>OZ012668.1:670000-1270000 GCA_963942505.1 Lordithon lunulatus
AAATCGTGTGTGGATATCTCTTTCCGTTTTCGCGTCATAACCCTTAAAATTTCGTAAAAATTTCTTGAAATTACCATTTCAAAACCTATCCTTTTCGAGGATAATTAGCATTTGAAAATCGTCTATTTCGAGCTGTATCTCAGTAAGTGTTTGTCTGACTTCTAGTTTGTGTTTTTGGATTCAGGAGGTGGCTTTCCATACTAGAACAGTATTATCCCTAAACTACCTCTATTACTTTTAATGGGAATCGCGAGAAACCGAGAAATACTCCTATTCATTAATATGAATTAATGAAATCATGAGATGCATTTAGTTCCCGGCCCGACAATTAAATGCATCATGAAATTTCTTTAAATATAAATTCGGTTGTAAATATTTTTCATATAAATAAAGACAGTTTATTATTATTATTATTATTATCAATTGTGTTTTAAAGGCATTTATTTATAATCCTTTCCAGCTTTGTTTAGTGTATTGAATAATAATAATAATAATAGCTGTTTTTTAATTAAATTTCACATGCAACTTACCTTGTTTATCCTGCTCGTCCATACAAATAAACAATATCCGTTAAATAAAAAATACAAATAACATATAAAAAAGCATTTCAATATATTTATTTATACATTTATTGATCTATATATTGTTTGCTAAACACAATTCAGTTGTTAGCCTACATAAAATATCACAATATTCATTCATATGTCTAAAATGTAGTACTCTATAATTTAGAAAATCTAGAATGATTAGTACTCCCGATAATTTCACATGTACACAATGGGGCTTAGGTTTTTACAACTCATATGGTAATAAGTAGAACGTGTGAGATATGCGATTTTTCTGGATATGATGAGGTTATTTTACAAGCACGGGGATTTGGGGCGGTTTTTTTTTTGGTTAGAAGATAATAGTAGAAGAGATAGATAGGATATGTCATGGTATATCTCGAATGATATCACTAAATATCTAATTATTAATTTAGTTTTATGCTAAAATGGTCGATTTGCGAATGAAATTGATCTAGTTTTTAATGGTGAGATAGTGTGAGGTGAACATAACGATCGAGCGGAGCTTTAGACATAGACAACAATTATTTATGTACATTACCAGTATTATCTACAACATACGGATTTTTTTATATATACATTATTTTAATGATTGGTATTTATAGACGGTGGTTTCTAAAAATTATGTACCTTGAATTTTCTCGTATTGAAATGTTATTAATTGTTCAAAACAAAACAAAAAAAGCTTTAGTATGAAGACAAATAAGTGTCAAATATAATTATATTATTATTTATATTTACTTTCAAAAATTCAAATAATTATGATTTTTTAAACAAAACGTTTTTATTGCAAAGTTATGTGTCTTAAAATTTCTCATATTGTGGACGTTATTAATTGATCAAAACAAAACAAAAAAAAAAACTTTATTATGAAGACAAATAAGTGCCAAAAATAATTAGATTATTAATTAAATTTAATTTCAAAAATTCAATTAATTATGATTTTTTAAACACGTTTCTATTAAAAAAGTTATGTGTCTTAAAATTTCCCATATTGTGTACGTTATTAATTAATCAAAACACAACCAAAAAAAATTTAATATGAAGACAAATAAGTGTCAAATATAATTATATTATTATATATGTTTAATTTCAAAAATTCAATTGAGTATGCTTTTTTAAACAAAAGGTTTCTATTGAAAAGTTATGTGTCTTAAAATTTCCCAAATTGTGGACGTTATTAATTGATCAAATCAAAATAAAAAAAACGTTAGTATGAAGACAAATAAGTGTCAAATATAATTATATTATTATTAATATTTAATTTCAAAAATTTAATTAATTATGATTTTTTAAACAAAACGTTTCTATTGAAAAAATTATGTGTTTGAAAATTTCCCACATTGTGAACGTTATTAATTCATCAAAACAAAACAAAAAAAGTTTAGTATGAAGATAAATAAGTGTCAAATATAATTATATTATTATTTATATTTAATTTCAAAAATTCAGTTGATATGATTTTTTTAAACAAAACGTTTCTATTGAAAAGTTGTCTTAAAATTTCCCACATTGTGGACGTTATTAATTGATCAAAAAAAAACAAAAAAAAAACTTTAGTATGAAAACAAATAAGTGTCAAAAATAATTATATTTTTATTTATATTTAATTTCAAGAATTTAATTGTTTATGATTTTTTAAACAAAACGTTTCTATTGCAAAGTTATGTGTTTTATAATTTCCCACATTGTGGCGATATTAATTAATCAAAATAAATAAATAATACTTAATTTAGAAGCTAAATAAGTGCCAAAAGTCACATCGATTTAAAATTTAAAATTTAAAATTTTTAATGAAAGAATCAATTTTTTAAAATTATTTTTGAATGAACAATGGCTTCATCGATAATTTTTTTAACATATAATTATTATTAATTAACATGGTCATCGCCACATGGCGTTAAGCTTTCTCTCTATAGAAAAAGTTACATTACTTATATCACCATTTAGTTCAAAGTTAATTTCAAAAATTGAATTTATTACAGTTTTAAAAATAAACGTGATGTGTTTTAAAGTTTCCCGCATTGAGATGTGTTTATTAATTGACCAAAATATGCAATAATACCTCAAATTAAAGCAAACTTAGTGCCAAATATAATTTATAGCATTATAAATTTGTAATTTTAGGAATTCAATTTATTATATTTTTTTAACATTCAGTTGTTATCGTAAAATAATTCGCAAACTTGAAATGTTTATCCAAGTATTGCTTCGTTTACGAATTATTTTACGATAAAAACTGAATGTTAAAAAAAATATAATAAATTGATTGCTTAAAAATATAAATTTATAATGCTTCAATTATATTTAGCACTAAGTTTGCTTTAATTTGAGGTATTGTTGCATATTTTGGTGAATTAATAACACATGTCAATGCGGGAAACTTCAAGACACATTAAGTTTTTTTTAAAACCAACCATTATTGTTATAATTTGATTCTGTATATGATATTTCATACTATCCTGTTACTTTGTATACATAATTAAATTGTATGTATAAAATAATAAATATTATATAAGGTATATTGGATGTTATTTTAATAAACCAGCGTCTATAAATACCATCCCGTAATAGTTTATATGCAAACGCTAAAAATTATAACACCACCCCACTTATTATCATTATTAACTATTCAACATGAATATCCAAACCACTTCCTCCAGTGAGGAAGGTAAAACATTTCTTATTTATTTATATTATGTCGACACCAAATCATTTCTTGCTCAGTGAAATATTTTGCAGGATATGTGAATTAACATTTATTTAGGGGGAACATAGAATCACAATTATGGTGGTGTAATAAGTTTGAGACATGTTATACAAACATTTTCCAGTTTGGGTGTTTGTGTGTTTGTTAAATGAGGGCTATAGTCGTTTTTAATTAATAAAAGCCAATATAATTCTTTAATTTAGTTATGAGAAAGCTAGTATAGAGAATTTAAATTAAATTTAATATGGTCTAGATGGCGGGAAAAATATCGAGATTGATTTAAATTAGTAGTTTTTATTTATATTGTTAAATCATAAGCAGAATTAAATTTTTATTTTAATAGTATAAGCGAACATACTTTTTAATTATTATTTAATTTTCCTTGTATTAGGGATTTATCATTAATGTAAAATTTGTAAATAGTAACGAACATCGCTAAATAAAGATCCATTATATAAATTAACATGCAAAATCTAAAGAGTATGCAACATATATAAGTATGAACCCACCTCTTAGCAATCTACATATCTAGATTTCGATCTTATTAGATCTCGTCAGTATAGCTCAGCTAGTGAGGATGAATTCACACAATATCTCGAGTGGTTATATACAAAAATAGTACAACTAACCCCCTAGGTGGAAAGTTAAACGCCTTCTGGCGGCACCACACAATCATGAGCATATTAACGGTTATTACCATATGGGTATGCATTACTAATTGATGTGGTACCGCCAGATGGCATTTAACTTTCCTCCTAAGGGGTTAGTTGTATTATTAAAGAATATGCCAAATTTATGAAATTTCGAAAATATTATAAGAGTTATTGGTATAGCATAAATGATACCAATAACATGTTTCTCTTATAATATTTTCGAAATTTCATAAATAATAATAAAACAGCCATTAGTTGTAAATAATTTAATTTAATTATATCCCTCATTTAACACCACACTCAAAACACTTAAAAAAATCACTTACAAATTCTTATAAATGTCCATTTTTTTGTTTCGTAATTATTTTTTAAACAATCTAAACACATCCCCGAGCAACCTGTGGCCCGGCGCCGGCGATCCTTCCAACACTTGATGATCCACATCATTAAAAAACTCTTTCAACAATATGTACAGTCCTAAACCTAAGATCAGTCTGCTCCAACAAAACAGAAACAAAAAATCACAATGGTGCAACGTTCTGAATAACTTTTTTTATCTTCTTCGGTTTCAATTTTATTATCATCTCGTTATTATTGTTTTGGACGGCGAAAAATCAAACAACAGTAAAAACAAACCACTATTGTTGCTCCGTTTAAACGCAGCTTTCTGGAAGACGGTTCGCCATCAGGCGCTCTTTGATCGCCTGCCCGTTCAACTCGAGGTCTGTTTGTTGGGGGACTCGCGTCAACGTGGAGCTGCCGTTGCCCAGGCGGAGGTCTTTGGGTCGTGAGTCCCTGGGGAATGTCCCCACCATGGCCACTGGGTTGCAGTACTGATGGTACTGAAAGCGGTAGAGTTTGAAGTCTTAAGGGAATGTTGCCTACATTTATAATTTAAATTATAAATAAATTATTATAATCGTGTAGAAAAGGGATGGCTATTGGGTACACGCGTGCCATAAGTAGCACGTATGATAAACATGTTGGCACGCGATCCATTTCTTCAACAAATGTGTTGAAGTTAACTTAAAGTTACGAGTTATGAGCCAAATATGCAACTATTGGCATCAAAAATGCAACAACAACAATCGCACTCATCTCCGTTTGCTACTCTTAATTTATATCAAATAGAATGTGAAATTAAATGTTATTTAATTATGCAAAAAAAAAATTGGCATGTTCCATTGAACGTGCCAATATTTATATTACATTGCTAATGCATTATCTCTTGTCCTACATCAGGGATGGCGTAATTGTTTAGGCATGCGTGCCAAAATAATAATAATTCTGAACCATTGTTCAAACCTTCCTGCAGACATTGTTTTTGGGTTAAAATTATCAAAAATAGTTTATTTTGAGCTAAATTAAATATAGTATATAAAATTATAATATAAATTTGAATTTCTTAAATTTTAAATTTTTTATAATTTTTTTTATATCTCAGTCGATTAATTCAAAACAGATCGTACAATAAAAACCTTCATGCAGACTTAATTTTTGGATGAAAATGATGAAAAATGGCTTATTTTGAGCATAATAAAATACAAAATATAAAATAGTATCATAAATTTAAATTATTTAAATCCTTGATTTTTTATATTTTTTTATAACTCAGTCAATTAATTTAAAACAACTCGTACAATACAAACCTTTTTGCAGACTTTATTTTTGGGTGAAAATTATTAACAAATGGTCTAATTTGACCACAATTAATTTTAGAATAAAAAATAATATCATAAATTTAAATTTTGTAAATATTTAATTTTTTTATCATTTTTTAAATCTGTCGATTAATAAAAAAAATCACGTACAATATAATCATTCCTGTAGACATTATTTTTGCGTTGAAACTATCAAGAAATAGTTTATTTTGAGCCCAATTAAATATAGAATGTAAAATAATACAATAATTTTAAATTTCTTAAATCTTTGATTTTTTATTATTTTTTATAACTCATTCATTTAAAACAGCTCGTACAATAAAAACCTTCCTGCAGACTTAATTTTTGAATGAAAACGATAAAAAATGGCTTATTTTGAGCCTAATAAAATACAGAATATAAATTAGTATAATAAATTTAAATTATTTAAATCGTTGATTTTTTATATTTTTTTATAACTCAGTCAATTTATTTAAAACAACTCGTACATTAAAAATCTTCCTGCAAACTTTATTTTTGGGGGAAAATGATTAAAAAATGGCGTAATTTGAGCACAATTAATTGTAGAATGAAAAATAATATCATACATTTAAATTTCTTAAATATTTCATTTTTTTATAATTTTTTAAATCTCAGTCGATTAATTAAAAAAATCTCGTACAATATAATCCTACCTGTAGACATTATTTTTGCGTTGAAATTTTCAAGAAATAGCTTATTTTGAGCTCAATTAAATATAGAATGTAAAATATTATCATAAATTTAAATTTCTTAAATCTTTAATTTTTTATAATTTTTTATAATTCAGTCCATTCATTTAAAACAATTCGTACAATAAAAACCTTCCTGCAGACATTGTTTTTGGGTTAAAATTTTCAAAAATAGTTTATTTTGAGCTAAATTAAATATAGTATATAAAATTATAACCTAAATTTGAATTTCTTAAATTTTAAATTTTTTATGATTTTTTTATATCTCAATCGATTAATTCAAAACAGCTCGTACAATAAAAACCTTCCTGCAGTCTTAATTTTTGGATGAAAATGATGAAAAATAGCTTATTTTGAGCCTAATAAAATACAGAATATAAAATAGTATCATAAATTTAAATTATTTAAATCGTTGATTTTTTATAATTTTTTATAACTCGGTCAATTAATTTAAAACAACTCGTACAATAAAAATCTTCCTGCAGACTTTATTTTTGGGTGAAAATGATTAAAAAATGGCGTAATTAGAGCACAATTAATTGTAGGATAAAAAATAGTATCATAAATTTAAATTTCTTAAATATTTAATTTTTTTATCGTTTTTTAAATCTCAGTCGATTAATTAAAAGAATCTCGTACAATATAATCCCTCCTGTAGACATTATTTTTTTGTTGAAATGATCAAGAAATGGCTTATTTTGAGCCCAATTAAATATAGAATGTAACATAATATCATAAATTTTAATTTCTTAAATCTTTGATTTTTTATAATTTTTTTAAAGTTTTCAGTCGATTAATTTAAAACTGCTCGTGCAATAAAAACCTTTATTAATGACCTTATTTGTGAGTGAATATTATCAAAAAACAGGTTATTTTTAGCCTCATTAAATGTGGAATATAAAATCGTATCATAAATTTAAATTATTTAAATCGTTGATTTTTTATAATTTTTTATAACTCAGTCAATTTATTTAAAACAACTCGTACAATAAAAATCTTCCTGCAGACTTTATTTTTGAGTGAAAATTATTAAAAAATGGCGAAATTTGAGCCAATTAATTGTACAATAAATTTTTTTTTAAATCTCAGTCGATTAATTAAAAAAATTTTGTACAATATAATCTTTCCTGTAGACATTATTTTTGCGTTGAAATGATCAAGAAATGGCTTATTTTGAGCCCAATTAAATATAGAATGTAAAATAATATCATACATTTAAATTTCTTAAATCTTTGATTTTTTATAATTTTTTTAAAGATTTCAGTCGATTAATTTAAAACAACTCGTACAATAAAAATCTTCGTGCAGACTTTATTTTTGGGTGAAAATTGTTAAAAAATGGCGTAATTTGAGCACAATTAATTGTAGAATAAAAAATAATATCATAAATTTAATTTTTTTAAATATATAATTTTTTTTATAATTTTTTAAATCTCAGTCGATTAATTAAAAAAATTTCGTACAATATAATCTTTCCTGTAGACATTATTTTTGCGTTGAAATGATCAAGAAATGACTTATTTTGAGCCCAATTAAATATAGAATGAAAAATAATATCATACATTTAAATTTCTTAAATCTTTGAATTTATATAATTTTTTTAAGTTTAAAGGGATAGAGTTCAATTTTTTCAATGAAAATACTAATATTTTTTTTTTATTTATGTTATTTTTTAATTTATGTTATTTTTTGATAGTGCCAAATAATAATTTGAAAACGATTTATCACTATTTGTTTTGCTATAAAAGTTATATGCTCTCAAAGTTGGTTAAAATTGCTTGAAAATTGCATTTCAAAGACGCCCTTTTCGACTAATTTCTCGAAAACAGTTGGTTGCATTTAGTTCTAGTTTATATATTTGGCTTCAGGGCATGGATATTCATCATACGGTAATTGAAGACTATTCTACAGTTGTTAGTTTCTTTGATATGAGCCGAAAACTGCAAAATGAAGTAAGAGATAGGGTAGATTTTTTCAATGAAAAAATCATAATTTAATTTTAATTTATTTTATTATTTAATAGCTCTTCAGGTGCCAATTAATAATTCGAAAACCATATATCACTACTTGTCTTGATTTAAAAGTTAAATGCTCTGAAAATTGGTAAACATTGCTTGAAAATTGCATTTTAAAAACGCACTTTTCTACCAATTTCTCAAAAACTGTTGGTCGCATTTAGTTTTAGTTTCAAACATTAGCTTCAGGTCATCGATTTCCATCATGCAATAAATGGAGACCAGTCTACAGTTGTTTGTTTTGTTGATATTAGACAATAACTGTAAAATGAAGTATGGGATTGAGGTCAATGAAAAAAACTAATAATTATTTTTTGGCTGTATGTTATTTCTTGATAGTCCTTTGGGTACCATATAATAATTCGAAAACCGTTTGCCGCTACTTGTTTTGATTTAAAAGTTTTACGTTCTGAAACTTGGTAAAAATTGCATGAAAATTGCATTTCAAATAAGCACTTTCCTACCAATTTCTCGAAAACGGTTGGTCGCATATAGTTCTAGTTTGAAAATTTGGCTTCAGGGTATGGATTTGTATCGTACAGTAACTAGCGAAAAGTCTACCGCCGTTAGTTTTGTTTATATTAGCCAAAAACTGCAAAATGCAGTAAGAGATAGAGGTCAATTTTTTTAAATAAAAAAAACCAAAAATTTATTTTTGATTTTATATTAATTTTTGATAGCCCTTCAGGTGCCAAATAATAATTCGAAAACCATTTATCACAATTTGTTTTGATTGAAAAGTTATACGCTGTCAAAGTTGGTAAAAATTGCTTGAAAATTGCAATTCAAAGACGCCCATTTCAACCAATTTCTCGAAAACGGTTGGTCGCATTTAGTTCTAGTTTGAAAAATTGGCTTCAGGGCATAGATTTCCATTAAATAATAACTGGAGACTAGTCTGCAGTTGGTAGTTTTGTTGTGATTAGCTAAAAACAGCAAAATGGAGTGTAGAGATTTTTTTTTAAATAACAAAAAAATATTTTGGATTTTTTATGTTATTTTTCTATAGCTCTTAACGGTATTCGTTAATAATCCGAAAACCATTCGTTTCTATTTGTTTTGGTTTAAAAGTTATAAGCTATCAAATTTCATGAAAATTGCTTGAAAATTGTATTTCAAAGACGCCCTTTCCTACCAATTTCTGGAAAACGGTTGGTCACATTTAGTTCTAGTTTGAAAATTTGGCTTCAGGGCATAGATTTCCATTAAATAATAACTGGAGACTAGTCTGCAGTTGGTAGTTTTGTTGTGATTAGCTAAAAACAGCAAAATGGAGTGTAGAGAATTTTTTTTAAATAACAAAAAAATATTTTAGATTTTTTATGTATATTTTTCTATAGCTCTTACGGTATTCGTTAATAATCCGAAAACCATTCGTTTCTATTTGTTTTGGTTTAAATGTTATAAGCCATCAAATTTCATGAAAATTGCTTGAAAATTGTATTTCAAAGACGCCCTTTCCTACTAATTTCTTGAAAACAGTTGGTTGCATTTAGTTCTAGTTTGAAAATTTGGCTTCAGGGCATCGATGTCCATCATACATTAACTGGAGACCAGATTAGAGTTGTTAGTTTTGTCAATATTAGCCAAAAACAACAAAATGAAGCAAATAGTTTTTTTTTCAATAAAAAAATATATTTTGTATTTTTTTTATGTTCTTTTTTGATAGCTCTTGTGATATTAGTTCATAATCCGAAAACCATTTGTTACTATTTGTTTGGGTCTAAAAGTTATAAGCTCTCAAAATTGGTAAAGATTGATTATTTTGTTGTTAGTAGCCCAAAACAGCAGAATAAAGCATGTATATGATGGTTATTAATTACGCCAACTGCATTGTACCCTAAAATTAATTAGAAAATATACTTACCGGATGATTATCTAGTGGATCGCCGGAAGCAGGACTAGACCAGTGCGGTGCAGGCACGTTGGTCTGATTGAAAGCCGGCGAACGACTCACCGGCGGCCTATTACCCTCGCCGCCCTCCGGCGACCCTGCAAAAGACCCAATTTACAAAATCCAACCCCGTCCTCAATTAAATAAAACAGTTTAATCACCGTATTTATTAGGAATAATGTCGGGGTCGCGCTCGTCCGCATCCCTGGGCGACGCGCTCCGCAACAACGGCTTACTCGACGCCAGTCCCTGATTGTGCTGGTGGTGATGGTGCCCGCCGCCCCCGGCCACCTTCTGCTCCAAATTCAAAATCGGCTGCCCCTGCGATTTCCGCACTCGCAGTATTATAATGAACACCACCGAGATAATGGTGACGGCGCCGCCGACGATGATGCCGATCAGCGGCGAGATGGGCAGATCGCCGTCGGTGGCTGCAAGGAATTAATTGGATCAACGGCAAAATTCTATTAGAGAAAAATTACAAACCCCCGGCCGTAAAAACAAATTTAATAACCGCTTCATAATCCTGTGCGCCGGGGCGAAAGTGGACCGTTAATGGCGTCCTTAAATAATCCCCCGCCGAGATAACAATGAATAAAGAATTCCTTTTCATAATAGGATTTCCAGGCGTACGCACCTACCTACCCCTATTGTATCATAAACTCGGGCGTCTTAAACCTTCCTTTTTAGAGAGACGGAATTATAAAAATAATTAGATTTTTATGGAAGTGAGGAAGATAGATAACTCTTTTTGGTTTGTCAAAAAAAAAATAACTATGAATTTTAAGCAAGTGGACATAAAAACAAATGCAATAAAGAGCTAATATCCATCAAATTAATTAAATTGTTATATTTATGGGTTGTACGTGCACAATTTGATATGAATCAGCTAATAACATAATGGTGAATTGATAAAAAAAACAGCCCCGACTATTGTTATTATTGGATAATACTGGTATAAGGTGATTTAATGCATACAATAGGCGCTTTCGTTTAGCATGGTTTATCATTCTAGTCGCCCCTGTGGCGTGCTTAGGTCTTAGGTCGTACGCCGCCGGTTGTAAGGGCCGAGGTAAAATTATTCGTATCGGAAGTGGCAAATAGAACAAGAAACAATAAGCCCGTACCAGCCCAGAGTGATAAACGAAAGGCACTAATGTTGTTTTGTAAATATATGATCATTCATTTTAAATTTCGTACCATTGTTGAACTGTCCACATTCAAGTATCATTCCGATGACTTTTGATAAATATAAACTAGGAGGTTTTTAAATATATACACTCGCACAACGTATTGAAAATACACTACAAAAACATGGTATAAATAACATGGAAAATTCGTACTGATTTTGGTCATGTCTCAAGTTCTCATTCAGTAGACACGATGTACAGCGGAAATTAAATATAAAAAGATCCTCATGAATAACCAAACGGTGTTCCAATAAAAATCACATTAAAATCCCCTTCAACTTTTAATATTAATGGCTTTCTGCAGCGAGCATCTACTAAAACACACACCGACAAAAAAAAAGGTGGAAGTGGATAATATTGTAGATTTAATACAGAAAAAAAGATCAATTGAATTTTAAACGCCATTAAAAATGTAGCCCAACCGTCCTCTATATAATCAGGGCGTGCTTTGCGCCGGATTTTATTCTTATAAGAGGGGCAGTAAAATCGCAATTAAATGCGCCTCGCAGCACTCGAGCGCGCTGTTATCGAACAAGTAATCGGACCTTAATGAAAATTTGTTATTGCAGTCTGGAACGAATGTATATCGAATAAACTGCACTTTATGGCGACCGGATTGATATTTTTTTTTTATAAAAAAAATATCAATGCGGTTTATAAACGCATTGGCCGCGATGTGGGAATCAGTTTATTTTTCTGCTGTCTGCAAAAATAAAATAGTCCATCGCTGCTGGGGCAAGGACATTGAGATAAGTGGAAATATTGGTCCGCACTTAAAATGAAATAACAGATAGTCTAGCAATCCAATCACGGTAATCTGAAATGGCCGGCGCGGGAAACTCATGGCGCGGCGGGAAAACCCAATAGAATATAGACCGCTCCTTTATTGGCGCTCCGGGGAGCACTGTTTATATTCACTAGCTATTTCTATGCGTTTCTTTTTATGCCCACGCGGACGGCAACGGTTTTATCGTTTCATTTCCTTGAGACGGTTTTGCATGACACATTTTATACGCAACGAGTTTATAATATAAAATTACTACAATTCAAAAACTTTATATTTTATAAGATTGGCCCTGTGCTGATATCTCAAACACTCTGTTGGAATATTATTCCAATAGAGAGCACTACGCGGCTATTCTGATGCATAATAATATAGCATATGCATGTTGACGGTTATATCATATGTATGTGCATTGATAATTGATGTGGTGTCGCCAGAAGGCATTATTTTTTCCTCCTAGGGGGAAACTTGTAATATTTCTAAAAGAAATCGTTTTCAGGACGTAGAAGATGTTAAGAAAAATCGCTAGAAGTACTTAACAACGTCAGTTTGGAAGAATATAACATCTTTTTCAAATAGCAAATAGTGGAATATCCGTTGGATCAAGTGTATATCATCTAATGGACAGTATTTTGAAGGAGCTTCATGTTTTTTCAAAGTGTTAGATTTAAAAGATTTACGATTTTAATGAACGTTGTTGCATTGTTTCAACAATGTTAAAGAGAGGGAGTAAATAATGAGATTATTAAAGTCTCTAGGATATAGTACAACTAACCCCCTAGGAGGAAAGTTAAACACCATCTGGTGGCACCACATCAATTAGCAATGCACACCACCATATGGGTAACCGTCAACATGCTCATGCCATCAGAGGTGGGTTCACACTTATATATGTTTTATATGATTGGCCTTGTGCTGATATCTCAAGCACTTTGTTGGAATATTATTCCATAGAGGGCATTACTCGGTGATCCTGATGGCATGAGCATGTTGACGGTTATTAGAATATGAGTGTACATTGCTAATTGATACGGTGCCGCCAGATGGCGTTTAACTTTCCTCCTAGGGGGTTATTTGTATCATTTTTGTATATAACCACTCGAGATATTGTGTGAATTCACCCTCACTAGCTGAGCTAAACTAATGAGATCTAATAATATCGAAATCTAAATATGTAGATTGCTAAGAGTTGGGTTCACACTTATATATGTCTCTAGGATATGTTTCCAAGATTCATATAGCAGAAAAAAAACAGCAGTAAACTTTGGGGGCGACACCGAAAATTTATAAATAAACATATATAGTTACGTTTATTTATTAATTCTATTTTCAAATGCCTAGCAATTACAATATTATATAGAGAGACAAAATGTAGTCGTGGCAGCCATAATACAGCCTGTATACATAAACAATTGTTTAAATTTTTAGGTTAAAACAGTTGACAAGCATTGTACTAACCGTTATCCACCATTTTAAACAAAACAAACACTAAATGGTGCCCCACTATTCAACTGTTTTACTAGTACATGTGATGCGCGAGTGGCTAAAAAGTAAACCATAATCCCTGATGGCTCGTTTACACTGTTGCTATATGTACTTTCTCTCATTAGAGCAGGCGGTTAAATTAATCCGACGTGTTTTTGTAAGTTCATCACGTCGTAAAATTTAATTAGGGTCGAGAATTAACGCGCGCTGCGGTCGCTATAAGTATTTTCGATCGTTGTTTCTGTTTGTGGCCGGTCCCGGCGGCGATTTTACCTGAAATATTTTGCAATCACCGTCCGGAATTTCGAAGTTTAATCTGCGCGGAGTAATTAGACGGTACGGTCGGGTGGCTGGTGACGTGACCTTTAATCATACCAATTGTTATCCCTCAGAGATTTAGAGTTGGTAATTTTGTCTTTAATTTCAGATTAGGATCTTTAATATCATTTAAAGCATTAAAGGTTGTGATATTTATTATTAAAATTTTTTTTTATGTATGTATGTATGTATGTATGTATGTATGTATGTATGTATGTATGTATGTATGTATGTATGTATGTATGTATGTATGTATGTATGTATGTATGTATGTATGTATGTATGTATGTATGTATGTATGTATGTATGTATGTATGTATGTATGTATGTATGTATGTATGTATGTATGTATGTATGTATGTATGTATGTATGTATGTATGTATGTATGTATGTATGTATGTATGTATGTATGTATGTATGTATGTATGTATGTATGTATGTATGTATGTATGTATGTATGTATGTATGTATGTATGTATGTATGTATGTATGTATGTATGTATGTATGTATGTATGTATGTATGTATGTATGTATGTATGTATGTATGTATGTATGTATGTATGTATGTATGTATGTATGTATGTATGTATGTATGTATGTATGTATGTATGTATGTATGTTTATTGTAAAAAGTTACTGTATTTGTTACAATTAGAAATTGAGTATTGGCTTTGGCTCCTTCTGTCGAGTATTAATGTATGTGTATGTGTTTTTAATTGATAATTAAGTACCAAAATGGACGAGTTATATCATCCTTCAATAAATTTCACTTAAGACCTTTCAGTTATATTATTGTATCAGATTTGCAGGGTTGCAGTTGCAATTTACGACAACTGTTTCCTATACCAACGTTTCAATTTATATATTTATAGTCCGCAACGACTGTTTACTTGTTACTTGTCTCATTAAATATGTTTACCTGGCGCACAGACGCTGCCAGGACGACGATTAGTATCAACTCATCGATTTCCCGTCGCGCTTTTATTGCAGAATCATTGATGTCGGCGAAATTGAACGAATTAAACGTTAGGGCGATTAAAAAATATACAATGAAACTCGAATTGAAAAAGCACAATACAGAAAAGTTTCAGAAAGGCTATGTTTCAAGAAACACGATGAATTGAAAAAATTGTGATCAATAAAACAAATTTTAACAATTTTAAAATAAAATATTTAAGAGGTGATTTCCGCATTCTTCTCCGTTTTCCAGTACTAGAAGAACACTCTGGCCAGAGAACCTTTAGATTTTATTTCTAAACAAACTTATACTGTTCCATTTACGTAGAAACACAAATTTAAAAGAATTTAAAAATCAGCAGTGTAATCAATTATCAACTTTGTGAATTACATGAGTTTTGAATTATAAATTTTACTTCAACTGTTTCAACACTTAAAACAATAACTCAGTTGGAATATTTATTTTTTTCTTATATATTAATGTATTTAGAATACATGTTCAAGATTTTAGACTTGTAATCCATCACGTTTACGAGTTATGAATATTTTTCTGTAAGCAGTTGCCATTATCAACTCCTAACTGAAAAAAAATCATAACTCGTAAACGTGATGGAATGCTAGTCTAAAATCTTGAACATGTATTCTAAATACATTAATATATAAGAAAAAATTAAACATTCTAACTGAGTTATTGTGATTTTTTTTACATTATTAAATTAAACTCTTAACTGAGTTATTGTGTTAAGAGTTTAATTTAATAATGTAAAAAAAATCAACAGTGTCATTAATTTTTAACTTTGTGAATTACATGAGTTTAAAATATAGATTTTTATATCAACTGTTTATATATATCTATATATATATATATATATATATATATATATATATATATATATATATATATATAATATATATAAAAATATTTCAAACTCATGTAATTCTCAAAGTTAATAATTAATTGCGCTGCTAATTTTTGTTTACATTATTAAATTAATTAGCTATATATTTCTTGAATTTGGACTTTATAGTTAAATTATTGTGAGAGTTATAATTTTTAACGCAAACTATTGATAATATGTTATGTCGCCATATTTGTCACCCATCTTTGAAATTCGTATCAGTACAAAAATAATTCATAACAAGCCAAATAATTGTGATACAAAGCTTTAACTTTGCAAAAACATTCGCAACATATAGAGGCATATTGAAAAAAATATATCAACTTGCAATTTTTCTTTTACACTGGTTAGGGCTATCAGGAAGTTATCATATGTTTTATCAGCCCTATGTAGAAAAATCGAAAAGTTTTAAAGCTATCAATTTTTATACTTATTTGTTGATATATTTAGATAATTTTTGCCAAATTTGGACTGTATACTGCAATTGGTCTGCGAGTTATGAATTATAATTAAACCGATTAATATGTTTGTGAGTTACCATTTTGAACTATTTGCGGAAAAAAAATCATAACACATAAACCTGTTGGAATACAAGGCTAAAATCTTGAACATGTATTCTCGATACATTAATATATAAGAAAATAAATAAATATTCCAACTGAATTATTGTTTTAAGAGTTGAAACAGTTGAAGTCAAATCTATATTTCAAACTCAGGTAAATCGCAAAGTTGATAATTATTGACACTGTTGATTTTTTGCTGCATTATTTAATGAATTAGCAATATATTTTTTAAATTTGGGCTTTATAGGTAAATTGGTGTGAGAGTTATAATTTTTAACACAATCTGTTGATAGTATGTTATGTCGCCATATTTGTCGGCCATCTTTGAAATTCGTATCAGTACCAACATAATTCATAACAAGCCAAATAATTGTGATACAAAGCTTAAACTTTGCAAAAACATTCGCAACATATAGAGGCATATTGAAAAAAATATATCAACTTGCCATTTTTCTTTTACACTAGTTAGGGCTATCAGGAAGTTATCATATGTTTTATCAGCTCTATGTAGCAAAATCGAAAAGTTTTAAAGCTATCAATTTTTATACTTATTTGTTGATATATTTAGATAATTTTTGCCAAATTTGGACTGTATACTGCAATTGGTCTGCGAGTTATGAATTATAATTAAACCGATTAATATGTTTGTGAGTTACCATTATGAACTATTTGCGGAAAAAAAATCATAACACATAAACCTGTTGGAATACAAGGCTAAAATCTTCAACATGTACTCTCAATACATTAATATATAAAATAATAAATGAATATTCCAACTGAGTTATTGTTTTTAGAGTTGAAACAGTTGAAGTGAAATCTATATTTCAAACTCAAGTAATTCGCAAAGTTGATAATTATTGACACTGTTGATTTTTTTGCTGCATTATTTAATGAATTAGCAATATATTTGTTAAATTTGGGCTTTATAGGTAAATTGGTGTGAGAGTTATAATTTTTAACACAATCTATTGATAATATGTTATGTCGCCATATTTGTCGGCCATCTTTGAAATTCGTATCATTACGAAAATAATTCATAACAAGCCAAATAATTGTGAGACAAAGCTTAAACTTTGCAAAAACATTCGCAACATATAGAGGCATATTGAAAAAAATATATCAATTTTGCAATTTTTCTTTTACACTAGTTAGGGTTATCAGGAAGTTATCATATGCTTTATCAGCTCTATGTAGCAAAATTGAAAAGTTTTAAAGCTATCAATTTTTATACTTATTTGTTGATATATTTAGATAATTTTTGCCAAATTTGGACTGTTTACTGCAATTGGTCTGCGAGTTATGAATTATAATTAAACCGATTAATATGTTTGTGAGTTACCTTTATGAACTATTTGCAAAAAAAAAATCATAACACATAAACCTGTTGGAATACCAGGCTAAAATCTTCAACATGTATTCTCAATACATTAATATATAAGAAAATAAATAAATATTCCAACTGAGTTATTGTTTTTAGAGTTGAAACAGTGGAAGTAAAATCTATATTTCAAGCTCAGGTAATTCGTAAAGTTGATATTTATTGACACTGCTGATTTTTTGCTGCATTATTTAATGAATTAGCAATATATTTGTTAAATTTGGGATATATAGGAAAATTGGTGTGAGAGTTATAATTTTTAACACAATCTATTGATAATATGTTATGTCGTCATATTTGTCGGCCATCTTTGAAATTCGTATCAGTACGAAAATAATTCATAACAAGCCAAATAATGCTGATATAAAGCTTAAACTTTAAAACATTCGCAACATATAGAGGCATATTGAAAAAAATATATCAATTTTGCAATTTTACTTTTACACTAGTTAGGGGTATCAGGAAGTTATCATATGTTTTATCAACCGTATGTAGCAAAATCTAAAAGTATCAAAACTATTATTTTTTTTACTCATTTGTTGATATATTTGGATGAATTTTGGTAAATTTGGAGTCTGTACTGCAATTGGTCTGCGAGTTATGAATTATAATTAAACCGATCAATATGTTTGTGAGTTACCATTATGGATTGTTTGCAGAAAAAAAATCATAACACATAAACCTGTTAGAATACAAGGCTAAAATCTTGAACATCTATTCTCAATACATTAATTTATAAGAAAAAAAAGAACATTCCAACTGAGTAATTGTTTTAAGAATTGAAACAGTTGAAGTAAAATCGCAAACTCAGATTTCTAGTAAAGGCGAAATTGTACAGTTATGGTTTTGGCACTGGAGTGACGATATATATATATATATATATATATATATATAAATAACTATTTTATTCAATCAATAGAGTTTGTTTTCGTGTGTTAAAACGGGACTTCCAAAATTTAATATACGAACGTTAACCCGGCGCATCCACCATAAAAACCATTTGAAAAAACAAGTCGTCCTACATAAACACGAACCGACCGGTCCTCGCCATTTAGAAATTCAGTGCGAATCTAAGCGCCGCGAAGCCTGAATAATGTAACAACAACAAAAATTGCGGGCTTTTTAAAATGCTAATGTGTTAACATGAATAGTGCATCTATTGATTACGGCTTTCGCGCGCCCCCGGCTTTATTGGCATTCTGGCGGCGGCTGCGGGCCCCTATATATGTGTATGTGTGTCTGCGTGTGGCGTTCGCTATATACTTACATAAATAGGACGTTAACGACGAACCGCACTCGGCTACATTTCCCTGAACTTGCATTAACGCCACTTGCCAGACAGTTTTTACCCGGTGCGACCCATTATATTCCCCTGGCGGGATTTATTAAGTGCGCGCCACGTTTAATCTCATAAATTAACACTTGCCGTAATTAAATTTTACATGCGCGTCCGGAGGGAAAAAAATAACGTCTTGTGCTGGGAACACGTCGCGGCACGGAAGGGTTTTGCGAGCGCCGGGCCGGGCGCTATACGGAAATCATTTACATTACAAAACGTAATTATGGGAATATTATCAGATTTTTCATGAATATGAATATTATGAGTACTGTAATTGCCATATGCATGATATTTCTTTTATGAATCTCATTCATAATGAACAAAATATAATTTAACTAAAATTAAATTAAAAAATGTAACTAAAATTATATTTTGTTTTTAGTGAAAACAGTTATTATGAATGAGATTCATGAAATAAATATCATGCATATGGCAATTACAGTACTCATAATATTCATATTCATGAAAAATCTGATAATATTCCCATAATTACGTTTTGTAATGTAAATGATTTCCGTATAGCGCCCGTTTTGTAATGTATAAGAGCATAGACATTTAGAGTCCAATAGTGATTGCAATCATTTATAAAAAAAATCCCGATTTACAGTCTAGTTTTTTTGTGTGTGTCGCATATATCATTAAATCAAACCAAGTTGAATTTATAACTTTTTTTTTTGTAGTATCAAATTCATCAAAATCGTTAATTAATCCCCTGCACATGTCAAACTGTAGCGTCCTCGCGTATTCCAGCAGCCAATACATCTCTGTCGCATGATAAGCGTCATTGTAGAATGCCCCTTCTGACACCTGCGTCTACAAATAGTCGCTGTCCGTCACTCAGACCAGAGAGAGAGAGAGCCGGTCTTATCATTTATTTACTTTTCGCAAACCCCTGCCATAGCAGTGTTGACTTTTTCTCCCCAACTGCAATTTATGATTGATGCGCATTGTGCGAATATTATAATATTTGAACTGCGAGATTGAATATCTAGCGTTTGTGTTGAAATCGTAAACTGGATTTTCCAGGCCGGCGGCGCGCAAAATTTCCCGATATCATTGACACCGTTTAATCTTTATGATATACCATGACCTATAGCACTTTTACCGCCGGCTCCCATTTATATCTTATGTCAGCTTATCGACGGGATATTTGCATTATAGGAAGGCGTGTCCCGGCCCCGGCCATCCATCTTGAATTGAATGAAATTGACATCCGGCACAGGAATTGAATAGCATTGGACTATAATGGTACTGTGATAAGATGGTTAATTGTGCTCGCTCGGTTGTTCGATTTACGTAAATGTTTAGAGTTGAGTCGACGGTTTTCCGATTGCTGTTGCGGTGCGCAATTCTTAGCGGCCGGCGCGGCGACACCGGCTTGGGGGGGGGCTGAATTGGCGCTTTCCGTAATAGGAGAAAGGGCCTACGGCGTGATCGCTATCACCGCCAAATTGGAACAACTATTGCCCACCTTCGGGCCAATCTCATTTCCCGCAATAACTACAAATTGAGTGGGAGCGCCGTGAGTAATGTTGCGGGCTGATCTAATCAAAACATGCTGGATTTTCCATGCGATTTCATATTCAACATATAATCGACTATTCAGAAAAAACAAATATTGGTGGCACATACAAATAGTAATAATTCGTAACGCTATTTTGCTAGATACGGCTAGCAAAATCGTATCGTATCGTTGATTTTAATTCAACTGTTTCAACTCTTAAATCAATAACTGAGTTGAAATGTTTAATTTTTTCTTATATATTAATGTATTGAGAATACATGTTCAAGATTTTAGACTTGTATTCCAATAGGTTTACGAGTTATCATTTTTTTTCTGCAAACAGTTGATGGTGGTAACTCACAAACATATTTATCGGTTTAATTATAATTCATAACTCGTAGACAAATTGCAATACTCATTTCAAATTTGGTAAAAATCATCTAAATATATCAATAAATGAGTAAAAAAATTGATAGCTTTGATACTTTTTGATTTTGCTACATATGGTTGATAAAACATATGATAACTTCATGATAACCCTAACTAGTGTAAAAGAAAAATTGAAAGTTGATATTTTTTTTGTAATATTCCTCTATATATTACGAATATATTTGCAAAGTTTAAGCTTTGTATCACTACAATTTGTCTTATTATGAATTATTTTCGTACTGATGCGAATTTCAAAGATGGCCGACAAATATAGCGGCATAACATATTATCAATAGATTGTGTTAAAAATTACAACTCTCACACTAATTTACCTATAAAGCCCAAATTTAACAAATATATTGCTAATTCATTAAATAATGTAACAAAAAATCAGCAGTGCCATCAATTATCAACTTTGTGAATTAGCTGAGTTTGAAATATAGATTTTACTTCAACTGTTTCAACTGTTTCAACTGTTTCAACTCTTGAAACAATAACTCAGTTGGAATGTTTATTCTTTTCTTATATATTAACGTATTGAGAATATATGTTCAAGATTACAAACTTGTGATCCAACGCGTTTACGAGTTATGAATTTTTTTATGCAAACAGTTGATAATGGTAACTCACAAACATATTATTCGGTATTAATTATAATTCATAACTCGCAGATTAATTGCAGTACAGAGTCAAAATTTGGCAAAATTCATCTAAATATATTAACAAATGAGTAAAAAAATTGATAGCTTCAAAACATTTTAATTTTGCTACATGCAGCTGATTAAACATATGATTACTTCTTGATAGCCGTAACTTTTTTAAAAGAAAAATTGCAAATTAACATGTTTTTTTTTAATGTTCCTTTATATATTGCGAATGTATTTACAAAGTTTGAGCTTTGTAGCATAATTATTTGGCTTGTTATGAATTGTTTTCTTACTGATGCGAATTTCAATGATGGCCGACAAAGATGGCGGCATAACATATTATCAACAATTTGTGTTAAAAATTATAACTGTCACACTAATTTATCTATAAAGCCCAAATTTAACAAAAATATTGCTAATTCATGAAATAATACAACAAAAAATCAGCAATGTCATCAATTATCAACTTTCTGAATTACATGAGTTTGAAATATATATTTTACTTCAACTGTTTCAACTCTTAAAACAAAAACTCAGTTGGAATTTTAATATTTTTCTCATATATTAATACATATATTGAGATTACATGTTCAAGACTATAGTCTTGAATTCCAACAGGTTTACGAGTTATGATTTTTTTTCTGCGAACAGTTCATAATGGTAACTCACAAACATGTTAATCGATTTAATTATAATTCATAAATTGCAAACCAATTGCAGAACAGAGTCCAAATTTTGCAAAATTCATCTAAATATATCAACAAATGATTAAAAAAATTGATAGCTTCAAAACCTTTTAATTTTGCTACATACAGCTGATTAAACATATGATTATTTCTTGATAGCCGTAACTTTTTTAAAAGAAAAATTGCAAATTAACATATTTTTTTAATGTTCCTTTATATATTGCGAATGTATTTGCAAAGTTTGAGCTTTGTAGCATAATTATTTGGCTTGTTATGAATTGTTTTCTTACTGATGCGAATTTCAATGATGGCCGACAAAGATGGCGGAATAACATATTATCAACAATTTGTGTTAAAAATTATAACTGTCACACTAATTTATCTATAAAGCCCAAATTTAACAAAAATATTGCTAATTCATGAAATAATACAACAAAAAATCAGCAATGTCATCAATTATCAACTCTCTGAATTACAAGAGTTTGAAATATATATTTTACTTCAACTGTTTCAACTCTTAAAACAAAAACTCAGTTGGAATTTTCCAGCCAGCTGCAACCCAGGGCTATATAGGACCTACAGGCGATGTTCTTCAGTCGATTTATGTCGATCTGAGCACAGTTGGGCCCCGTATATACAGCATGGGGGTAGCTCTAATACCAGCCAATTTTTTTCTCATATATTAATATATTGAGAATACATGTTCAAGACTATAGTCTTGTATTCCAACAGGTTTACGAGTTATGATTTTTTTTCTGCGAACAGTTCATAATGGTAACTCACAAACATGATAATCGGTTTAATTATAATTCATAACTCGCAGACCAATTGCAGTAAAGAGTTCAAATTTGGCAAAATTCATCTAAATATATCAATAAATAAGTAAAAAAATTGATTGCTTTGATACTTTTTGATTTTGTCACATACGACTGATTAATCATATGATAGCTTCATGATAACTCTAACTAGTGTACAAGAAAAATTGCAAGTTAATATATTTTTTTCAATATTTCTCTATATGTTACAAATGTATTTCTAAAGTTTAAGCTTTGTAGCACAATTATTTGATTTGTTATGAATTATTTTCTGCAAACAGTTCATAATGGTAACTCACAAACATATTAATCGGTTTAATTATAATTCATAACTCGCAGACCAATTGCAGTACAGAATTCAAACTTGGCAAAGTTCATCTAAATACATCAGCAAATGAGTACAAAAATTATAGCTTTGATACTTTTTGATTTTGCTACATACGGCTGATAAAACATGATGATAACTTTCTGATAACCCTAACTGGTGTATAAGAAAAATTGCAATTTGATATATTTTTTTAATGTTCCTTTATATGTTGCGAATGTATTTGCAAAGTTTGGGCTTTGTAGCATAATTATTTGGCTTGTTATGAATTATTTTCTTACTGATTCGAATTTTAATGATGACAGACAAAGATGGCGGCATAACATATTATTAATATTTTGCGGTAAAAATTATAACTCTCACACAAATTTACATATAAAGCCTAAATTTAACAAATATATCGCTAATTCATTAAATAATGCAGTAAAAAATCAGCAGTGCCATCAATTATCAACTTTGTGAATTACATGAGTTTGAAATATTGATTCTACTTCAACTGTTTCAACTCATAAAACAATAACTCAGTTGGAATTTTTTCTCAGATGTTAATGCATTGAGAATACATGTTCAAGATTTTAGTCTTGTATTCCAACAGGTTTACGAGTTATGATTTTTTTACTCCAGGTGTCATAATTCGTAAAAAAATGGATTTAATCGGACTGTTTATTTTTTAAATCATATATTGAGGTATTCAAAATATATCTTGCAATTTTGAATCTTGTATCCCATCTGGTTTATTAGTAATGATTTTTTCTGCAAAGAGTTTTTGTAATTGACTTACAAACATATTAGTCGGTTTATTTGTAATTTATAACTCGCAGACAAATTGCAGTATGAATTCAGTTGACAAAAATTATCTAAATATCAATCAATATATTTATAATTTAAAAAATCACGCATACCACTCATATATCTAGTTTTATATATATATATATATATATATATATATATATATATATATATATATATATATATATATATATATATATATATATATAGACGTGGGTTCGATTCCCACCGGAGGGTGAAATTTTTAGAGTAATCTCATTTAATTGTAAATTAATTAAGGAGCCTCACATAGGCAATAACCTTTCACATCAAATTATATATATTAATGAGGCTTAACTTTGAATTACAATTTTTCTATCAGGATTCGGCGTACTATATATATATATATATATATATATATATATATATATATATATATATATGAACAAGTAGCTATACATAATTTTTAATATGACTTACCGGTATGTTTCTCAGCATCTTTGAAAGTGACCTCTTCAAGAAGCACCGCACTACTCCTCCCCTTAGCGTTAACAGCATACACGACTATCCTAAACAGCACATCTGGCTCTAAATTATCCAGAAAAAAGTAGGGTTGCTCGTGATCAGATGAAGTAACATTGCATCTCGGCACCGCCGAATCGCCCGAATACAACTCCAGCAGGAACGTCTGCGGTAGCCCGCCATCAAACCCAGCCAAACAGTAAACATCCACTGAGTTACTCGTGAGATTGGATAACGTGCAGTTCCTCACCGGGAAGGGTTTACCTGGAAACAGCAAAATTAATAGTGCAATCACCGGTGCAAGCCGGCAAGTGTTTACCAGCGGCGACGACCTGAAAGACGCATGGATTCAGCTGATGCCCCACAGAATTTACCGCCCAGCACGACAGCGACCCGTAATCCAGCTCAGAAACAGGCGTATATCGCAAAATGCTAACCGTCCCGTTACTAGTCTTCGCAAATCTCTCAGCAGCCACATCCAGCGTCTCGCCCGAATTATTAAACTTCCACCGGTAGCTCTTCGCCGGCGGGTCGGACTCTATTTCGCAGGTGATGTCGATGCTTTCGCCCCGCGACGCACCCACCACCACAATACGATCGTAGCGACACGTCGGGGAATCTGCAAAAATGAGATTTATTATAGGATTTCCGAAAAAAAAACATGCAGGTTTGGCTCATTAGAACTTGTTAACCGCCTGGGTGGAATTGGATATCGCGCCAGTTCGGGCGGAAGATAGCAGATCTGCAGGACAACTGCGGTAATTGGAGTGTAAGGAAACGCATGAAGAGGGACGTCGAGACACAATGTAAGAAAACTGATAACAAGCGCAGGGTCTAGGCTATTTGTAACTATATTACTTCGGGGCCGGTGAGCATGTGAGCAAATAAAATTTAAAAGTGGTCAGTAACAGACTTGTATTGAATTGAAATCATCGGTTTTAATTTCAGGTTCGCTTATAATTGGAGGTGATAAAATAAAATATAATGTGAGGCATTGAGCGTAGAAGTGGAAAATTAAAAAAATAAAATTTTATTTTATTACTAGATGAAAAATGTACACATACAGACAGAAAGACCCGTGAAGGATCAATAGTCTAATAAAGATGGTTTATATATACATATATACATATATATCTATATATATATATATATATATATATATATATATATATATATATATATATATATAGATATACTAGGTGAAACGCTCGCTGTTGGACGAGGTTGATTTTTAATTCCAAAACTAGACAAATTCTTACTTCTAATATAATGAATAAAACAATTGAAGGGCATAGCAACTGTCAAACTTAAAATCAAAGTATGCTGCACATTGAATTGATTTAGAACAGTTGAAGTGCATTGTTACAAATGATTGAAACAGCTGAAGACAGTTCAACTGTTCTAATTAGTGTCAAACACACTTTGATTTTAAGTTTCAATTACTATGCCTTCAACTGTTCTAATTAATGTCTAGCACACTTTGATTTTAAGTTACAATTACTATGCCTTCAATTGTTCTAATTAATGTCCAGCACACTTTGATTTTAAGTTACAATTGCTATGCCTTCAACTGTTTTACTGTTAATGCATTTCATCTATTAAATATGAATTGAAACTACTTTAGACATTATTTTTATTAATTGTAACAATTGAAGCAGAATGTTTCACATGATTAAAGAGCAATATTTGCATTGTAGTGGCCCCACCACTCAAATTTTATCCGAATAATATATAAAGATTTGACAGTTGCTATGGCCTTCAACTATTTTTACTACGAATGCATATCAATTGTTAAACATTAATTCAAATTATGCTAGAAGTAGGACTATTAGACTAATTTAATAAAATACCTTATATATGTATTTAGCCTTTATTATGTTTGTATACATTTAATATATTTTAAAGTGTATTTAAGTAACAACTATTCATGCAGCAACACATAAATTTCTCTAAACTCTTTAACAAATTGCATCATAATAACTTTATCCGGCACACGTAGGTACGTCGTCGAGCTGAAGAAATATGATAAAGCGCGCTGCTCGCCTAAAGGGGGGCCCCGAGTTTCTATGTGTGCGGGGTGGAAACATCCGGCGGCAGCCCCCTCCGATATATCTAACGACGCGCTCCTTTACCTCGTTATTCTAATAGACATCAACAAACGAGTCGGCAACAAGATGCAAATGGCCGACAAACGATTGCGGGCCGCTCGGGCTCCCATCCAAAAGAACTCATTATCATCAACAAAACGCCGGCTCGGTGTAATTTATCTTAATGACGTATGCGGGGCGTTTTCTCTTCTCACACACACTGGCGATTTCGCCCCCGCACTAGGTATATATGTGGCTCAATCATTAAATCCACGCCACGTCTTTTTTTCATCTGCTGGCCTAGATCTTATCCCGCATGCAATTATGGACTGAAAGGCGCCTAATGGCGGAATGTGCGATAATCGTCACATTTAACATTATCCCTTAGTGATTTGTTAGTTTTAATTGTATATCAGCTTTTTCGGGTTAATTTAGGTGAATTTCTACAATTTGTCTACTACAGTAATTTTGTCTTGTAGGATACTTATGTATGGAATTAATTTTGGTGAATTTACTTATATTTTTAAATATCTTTTACGTAATAAATACTGCTTTCCATTATATATAAATGCCTTTTTCTCTGTGTGAAATACAGAGTAAAACTAGGCCCAAATATTGTGAAAAACTGTTTTAAATCTTCCCCGTACCGAATAAATCGGACGTTCCTTGAATATTTATGCCGCCCCCATTGTTTAGTAGTCGTGTCCTGACGGGTATTATCCTGGGAACCGGCCGGTCATACATCACACGCGGCGGCGGCGGCGGCCGCGCGTCCTGCGGTCGGTAGGCCCCCTCCCGAAAAGCTAATGAAGACACGCCACCGCCCCCGCAAAGCGCGCGGCTCTCAAAACAAACGCGCCTAATCCGACAGGAAATTCGGGCGAACGCAAATCAATTACTTAGCCCGGAGGCCGGGTCGGGCGGCGGGAGTTCTAATTGAAAAATCGCATCAAGTAAACGAAAATATACAAACAGTGGGGGGTACTCCGTGATGCGATTTGCCCCGGGTAAATACGTGGCGGGGGCGAGCGCAAATAAAAGTTTAATTATAACGGGCGAACAAAGGCCGGATAAAGAGCAGCGAGTGCGGGTCGATTAGTATACAAGTTTACATACATGCACATACAAAAACACATGAATTTCATAAAAAAAATTAAATTCGCGACAAATTCAATGCAAATATTATAATAATAATAATAATAAATGTATTAACATACCATTTACACATTAATGTAATTAAAGAAAAAAAATATATATAAAAATAGCATAGTTATAAAACGTACACCGTTGGGGTGGTAAAGACGAAGAAATAAACACAAATAAAATAAAAATTGTCCAATGAAAATCAACTTTAGCATGTTGGATAGATAATTATAATAACATACCATTTACACATTAATGTAATTAAAGAAAAAAAAATATATAAAAATACATATTTTGGTTTGTTGAAAGGAGCAAAATTAGATTCCTGTAGTTTTCATTTTGCTCCTAGATATTCGTTAATACATTTTTAATTATATAAAAATTAATTTTTTTTAACATTTATTATTTAGAGGGAAAAAACATCAATCATATCTAAACAACTTCACATATTTTGTATTTTTGTATTTATATAGAATATGTAAGTGTTGTTTGAATAAATGCAAATTTATATATATATTAAAAAAAAGATTAAAAAAAATTGCCTACAAGTATTAGCATAGAAAAAAAGAAATTAATCAAAACCTACTTCCAAATACAATTAGAATAAACAACATTATATCACATTCAAATATAAAAATATATAAAAATAAACAAAAATAATTATAAATAAAGAACGAGTTCAGGTCGATTAGTATATAAGTTTACACAAATGCATGTGCAAATACACACGAATTTCATAGAAAAAATTAAATTCGTGACAATTTCAACTCAAATATTATTTGACTATCATCGTTAGGGGCTATATATGGGAGGTGAGTCAAGTCCACGTCCACGTCGTACCTCCTGGGACCTTTCATCGCAAAAGCGATGAATGCTAACGGACCTCTGTGAAGATCAACGGTGTATACGGTAGAAAAAAGTCGGATATAACTCGAATTGGTTCATTTGAAACACTGAATAATATCATTGAAATCAAATAAAAGTAGTTTTCTAGAAAATCCATCAAAATTTTATTAGATTACGTATACATCTATTAATAAATAATAAATAAATAAATAATAAATTTATTATTCAACAGACATAGTCTAATTACAAGACAGCAATAGCATTATCTCAATTAAAGCTAACATATAGATATATAAAATATATAAGTCTACCTCTGTTAATAATTATAATATAATCTGAATACTATCATGGAATATATTTTTATAAAACTATCCCCTGTTGCGTCAAATCAGAGGTCGCTCTAGAAGTGACCTGATATTGAAACTAATGTCATTTAATTTTAAATATAGTCTAGATGGCGGAAAAAATATCGAGATTTTTTCAAATTGAAACGGAAGAGCTACAGGGCTTGGCAATTTTTTAAATGTTTACAAATTTTATTTCATGCTAGAAAGTTATGATTAATCTCATTTTGTAAGTCTTTTAATTCCAAATAAATTTCCGAAAAAATATTGTGATGAAAAGTGTACCGTTGGGGCGGCAAATCCGAAGAAGTAAAGAAAAATAAAATAAAAATTGTCCTATCAAAATAAACTTCAGGCTGTTTGATAAAAAATGTTTAGCCTAATAAAAAATCTTAGTGAAATTTTCCCCTGATACGTAAGATAAACCCGTCACAAATTTAATTTGAAAAGTGATACAAATCCGTAAAATTGCCAAAACTATTCTCCGTTGCGTCAAACTAGGGGTCGTCATAGCAGTGACATGGCACCGAAATTAGGTCATTTAATTTGAAATATAGTCTAGATGGCGGGGAAAATGTCGAGATTGTTTCAAATGCAACCGGTAAAGCTTGGCAAATTTTTCGTACATGAAAAATTTGATTTCATGATAAAAGGCTGTTCTTGATATCATTTTGTCGGTATTACAATTCCAAAGAAAATTACGATAAAACATTGTTATAAAAAGTGTAGAGTTTTGGCGGTAAAACCAAAGAAGTGAATACAAATAAAATTAAAATTGTCCATTCAAAATCAACTTTAGCCCGTTGGATAGACAATTTTCAACCAACTAAAAAATCTTAGTACAATTTTTCACTAAAACAAAAGGTAAACCCGCCACATGATATATTATAAAAGTGATAAAAATTGGTAAAACTGCCCACACCGAAAGGTAAAAGGCAAATAGATAATATAAAAAATTGCTAAGACTATCCTCCACTGCGTCAAAGCATGAGTTGTTATAGCAGTGACATGACACTAAAACGAAGTCATTTGATTTGAAATATAATCTAGATGGCAGTAAAAATGTTGAGATTGTTTCAAATTGAAACGCAAGATCTATAGAGCTTGGCAAATTTTTGAAACTTGAAATTTTTTATTTTATAATAGAAAGTTGTGCTTAATCTCATTTTGTAGGTATTTTATTTCCAAAGAAAATTCCGAACAAATATTGTAATAAAAGCTGTACCGTTCTACCGGTAAAGCCGAAGAAGTAAAGCAAGATAAAATAAAAATTGTCCAATCAAAATAAAATTTAGCCTGTTGGATAGATAATTTTCAACCAAATAAAAAAATCTTCGTAGAATTTTTCTCTAAAACAAAAGATAAACCCGTTTCACGATAAATTATAAAAGTTATAAAAATCGGTAAAATTACCAAAACTATTTTTCATTACGTGAATGCAGAAGTCGCTCTAGAAGTGATCTGACATTGAAACTAATGTCATTTGATTTGGAATATAGTCTAGATGGTGGGAAACATATCGAGATTGTTTCAAATTGAAACGGAAGAGCTACAAGGCTTGGCAATTTTTTAAAACTTGGCAAATTTGATTTCATGCTAGAAAGTTGTGATTGATCTCATTTTGTAGATCTTTTAATTCTAAAGAAAATTCCGAAAAATCATAGTTGTAAAACGTACACCGTTGGGGTGGTAAAGACGAAGAAGTAAACACAAATAAAATAAAAATTGTCCAATCAAAATCAACTTTAGCACGTTGGATAGATAATTTTCAACCAAATAAAAAATCTTAGTAGAATGTTTCCCTAAAACAAAAGATAAACCATTCACATGATAAATTACAAATTGTCAAAAATCGGTAAAAATTTCATAACTATCCTCTTTTACGTCAAATTAGGGGTCGTCATAGCAGTGACATGGCACCGAAACTAAGTCATTTAATTTGAAATATAGTCTAGATGGCGGGAAAAATGTCGAGGTTGTTTCAAATGGAACCGGTAAAGCTACAGAGCTTGGCAAATTTTTCGTACATTTAAAATTTTATTTTATGATAAAGGGCTGTTCTTGATCTCATTTTGTCGGTATTGCAATTCCAAAGATCATTTCGACAAAACATTTTTATAAAAAGTGTACCGTTTTGACAGTAAAGACGAAGAAGTGAATAAAAATAAATTGAAAATTATCCATTAGCTTTAGCTTGTTGGATAGACAATTTTCAACCAATTAAAAAATCTTAGTACAATTTTTCACTAAAACAAAAACTAAACCAGCCACATGATAAATTATCAAAGTGATAAAAATCGGTGAAATTGCCAAAACTATCCTCCGTTGAGTTAAAGCATGGATCGTCATAGCAGTGACATAACACTGAAACGAAGTGATTTGATTAGAAATATAGTTTAGATGGCGGGAAAAATGTCGAGATTGTTTCAAATTGAATCGTAACAGCTACAGAGCTTGGCAATTTTTTTAAACTTATAAAATTTAATTTTATAATAAAAAGTTTTGCTTGTTCACATTTTGTAGCTATTTTATTTCCAAAGAAAATTCTGAAAAAATATTCTTATAAAAAGTGTACCGTTATGCCGGTAAAGCCAAAGAAGTAAAGAAAGATAAAAAAAAATTGTCCAATCAAAATCAGTTTTAGCATGTTGGATAGATAATTTTCAACCAAATAAAAAATCTTAGTACATTTTTTCCCTAAAACAAAAGATAAACCCGTTTCGCGATAAATTACAAAAGTGATAAAAATCGGTAAATTTACCAAAATTATTCTCCATTATGTCAAAACCGAGGTCGCTCTGGAAGTGATCTGACATTGAAACTAATGTCATTTGATTTGGACTATAGTCTAGATAGCGGGAAATATATCGAAATTGTTTTAAATTGAAACGGTAGAGCTACAGGGCTTGGCAATTTTTTATAACTTGGCAAATTTTATTTCATGCTAGAAAATTGTGATTGATCTAATTTTGTAGGTCTTTTAATTCCAAAGAAAATTTCGAAAAAGCTATGTTATAAAAAGTAAACCGTTGGAGTGGTAAATCCGAAGAAGTGAAGAAAAATTAAATAAAAATTGTCCAATCAAAAACAACTTTAGCATAATGGATAGATAATTTTCAACTGAATAATTTTTTTTAGTAGAATTTTTGCCTAAAACAAAAGATAAACCCTTCACATGATAAATTATAGAAGTTACTAAAATTGGTAAAATTACCACAACTATCCTCTGTTGTTACAAAGCAGAAGTCGCCCTAGAAGTGACATTGAAACTAATATCGTTTGATTCGAATTATAGTCTAATAGTAGAAAAAAATTCGAGATTGATTCAAATAGATTCGGAAAAGCTAGAGGGCTAGGTAATTTTTTGAAACTTGGAACATTTAATTTCATGATAGAAAGTTGTGCTTGATCTCATTTTGTAGGTCTTTTAATTACAAAGAAAATTCCGAAAAAATATTTTTATAAAAAGTGTGCCGTTTTTACAATAAAGCTGAGGAAGTGAAGCAAATTAAATAAAAATGGTCCTATCTAAATCAATTATAGCATGTTTGATAAATAATTTTCAACCAAATAATTAATATGAGATTTATTAGTCTAAGTATAAAATGTATTAAAGTTTTAAAGTAATAGAGTTCTACTAAACAATGTTATTTTCTTTAGAAGAATCTGGTATTTTAGTGTGGTTTAAAAAAAAAAATTACGATGATGCATGGTGTTACAGTCATATTATATTTTCTCTTTTAAGAAAAGGTTTAAGGTAATTGCTCTGGAATATATCCAGTATAAAAAACGGTTTGTATTACCTTCACGCTTGCCGTATCTGAAAGGTTCTCCACGAACGGGTTTAATTACTTTAAAGTGATTATCGCGGATAATTCAATTTGCTACAAAACATGCTGTTTTCGCTCAGTTAAAGGGGAGCAGCGGGAATAATAGTTAATTAGCTTCAATTGAACACAATTAAAGAGTTCATTAATGACTAAAACTTGCGATACAAAGTGTCACGACTAATGTACCGTAGCCGGATTTTGTTTAATTCTATTTCAGCTATTTTCGTAAATATTGGTGTTTCTTATTAAGTCTAAATGTTAGACTATTTAGAGTCAAATAAGAAACATCCAACATCCAATAACTTTATTATAATTGTACAATTTTAATTTTATTTTTGTCACTTCTTCTCGCCATCTAGACTATATTTCTAATCAAATGATATTAGTTTCTGTGCTAGGTCACTTCTAGGACGCCTCCAATTTTGACTGAACGGACTTTTGTTAAACATTTACGGATGTTTTTGACATTTTGCATTTGAGCTTTTTGCAGCTTTGTTAGTAGATTTCTTTTTATATTTATAATCACTTGACTACAACATATGTTTCTAAAAGCACCCTAATTTCAGTTTGAGTGTTTATTTTTGCATAAAAATTACTACTTATATTGAAAAAATAAGATATTTTAATAGATATTATATATTTTAGATAATAATTTGCAAAACATATTTATTTATGCATTTTTAAAAGTAAGTTTGTTTTTTTTAATAACAGGGGCATAAAAGAAGGGGATACAACTTTTTGATAAAATAAAGTTAGGGCAGTTTATGTTTTTTTTAATAACAGAGGCTAAAAGAAGGGGATACAATTTTTTGATAAAACAAGTTAGGGCTCAATGGATAGATAATTCTAAACTGACTAAAAAAGATTCATATATGTTTGCTGTAAAGTCATTAACAAAGATGCAAAACACACAAATCCAAAATCTCAAAAAATGTTTGTAATTTTTAAAACTGGGATAATTTAATGAACATTTTATATTTTAGAAAATAATTTGCAAAATTGTATTTTTAGGATTTTTTAAAAGTCATATTTTGTCTACAACATATATTATCAATTTAAAAATAAAATAAAAATAGTTCGAGTGTTTATTTTTCTAGATATCAATGTCGATTTTCTAGATATGTTAAAAATAAGATTTTATACTATTACTAATTAAGACTGTTTAATTAGTAATAGTATAAAATGTTATTTTCAACATTCACAAATTTAAAAATAAAATAAAAATAGTTTAAGTGTTTATTTTTCTAGATATCAATGTCGATTTTCTAGATATCTTACAAATAAAATTTTATACTATTACTAATTAAGACTGTTTAATTAATAATAATATAAAATCTTATTTTTAACATATCTAGAAAATTGCCATTGATATCTAGAAAAATAAACACTCAAACTATTTTTATTTTATTTTTAAATTGGTAATATATGCTGTAGACAAAATATCAGGTTGACTTTTTAAAAAATCCTAAAAATACAATTTTGCAAATTATCTTCTAAAATATAAAATTAAATTATCTTAGTTTTAAAAATTATTTATTACCGATTAATGTCCTTGAATGCATTTAATTTGATACATATAAACCACCATCAGATTGTTTTTATAAAATATAAAATTTTGTTTGAAACACTTTTACATATACCTTCTGTACTCCGCTGCTAAACTTGCTTATTTTTCGGTTGATGGACCTTTTAAAAGAAAAACTTTGGGGGGGTGGGCCGAGGGGGAGGGAGCGTTAGTGTAACACGGGGCAACGTTGGGCGGTTGCGAAGTGATGCATATAAATTATCAATTTGTCTGCGGAAACTTTCGAGTTTTATTTTTATTTTCGCCCTCCCACTCGGAAGTTTTTGAATAATGCCGGGGCAATTTTACGGAGTATTGATTGCTGCGAGCGTTATGCCATTTAGTCCGGATCGACATAATAGAGTGGGAGAGAATTTTGTGGAGATAGCAAGTAGATTTGTGATTTCAAATTGTGTCACACTTATTTAACAACAAAAAATGTAAAATTATCCACATTTTCACAGTTGGGACATCATCAACATCATAATCAACGTTTAAGTATACATTTCCGGTTATATATGGAGGAAAATAAATATATTGCATCAATCTGATATAGAAATAGTTAAGAAACAAATGTCGAAAACTAGAAGTTCGTATCTATTTTCGTTTTTTAGATACAACGTTTATAAAACGCTTTATTTAGACAATTTAGAAGTGAGGAGTACACAAACATCACTATTTCGGTTTTTAGAAAAATTGTCAATTTTAACCCCCTTTTTTATGCTCACATATATAATATAGCATTCCAATATACGGAAAATCGCAGCAAACTCAATCCAACAGTCACTAAACTATAAAAAATCCTCTTAAGAAAAGCTGGCGTCTCACGTTATGGGTTACTAAATCATCGATTCCCGCCTTACTTAACATTTTCCCATTTTCCGTTTCCCCTCTGCAGCCCTCAACGCACCGCCGTAAACATATATAATTGGCCCTAAAATGTGCACCCGTCTGACGGTAAAAACCACTTACATTGTACTCGAAAACCAAGCTCATTACTGCGCGTCTCTCCCTCCGTATTGACTGCCGAGCAGACGTACCTCCCCGCGCTCTGTTTCGTCACCTTCTGCAGGACCAAACTCTGGTTGCTGCGTATTATCCGCGCCGACATATTGTGGTTCAGTATCACGCCCTGCAACAATAATAGTAAATTATAAATGAGACACCAAACACCATCAATTAGTTGGGAGAACTGCACTCGTACGCTTTCAAGCAGAACTTCAGACTGAAGGGTTATAGACCGAATGTGGGTCATAATTGAATGCTTGCAGTGTTAAAGTGCAATTAAGATTTCACCCAAGTTTTCAAGTGGAGAGCTTGTTTAAGTTGTAACGTGTTTTTACTCTCGATTTTCGGATAACTACTAAGTTTCTCTGATATTGTACGAATTAAGGGGCTTTATGCGATCATGATTTATATATTTCTTGGATTAGGCTTATTAAATTGTAGGAGAGCTTATTTCAACGAAAATATATCTCCTGTGCGTCATTTATCTTTAAAAGTGACAAGATTATTATCATTGTAGTTAAAGTTAAGGCAGATACTATTCAATTAAAAAAAGTAAGGAAATTATATGTTTGTATATCTACAATCTCTTTATTTATTTTTTTTGCACGAATACTGAAAAAGGTTCACCAACTCTGGCATGTAATAACATAATTAAATACTGTATAGCTTCGATGCCCAACGCCTCAAGACCGATAGCCAACATTTGAATATAGATTCATTCATACATTCATCAGCGGTATTCAGTAATATTGTGTTGTCTTTAAAACCCTCGATGGTTATGGGTAGGTGCATAAATAAAATATGGCTATTGCCTTCATTAGGTTTTAATACATACTTGCTATAAATATCAACAATAACAAATAAACTCAAACTTGTGTATATACAATTGTATACATTACACATACATTGCAAATATGAGGAAAAATTTTGTGCCACAATACAAAATTTGAGCATTAGACAATTAATTATCAAGGGTACCACTCATGTAGCTTTTATGTATGAACGTTTTGTCTGCACATACAAGTTTGTCACGCCCTCCAACTATTACATTCGTTACACTTGTATGAATAAATTTGTATGATATACAAGTATAGCCCACACATGTTTAAGTGGACAATTTGAATATGGAACAAATTGTTGTTTAGCATATATGAATAAGTAGCAATATGTGCCATTGCTATCAAATGACTTTAATATATGTAGCGAATCTGATAAAACGTTACCCATTGCTAGCGAGAGGCAAAAAAAAGTAATAACGTTGACTCTGCCTTGTAACTTATTATATTCCAGGTGTTTGGATCTCGCTGCGCGTTTTGATAAATTGCAAACAGTTCCGGGCGGCAGAATACGTTGCGCCCAAAAAAAAAACCGACGTCGAAGTGGGTGGGTATTTTGTCAAGCCGTCACCGGCATTCCTAAATCCTCGCCCGAAACATACGTCAGACGTCAGTCTAACCGCCCCCCTCTTATAAGGGGGCGGCTGCCGTACACCCCCCTCGACGTCGAATTCCACAATAACTTAGATCGGCGCGGCTATTTATATAGGCGAGCGCGCGCCTCTTTTTTTCGCTTGGAGGCGGCGGTTTTATCGGTCGAGCGCGTTTCATCACGCCAAGACGGATTATCTTTAATTATCTCGGGCGTCCGATTGGCAAAAAGAACCGTCGCTCCGCAAAAAAGCGAGTGTGTGTGTGTCACACGGAATGGAGAGACTTCTGATCGAGGGGATTGTTCCGCCCGGCGCTTCCACCGAGATTGTTATCCACTTTAACCTTCTCTGTCTCAAGGAAATCAGATTAGTTCAGCTATAACTATCCTGGGTGGGCCTTGTAGTTTTATTTTGTTGAAATACACGAGGCTAAACGATGTAATTCCATAAAGCAGGCGATCGTTGTTATTTATATGTCAATGGATTGTATATTTGGTTGCTTAACGTATTATCCAGATTTTAATATATATAATATATATATATATATATATATATATATATATATATATATATATATATATATGCTACAAATCAATACTCCTTTTTACTACTAATACTACTACTACTACTACTACTACTACTAATTAATAATCAGAAAACCATTAGTAAATATCTTTTTCCGTTCTCACGCCACAACTCTTCAAAGTTCGTAAAAAAATGCTTGAAATTAGCATTTTAAAAACGCCCTTTTCGAGCTGTATCTCAATAAGTGTTTGTCGTACCGACTTCTAGATTGTGTTTTTGGATTCAGAAGGTGGCTTTCCATACGAGAGCAGTATTACCCCCAAACTACCTCTATTATTTTTAACAGAAATCGCGAGAAACCGAGAAATGATCCTAATGGTAGAGGTGAAATTTTTTCTATAATAATTTAAAAATATAAAATTCATTTTATGCTACCAATCAATACTACTTAGGGTACTTATTAAAAATTCGAAAACCGTTTGTGGATATCTTTTTCCATTTTGGCGTCACAACCCTTCAAATTTCGTAAAAATTGCTTGAAATTATCATTTCAAAAACGTTCTCTTCGAGCTATATCTCAGTGAGTGTTTGCCGTACTGACTTCTAGTTTGTGTTTTTGGATTCAGGGGGTGGCATTCCATATGAGAACTATATTATACTCAATCTCCCTCGATTAGTTTTAACGTGACATGCGAAAACCCGAGAAATCATCAAAGGGTTAGAAATGAATTTTTTGTCAATAAAATTAAAAAACTAAAATTTAATTTTATGCTACCAATCAATACTCCTTAGAATGCTAATTAAAAATCCCAAAACCGTTTGCGGATGTCTCTTTCCATTTTCGCGTCACAACCCTTCAAAGTTCGTAAAAATTGCTTGAAATTATCATTTCAAAAACGCCTTTTTTGAGCTATATCCCAGTAAGTATTTGTCGTACTGACTTCTGGTTTGTGTTTTTGGATGCATGGGGTGGTTTTCCATACAAGAACTCTGTCATCTCTGATCTCCCTCCATTACTTTTAACGTGACATGCGAAAAACCGAGAAATTATCAAAGGGGTAGAGGTGAAATTATTACTAAAAAAATAAAAAAATTGAAAATTCGTTTTATGCTCCCAATCAACACTCCTTAGGTTACTAATTAAAATTTCGAAAACAGTTTGTGAATATCTCTTTCCGTTTCCGCGATATAACCCTTCAAAGTTCGTGAAAATTGCTTCAATTTCCATTTCAAAAACGCCCATTTTGAGCTGTATCTCAGTAAATATTGGTCATACGGACTTCTAGTTTATATTTTTTGATTCAGGGGGTGGCTTTCCATACGGTGACAATATTATCCTCAAACTATCTCTATTACTTTTAACGGGAATTGCGAGAAACCGACGGTAGAGGTCAATTTTTTTAAATAAAAATAATTCATTTAAAAATTCATTTTATACTACCATTAAATACTCCTTAGGGTACTAATTAAAAATTCGAAAACCGTTTGTGGATATCTCTTTCAGTTTTGATATCAGAACCCTTCAAATTTCATAAAAATTGCTTGAAATTACCATTCAAAAACACACTCTTCGAGCTATATCTCAGTACGTGTTTGTCGTACTGACTTCTAGTTTGTGTTTTTTCTCCATACGAGAATAACATTATCCCCAATCTACCTTTATTAGGTTTAACGGGAAATGCGAAAATCCGAGAAATTATTAAAGGGATAGGGGTCAGAATTTTACAATAAAAATCAAAAATGAAGACATTAATTTTATGCTACCAATCAATTTTTTTTAAGGTAATCCAAAAACTATTTGTCGATATATCTTTCCATTTTCGCGTCACAGCCCCCCAAATCTCGTTAAATTTGCTTGAAATTATCATTGCAAAAACGCCCTTTTCGAGCTGTATCTCAGTAAGTGTTGGTCGTACCGACTTCTAGTTTGTGCTTTTGGATTCACCAGGTGGCTTTTCATATGAGAACAGTTGCGTGAAGAATTTTGAGAGGTCGAGGGTTCGAATTTACATCTGGACCGTTTTTAAAATGTTTTTAGTTCATTGTTTAATTGTGTGTAAGTGTTTTGAAGTAATAGCAATGTTGCAATTAAGTCTATTTTTGTAATTAAAACTCATCCCCCGTTGAAAACTGGATTACAGCTAGTAAATAATATTTGTATTGTGTTAATCATAGGCAACTTAAAATACATCTTGGCGGCCATCATTTTTTTGGTAATGGCCGAAATTTCATGATGGCCGCGAATGTGTAACTTAAGTTGCATATAATAAAGCAGTAAAATAATTATTTTATTTATTTTTTATAATTTAAAAACAACAATTAAAAAAATAATTGTATGCTACCAATCAATTTTCCTTAAGGAATTGATTAAAAATCCAAAAAACTATTTGTCGATCTGTCTTTTTATTTTAGCGTCACAGCCCACCAAAGCTCGTTAAATTTGCTTGAAATTACTATTTTAAAAACGCCTTTTTCGGGCTGTATCTAAGTAAGTGTTGGTCGTACCGACTTCTACTTTGTGCTTTTGGATTCACCAGGTGGCTTTTCATATGAGAACAGTTGCGTGAAGAATTTTGAGAGGTCGAGGGTTCGAATTTATATCTGGACCGTTTTTTAAATGTTTTTAGTTCATTGCTTAATTGTGTTTTAAGTGTTTTGAAGTAATAGCAATGCTGCAATTAAGTCTTTTTTGTAATTAAAAATCATCCCCCGTTGGAAAACGGGATTACAGCTAGTAAATAATATTTGTATTGTGATAATCATAGGCAACTTAAACTACAAATTGGCGGCCATCATTATTTGGTAATGGCCGTAATTTCATGATGGCCGCGAATGTGTAACTTAAGTTGCATATAAGTAAAGCAGTAAAATAATTATTTTATTTATTTTTTATAATTTTGCCTTGAAAATTTTAGAAATTATCAAAGGGTTAGGATTAATTTTTTTCAATAAAATTAAAAAAACTAAAAATTCATTTTATGCTACCAATGAATACTCCTTAGCATGTTAATTAAAAATCCCAAAACCGTTTGCGGATGTGTCTTTCCGTTTTCGCGTCACAGCCCTTCAAAAGTTGGTAAAAATTGCTTGAAAGTAATATTTTAGAATCGCCCTTTTCAAGATGTATATCTCAGTAAGGATACGATGTGACCATAGAGGGCGCCCAGTGTCTTGATCGCGACGTCCTCCATGGGTCCATCCGTCAAATTGTGTCTATTATTGTCGAATATGTGACAATATTTGACAATAATGTGACAAAACATAAAATGTAAAAAAGTCAGAATATGAAAACACATTCAAAATATCAAAAAAATCACGCCGAAAATAACAAAGACGTTAAGAAAGTGAAAAATGTGTATGTAATTCAGAAAGTTGTATAGATATTTATTTATTACAAAATATTTTCTAGTACCCAGCTCAGTGGCCGAGTGGTTACAGGCGTCGTTCGTCTCGTACTGAGCATTGGAGAGCCTGAGTTCGATACCCAGTGGGGACCGAATTTTCGCGGATCACCTTTAACAGTTTTCCAGAGGTTTTCTGTGAAGTTGAGATAAATACCGGGTGATTAAACTCCTCTGAGCTTCTCCCTTGACCGGCGGAAAGCCTCACGGCTGAGCCCTATAAAGATAGAAGTTTTTGTTTGTTTTCTAGTTTAATATAATACTCCATTAATTTGCATACCTATTACAATCGAATTCATTCATAATCAAATCGGCAATTTAATTATATTGCTATAATGAAATTGCAGATTCGAAAAATTTCAATATTGAATAGCCGCCTGTAAGAATAGTACCGTTTGTGCATCTGCATCTGCATTTAAAGCGGGGGCGAACGAGAAAAAAGTCTGGATGAAAAGTTGCGATACAAGAGAACTTTATTCCGGGCGACCGGGCGAGCGTTAATAAATAATTGCAGGGGGGGTTGGTTGGTGGAACAACTTGGGCGAAACGGCTGTAATGAAAACGATAAATGTGATTGTACACCAGTTAATGGACATTTAAAATTGCACGCAGTACATAAGAACGAATTTATTACGTTTTGCTCGCCGACGAAAACTATATTGTTTATATACAGCAGTGGGGGCGGTGGCGTGGCGTGGCGAGGGTCGACATAAAAGTAAATTAATGTCTCAATTCCACTTACTTGCATAACGACTTAAGGAAATTTAGGGATGCTCCACATTCGTTTAATTGCAACTGCTTCTTTTTATTTGTTTTTTTTTTGCTCAAGTTGTTCAAGTAATGGCACAAATTGTATTTCACTTTACTTGCTTGAAATTGTCTAAATTATACACATAATTTCTTATTAATGCTTAATTAAATTTCATTCAACTTCGAAAAACATAATTTTGCACTTTATTTCGATATTAAATTAGAATTTTTTGGGGCTTCATTAACGTTCATTTGCACGACAAATAAGTGTATTAAGAAAAAAAATTGATAATTGCCTTTTGTTAAAAATTCGAAAACGCCCAATTCGCAATTGGGCGTTTTCTAAATGACAATTTGAAGAGAATGCAACAAACCGCCACCCTCTATCTCGATTAATTATCGAGATAGAGGGTGGCGGTTTGATGCATTCTCTACAAATTGTCATTTCGAAAACGCCCAATTCGCAATTGGGCGTTTTTGAAATGACAATTTTTAACAAAAGCTAATTATCAATTTTTTTCTTAATACACGTTATTTGGCGTGTAAATGAAAGTTAATGCATTCTCTTCAGCTGGGTGTTTTCTATTTGGGAAATAGCCGCAAGGCAAGAACTGGACAATTTCGGTGAAATGATGAAAAAGAGAGCTGCGTGCAATGGTTAACGAATGTAATGTATTCGGGAAATAGTAGTTTAGGCTAGATATTGCTTGGTTGAAAGAAAATGACCTATGGCGTGTAGAAAAAATGATATTTGTGCTTAATTATTATTCATTTACATGATAAACCATGTTCTCTCTAGAAAATAATGTGATAAGCTTCAATAATAATTATTTTATCAATTTATGCTTGATGGATTCATGTTCGTCCCTGCTTTGTAATCAAAATTCCACATGAATAATAATGCGTTAATTGAACCAAACGTAATACTCGGGAATCTTCCCCGCTGCCAATGTCATCGCTACACATATATTTAAAACAGTGTGACTTATTCATGCTTTATAACGCAAACCCGCTGATTATTCACAATTATCTTCGCGCCCGCATTAAGGTATTGACGTACATACCAGTTACGCCGGGTATGAATTTACGGCTGAGGGTGCAATAAATTCCCCGGGGGCACATTGCACGAATGCTGCTTATCTGCTGGAAAATGCATTTTTTTGTTCGAGCCTCATTTTTATATATAAATATTCATGGTGTTCTATAAATAAATTTTTGTGTGCGGGCATTTTTTCCCCTCGGCCCGTCTGTTCGTTCATAGCTCATTACCTTTTCCCATCCGCCCCTTTATCAATCTATCGATTCTGTGCCGCTCCATAACGCGCGCTAAACCCGATAATCGACGGGCCGGGGGGGCGCCTTAATAATGATTTTTATTTGATTCGCCGCCCGGAATAGCGGACTATTATTTCTCGCCCGGCGCATCCGGTTATAATAAATTTGTAGACGGGCGTCTTGAGGAGCAGGCGGAAAAAATCAGGATATGAAATTGGAATGAACCATTAAGATTGCGGAGCGGGGAATTATTTTAATGGAACTGCCGTGGCTCTTTGTTTAATTGAAATCGTGATTAATGTCTTCGGGTCGCTGATTGAGATTAAAAATGAGTTACTCCGGTATCATTTTTGCGCACAATAACTTAACGTAAAAGGGAGAGGCGAAGGAGTATAAAGACATCCATCAAGTCTAAAACGTATATATGAAACATAATATTGATGTGTTGTACAGATGCCGGCTGTCGGGAAAGTTTTTTTGTGTGTGTGTATGCTGCTGCCGATAACCGCATTGACGTGGAACGTCATCGGAACTTAACATTTATATTTCACCTTGTTTGATCCCCCCACTCGCGATAAATTGATGTAACATGTCCCCGACATTTTAAAATGCGCACAATTCACGCTACAATACCTCCGAATATTTGCGGCCGCGTTCTCGCTGTCATTGCTTATTATGTGTGTTATTGAACGCAACAATCAGGGATGCTATTGAAGGGTGGGCTGGTAAAACCAACATACTTAACAGCGGGAACGAGAAAGCTTGACTGAATCGATAGGGGAATTTCTGGGCTGCTTCCAACTGAGGGGGAACAATTATATATCTAGATTTATGTTGACAGATGCCTCTTGAATGTTAATAGCTTGCATTTCAGTTTTATATCTGAATGATTTGATAAGAAGAGATGTTTTAAAAAGCAATATAACTCTTGTCACAAATGTTTAAATTAATTGATAAAAATTGATATCTACTCGAACTTTAAAAATTCGTCAAAAATTTAATTGGTTAGATAATAATGTCAAATTGCACATGTTGGTTAAGTAATATGTTGTTACTATACCTGTTGATTTTTATTAAAATTCAAAGGATATAACTCAAGTTAGAGAGGTTTAAATAAATTAGTTGATAAAAATAGAAACTGCTCGCACTTTAAAAATTCGTCAAAAATTTAATTGGTTAGATAATAATGTCAAATTGCACGTGTTGGTTAAGTAATATGTTGTTACTATACCTGTTGATTTTTATTAAAATTCAAAGGATATAACTCGAGTTAGAGAGGTTTAAATAAATTAGTTGATAAAAATAGAAACTACTCGCACTTTAAAAATTCGTCAAAAATTTAATAGGTTAGATAATAATGTCAAATTGCACATGTTGGTTAAGTAATATGTTGTTACTATACGTGTTGATTTTTATTAAAATTCAAAGAATATAACTCGAGTTAGAGAGGTTTAAATAAATTAGTTGATAAAAATAGAAACTACTCGCACTTTAAAAATTCGTCAAAAATTTAATTGGTTAGATAATAATGTCAAATTGCACATGTTGGTTAAGTAATATGTTGTTACTATACGTGTTGATTTTTATTAAAATTCAAAGAATATAACTCGAGTTAGAGAGGTTTAAATAAATTAGTGCATAAAAATAGAAACTACTCGCACTTTAAAAATTCGTCAAAAATTTAATTGGTTAGATAATAATGTCAAATTGCACATGTTGGTTAAGTAATATGTTGTTACTATACCTGTTGATTTTTATTAAAATTCAAAGGATATAACTCAAGTTAGAGAGGTTTAAATAAATTAGTTGATAAAAATAGAAACTGCTCGCACTTTAAAAATTCGTCAAAAATTTAATTGGTTAGATAATAATGTCAAATTGCACGTGTTGGTTAAGTAATATGTTGTTACTATACCTGTTGATTTTTATTAAAATTCAAAGGATATAACTCGAGTTAGAGAGGTTTAAATAAATTAGTTGATAAAAATAGAAACTACTCGCACTTTAAAAATTCGTCAAAAATTTAATAGGTTAGATAATAATGTCAAATTGCACATGTTGGTTAAGTAATATGTTGTTACTATACGTGTTGATTTTTATTAAAATTCAAAGAATATAACTCGAGTTAGAGAGGTTTAAATAAATTAGTTGATAAAAATAGAAACTACTCGCACTTTAAAAATTCGTCAAAAATTTAATTGGTTAGATAATAATGTCAAATTGCACATGTTGGTTAAGTAATATGTTGTTACTATACGTGTTGATTTTTATTAAAATTCAAAGAATATAACTCGAGTTAGAGAGGTTTAAATAAATTAGTGCATAAAAATAGAAACTACTCGCACTTTAAAAATTCGTCAAAAATTTAATTGGTTAGGTAATAATGTCAAATTGCACGTGTTGGTTAAGTAATATGTTGTTACTATACGTGTTGATTTTTATTAAAATTCAAAGAATATAACTCGAGTTAGAGAGGTTTAAATAAATTAGTTGATAAAAATAGAAACTACTCGCACTTTAAAAATTCGTCAAAAATTTAATTGGTTAGATAATAATGTCAAATTGCACATGTTGGTTAAGTAATATGTTGTTACTATACGTGTTGATTTTTATTAAAATTCAAAGAATATAACTCGAGTTAGAGAGGTTTAAATAAATTAGTTGATAAAAATAGAAACTACTCGCACTTTAAAAATTCGTCAAAAATTTAATTCGTTAGATAATAATGTCAAATTGCACATGTTGGTTAAGTAATATGTTGTTACTATACGTGTTGATTTTTATTAAAATTCAAAGAATATAACTCGAGTTAGAGAGGTTTAAATAAATTAGTTGATAAAAATAGAAACTACTCGCACTTTAAAAATTCGTCAAAAATTTAATTGGTTAGATAATAATGTCAAATTGCACATGTTGGTTAAGTAATATGTTGTTACTATACGTGTTGATTTTTATTAAAATTCAAAGAATATAACTCGAGTTAGAGAGGTTTAAATAAATTAGTTGATAAAAATAGAAACTACTCGCAATTTAAAAATTCATCAAAAATTTAATTGGTTAGATAATAATGTCAAATTGCACATGTTGGTTAAGTAATATGTTGTTACTATACCTGTTGATTTTTATTAAAATTCAAAGGATATAACTCGAGTTAGAGAGGTTTAATTAAATTAGTTGATAAAAATAGAAACTACTCGCACTTTAAAAATTCGTCAAAAATTTAATTGGTTAGATAATAATGTCAAATTGCACATGTTGGTTAAGTAATATGTTGTTACCATACTTGTTGAGTTTTATTAAAATTTAAGTAATATAACTCGAGTTAGAGAGGTTTAAATAAATTAGTTGATAAAAATAGAAACTACTCGCAATTTAAAAATTCATCAAAAATTTAATTGGTTAGATAATAATGTCAAATTGCACATGTTGGTTAAGTAATATGTTGTTACTATACGTGTTGATTTTTATTAAAATTCAAAGAATATAACTCGAGTTAGAGAGGTTTAAATAAATTAGTTGATAAAAATAGAAACTCCTCGCACTTTAAAAATTCGTCAAAAATTTAATTGGTTAGATAATAATGTCAAATTGCACATGTTGGTTAAGTAATATGTTGTTACTATACGTGTTGATGTTTATTAAAATTCAAAGAATATAACTCGAGTTAGAGAGGTTTAAATAAATTAGTTGATACAAATAGAAAAAACAGGCACTTTAAAAATTCGTCAAAAATTTAATTCGTTAGATAATAATGTCAAATTGCACATGTTGGTTAAGTAATATGTTGTTACTATACGTGTTGATTTTTATTAAAATTCAAAGAATATAACTCGAGTTAGAGAGGTTTAAATAAATTAGTTGATAAAAATAGAAACTACTCGCACTTTAAAAATTCGTCAAAAATTTAATTGGTTAGATAATAATGTCAAATTGCACATGTTGGTTAAGTTACATGTTGTTACTATATGTGTTGATGTTTATTAAAATTTAAGTAATATAACTCGAGTTAGAGAGGTTTCAATAAATTAGTTGATAAAAATAGAAACTACTCGCACTTTAAAAATTCGTCAAAAATTTAATTAGTTAGATAATAATGTCAACTTGCACATGTTGGTTAAGTAATATGTTGTTACTATACGTGTTGATTTTTATTAAAATTCAAAGAATATAACTCGAGTTAGAGAGGTTTAAATAAATTAGTTGATAAAAATAGAAACTACTCGCACTTTAAAAATTCGTCAAAAAATTAATTGGTTAGATAATAATGTCAAATTGCACATGTTGGTTAAGTAATATGTTATTACAATACGTGTTGATTTTTATTAAAATTCAAAGAATATAACTCGAGTTAGAGAGGTTTAAATAAATTAGTTGATAAAAGTAGAAACTACCTGCACTTTAAAAATTCGTCAAAAATTTAATTGGTTAGATAATATTGTCAAACTGAACATGTTGGTTAAGTTATATGTTGTTACCATATGTGCTGATTTTTATTAAAATTCAAGTATTATAACTCGAGTTAGAGAAGTTTAAATAAATTAGTTTATAAAAATAAAAACTACTCGCAATTTAAAAATCCGTCCAAAATTTAATTGGTTAGATAATATTGTCAAACTGAACATGTTGGTTAAGCAATATGTTGTTACTATATTTGTTGATTTTTATTTAAATTCAAGTGATATAACTCGAGTTAGAGAGGTTTAAATAAATTAGTTGATAAAAATAGAAACTACTCGCAATTTGAAAATTCGTCAAAAATTTAATTGATTGGTTTGTATATAATTTTGATTAAATAGTTGAAATATACAGCCGTCCCTTTAAACTAAACCTAGAGATCCACAAAACATCCAGAAATCACAAACGCGAAACACTGACTATACTCAAACCGATTCTAAAGTTGAGGATTTCCGTGCTGGCGCTGTGCATGCGTGCACGAGCACGCCAAAAAAATAATAAGAATAAACCGAGCGTATTACAGCGCACACAAAACGTGTAATTCCCATTATATTTATGCAGAAAATAAGCGGGTAGAGGGGTTTTCAATGAGCCGGCCACTTGCGAACACCTTCCCTGATATTTTATAGCCCGTCATTAGAGTAAATTAATTTTTAATCGAAATCCTACACATTTTTTTAATGGCCTGTAATTTGAGCAGCTCGGAATTATGCCCGGCCACGCGAGCTTCCTGTTTTTATCGTGGCGCAACACAAATTTTACTTAAAGAGGAACTAGAAACTTATTTATTCATCGCGTATATTCCTCGCAAACTGTGTCATGCAAGGAGTTTTAAACATATATATCACAAGAACACTTTATATGTTGGAAGTTATAGTTGTTATAAATTTTTATTTTAAATTCATTCATATTTAATTTCAAATATCTAAGTGCGGCTGTTTATCATACGCAGGCTATTATTAAGAACTTTATTATATTATACGTTTATGTTTCTTCCTCATTTTCCAATATATTTTAGGACGAGCAACGAACATAAACGCACATATTTTATTCATCATACTTGAGAAAATTAATTAACAACCCTAAATACCTTTTGTTAAAGTATGTCAAGTATAAATCATATAATTTGTGTGGATGTTGTTGTTGCTGAATTTAATGAGTTCAAATCCGCTGTGGAAATCTGCTCCAATTTGTCGAGCTCTCACATAAAAGTTGTTTGTTACAAATTTACTTACATCGTGCAGCCAGGTGAGCCGTCTCCATAGCGGATTAGCCTTAACGTGACACTCGAAGTAAACATCGTCGCCCTCCTTGATGTCGTCCGGGTTGAGCGTGCTCCCCAATCGTAGCGAAACTATGGGGGGATCTGCAACAATAGAGGGGGATGGGGTATTGTCAGTGCAGGCAAAAACAGACCCAGCAGGCAGTAGCAGCGGGATAAATCATTGATAGAAAGACGACTGTTGTCGTGCCGTCAGAACAATAGACACGAAAACAAACAGATTTGCAAAGAAAGAGCTAGGCGTTGTCATCCTACTGCGATTATTGTATTTATTCATGTTATTCTTCTGGTTCAGCTAGAGTTTTATCTGATAATGCTTAAGGTTCTTATTAATTCAGCTCATAGTCCTATAAAGATAGAAGTATTTATTTATTTTATTGTAGTTATTTTCATTTGTCAAACATGTTTTAGGGTATAAATAATAAAAACAACCCATTAAGTTTAAATAAACGGAATTAACATTTAGGTCAGATCTAAATTACCACACAATTTAATTAAACCAATATTATTTCGCGTAACCCCTTTATTTTTCCTCCGCGCAATTCGTATTAGGTAAATAAGCATTAACATTTCAATCAATACGTCGAATAGCTGCAGCAGAAACAATAAACACCAGGCTTATCTGAATGCGTCCAGCCTGTGTGTTTGCTATTAGTACTGATGGCTGGGATTTGGCTCTTTTTTTGTTTGTTGTAAAACCCTTTTGTCCGTTCACACTGAATAATTCCGCATTGTTCAATAATACTCGTTTTATAGACTTAATTTGAAAGTTGCGTTAAGTTTAGGGATTCACCGTAATGAGCGGAGTATGGAACAAATAGTATGTATATTCATGGCATAAAGTTTCGTAACGAAGCAGCTCATTATCGCACACGGTTTATAGTGAATTATGACTTGCAAAACACGAGGCTGCAATCAATAACGGTGTTAAAAACAACGAGTTACGCAAATGTTTACGATAAAAATGGTTATACCAGGTGCGTTACGTACCTAAAATAGTATAATACGTAAATAGTAAAATTGGTCGACGATAAAAAAATACTTATAATGAATATTTTCCAATTTCCTTTAGGCATCAGATGCACTGATATGTTTTGCACTAATATCAGTAAAAAAATTCAACAAAATATGTTGCATAGTTATTTTATCGACGCAGCCTCTAAAATCGGCATATCGAGATAGGAGCGTAAAAGTTAAAAATTAAAAATAAATAGAAGGAAAAATATGTCAAGATAGAGACTTTCTATTTTACATTGTCATTCTGTTATAAACATTGTGTAATTTTGTCAAATCAATTGTATAAAGGATTCATGATCAAAAATAATAATAATGAAATTTGTACAACTTGGTCGCCGGAAAAAAATACTTATAATAAAAGTTTTACAATTTCTTTCGGGCATCAGGTGCACTAATATGTTTTGCACTAAATCAGTAAAAAAATTAAAGAAAATAATTTTGCATAATTATTTTATCGACTCAGCTTCTAAAATCGGCATATCGAGATAGGAGCGTAAAAGTTAAAAATATAAAATAAATTGAAGGAAAAACATGTCATGATAGAGACTTTCCATTTTCCATTGTCATTTTGTTATAAACATTGTGTAATTTTTTCAAATTAATTGTATGACGTATTCATGATCAAAAATAATAATTTACATTACAACATATATTATATAACAACGCCTATAAAAATTATTAATAAAAATATATAACTATATATTATGGTTGGCAAGATATAAGCAAAAGATTCCTCAAAATTTGGATTTTATTGGTCTCCTCAATTGGTCAGTACAGACCCGCAATTATCCGGTATAGAGGCTGGGGTCTTAGAGGATAACTTCAACTTCACTGGTCAATTTTAATTAATATTCTAATACTCAAGTTAGAGAGGTTTTAAAAAAGTGATTGTAGATAATAATAGTATTATTGGATCATTCACAGAAATACAGAAATTCAATTTTACATAACATTTCCACCGTTTTCATCTGATACCGAGTTCGCTGCGGAATAAAAGCACGCGCTATTGCCTACTTGAATCGTATTCCGATTCAAAGAACCAAACTAAATGCCACAAAGCGCTGCTGCCGCGCTCGCCAGCGTAGAAACACTAAAAACTAAGCCAATTTCCGCCCCGCGATCTGCTGTTCGATTGATCAAGCGACTTGAGGGGGCGCCGGCGGGCGCGTCAATTGAATATCAGGGTGGGCAAAAATTTATTCGCGCAATTTGCATGGATGGATTTTAATAATCCGCGTTCGTACAAGCACCAAACCCTTCCACCACCGCCGTCGGCCTGTAATTATTCCAATAACGCGAACCGGTTATGCGAAAAATTTACGATGTGGTCTGGGAAAGTAATTTGTGGTCAACGTATTAAGATTTATTATTACAAATTTGTATGAATAATGAGTGTATATGTCTGACATTAGTTCAATTTTTTATTACGTACAACATTATTTCAAAGTTTATTATGATATAGGTCACATAAGGAACTTTTTGAGAAAAATCATATCAAATTGCAGAGTGAAAAAACATAAAACGCGAATTCATATTTAATTGTATTGTTATTTATCTACTGATTTATGTTTTCAGTCTTCTTCTTTTGGTGCCCTCTCCTTACAGCTTGTGGTACTGTTCTTTATTTTGCTCGTACCAGTAGCTACCTCGCGAGTGTTAAACCATTGCCTGAGGTTACGCGTCCATGAAAACTTTTTCGTTTTTATTAGCACAAATAAATTGTTTTTAAGTATTTAATTATGATTTTTATTTTATAAATAGCACGTATTATGTTTAAACCTTAAGATAACACTGCAATTAGAAACGAAAAAAAAAACGCGTAAATAATTTTGATGAAATATTTAGTAATCTAAATATAATTATTAAATTTCCACCCCTTAACTAACGCGCCTGATTACCACTGCAGTGCTAATTAACGCATTATTTTTTCCCAACAAGCCATTTGGAAATGACTTCGCTGCGGCCTAATGATATTTTCATATCTGCGCTTATTTTTATTTTTTTTCATTATTGCGTTTAATTAAGGCGAATAAATTTGCCGCTTAATCCGTGTTTGAGTTAAAAATTATGATACTTTTCTGGTGTCTGCCTATGTGTGTGTGGGGGGAGATGCTAGCACACAAGTGGGGCAGGATGAAAAATTCGCTCGTTAATATTGGAGAGGGCGGCTGCCGCACTTTCCGTCGGCGTGCGATCCATAATTTAATTTTCTTGTAAATTATATAAGGGCGAGGGGATGTGCTTGCGTCCGGGGAGGTAATCCGTGCGGCGGATATCGCTAATTTTTTAAAGGATATTCATTGCTGTAATTATTTTGCCAGGGTTTAACGACATTGACTGGTCGTTTATTCAATTTAATTTGATTACAAACGAGTATTGAATGCACTCAAATCTAAATGGGTCAATTTGATTCGTCATAGAGTTTAATAACGATAACATAATGGTGATTTCTTGTTTAGGAAATCAATGCTCTAACGATCAGGTGCTGGATTTTTGAGCGATCGCTATGAATATAGCGATCGAGACACGTTCACTATTATTGCTCATGGTGTCGATTTTTGACCCTTCGCTTCGTGAAAGATAATGCTCATATTTGATAGAACTGATAGTTTGACAGTAGTTAGATTTTGATATTAATTATTGAGTTAATTCTATCGATTCAGCGCTATGAAACTTGTACACTTATAGCGCATGATAATAGGGATCGGTCAAAAATAGGGGTGCGATTTTTGACCGATCGCTATTATCATGCGCTATAAGTGTACACGTTTCATAGCGCTGAATCGATAGAATTAACTCAATAATTAATATCAAAATCTAACTACTGTCAAACTATCAGATTACTCAAATTTTAGAAACGTTATACCACTTAAATTTACTGCTAAAAATTCCATGATAATATTTTGTAATTCGGCTTAGTATTGCTGCTACTGAGAGTATAATTAAGAGCGTATTTTTAAAAACTGTATAGATATCTGCATACATATGATTTTGATAATAAATGTCGATTCTAATGTTTTGTAGCAAGTGGAAGATTGGCGGTAACTATTATTTAATATCAATTAAAAAATATATATAAGATATTGTGTGAATTCATCCTCACTAGCTGAGCTACACTGACGAGATCTAATAAGATGAGATCTAATAAGATCGAAATCTAGATATATAGATTGAAGAGAGAAGAGGTGGATTCACACTTATATATGTATTTAAGTGTTAAATACATTACTGATATAAAGAAATAAAGTACTTACACACAACGTCAATCTTCCACGTCGTCTCCAAATAGAGCCCAGTGACGTTGGGATTTTCCGCCCTGCAGGTTATGGATTTCCCATCGTCCTCCGTGGTGGGCACGAAACTCAGCTCGCTGATCGTTACATTCGCGCGATTCTCCTCCTGCAAACAAACCCCTTTTATTATAACAATTTGGCATTGTCCTCCGATAATAATCGATCCAAACAATTAGTGCGCCGCGCTCCTTGTTCTTCGTCCCCCCAGGGCACGATTCATATAAAATCTGGCAACCCCCAAAAAAAGTAAAAGAGATGAAGAAGAAAACCCGCCACCCCGAAAGTCGTCGCGCCATTTCTGCGTTTTATGGCGTATAAATCATGCTACATTACTTTCGAAAGGGATAATGTCGAAAAATTTAAATTATAGTTTAATATCACCGGGGAATATTTACTCGCGCCGCGGCGAGAGAGACAAAAGGGGAGGTTGCAGTTTTCACATTTTGTTGGAGGTGGAGTACGTGGGACGTTTGCACGTCTCACGGATCCGTTACAAACGCGAGCACGGGGGGGATGGGGGTGTAGGTTTTATTTGAATTTTAGCCGAGATAACGCGGGGTGCTTATAACTGAGAATTATAGTGCTTTAACTAATATTTTTTTTACCAAACAAACCGAGACGAATTATAAAAAAATATCTTTAGAGATAATATATCCATCAGTGAATTCTTTTTTAGTATTAGACCTACTAATACTCCTTGCTAATACTAAATAAACCCAAATGCATTACTAAAATTGAATTTTTTATGGCATCTATTGTTTTTTTGATATTTATAATAATAATAGTAATAAGTTTATTCCCCCATTTTTTTTACAAACAAACATACAAATAATTTTTTAATTATAATATTATTATTATTTAGGCAAAAACGACTAAATATTTTTAATATTTCAATGCTCCGTATGTTACCCTTCGCCTTCTCTATCCATTGGTGTATAAATAAGTTCCATTTTATAATAATTATAGGGAGTGCTCGTTTTACGACGCTACAGAGTTGAAACTGGAGATACAATTAAATTTCATCATATTTGATCACCGGTAACAGGTATAGAAAGCATCTAGTTTCAATCTGTAGGTATAGAATTACTCTACATTTTCATATATAAACCATCTCTCCGTCATTTGAAATACAGATGCTACAGATTTAAAACTGCGGAAAAAAACATGAAATTTCATGAATTTTCATATTTGCACCGCCACAGTGCAAAAACGGTTAGAGGTAGAAAAAAGCGTCTTACTTCAATCTGTAGGGGTAGAAATATTCTACATTTTCACATATAAACCATCTCTGTAGCATTTGAAATACAGACGTTACAGAGTTAAAACTGGGGTAAACCATGAAATTTCATGAATTCTCATATTCGCACCGCTACAGTGCAAAAACGGTTAGAGGTAGAAAAAAGCGTCTTACTTCACTCTGTAGGGGTAGAAATATTCTACATTTTCACATATAAACCATCTCTGTAGCATTTGAAATACAGACGTTACAGAGTTAAAACTGGGGAAAACCATGAAATTTCATGAATTCTCATATTCACACCGATACAGCGCGAAAACAGTAAGAGCTAGAGAAAAGCGTCTTACCTCAATCTGTAGGGGTAGAAATACTCTACATTTTCACATATAAACCATCTCTCTATGATTTGAAATACAGACGCTACAGAGTTAAAACCGGAGGAAATCCATGAAATTTCATGAATTCTCATATTCGCACCGCTACAGTGCAAAAACGGTTAGAGGTAGAAAAAAGCGTCTTACTTCAATCTGTAGGGGTAGAAATATTCTACATTTTCACATATAAACCATCTCTCTATCATTTGAAATACAGACGCTACAGAGTTAAAACTGGGGAAAACCATGAAATTTCATGAATTCTCATATTCACACCGATACAGCGCAAAAACAGTAAGAGCTAGAGAAAAGCGTCTTACCTCAATCTGTAGGGGTAGAAATACTCTACATTTTCACATATAAACCATCTCTGTAGCATTTGAAATACGGACGTTACAGAGTTAAAACTGGGGAAAACCATGAAATTTCATGAATTCTCATATTCGCACCGCTACAGTGCAAAAACGGTTAGAGGTAGAAAAAAGCGTCTTACTTCAATCTGTAGAGGTAGAAATATTCTACATTTTCACATATAAACCATCTCTGTAGCATTTGAAATACAGACGTTACAGAGTTAAAACTGGGGAAAACCATGAAATTTCATAAATACTCATATTCGCACCGCTACAGTGCAAAAACGGTTAGAGGTAGAAAAAAGCGTCTTACTTCAATCTGTAGGGGTAGAAATATTCTACATTTTCACATATAAACCATCTCTCTATCATTTGAAATACAGACGCTACAGAGTTAAAACTGGGATAAACCATGAAATTTCATGAATTTTCATATTCACACCGCTTCAGCGCGAAAATAGTAAGAGCTAGAGAAAAGCGTCTTAACTCAATCTGTAGGGGTAGAAATACTCTACATTTTCACATATAAACCATCTCTGTAGCATTTGAAATACAGACGCTACAGAGTTAAAACTGGGGAAAACCATGAAATTTCATGAATTCTCATATTCGCACCGCTACAGTGCAAAAACGGTTAGAGGTAGAAAAAAGCGTCTTACTTCAATCTGTAGGGGTAGAAATATTCTACATTTTCACATATAAACCATCTCTCTATCATTTGAAATACAGACACTACAGAGTTAAAACTGGGGAAAACCATTAAATTTCATGAATTCTCATATTCACACCGATACAGCGTGAAAACAGTAAGAGCTAGAGAAAAGCGTCTTACCTCAATGTGTAGGGGTAGAAATACTCTACATTTTCACATATAAACCATCTATGTAGCATTTGAAATACAGACGTTACAAAGTTAAAACTGGGGAAAACCATGAAATTTCATGAATTCTCATATTCGCACCGCCACAGTGCAAAAACGGTTAGAGGTAGAAAAAAGCGTCTTACTTCAATCTGTAGGGGTAGAAATATTCTACATTTTCACATATAAACCATCTCTCTATCATTTGAAATACAGACGCTACAGAGTTAAAACTGGGGTAAACCATGAAATTTCATGAATTTTCATATTCACACCGCTTCAGCGCGAAAACAGTAAGAGCTAGAGAAAAGCGTCTTACCTCAATCTGTAGGGGTAGAAATACTCTACATTTTCACATATAAACCATCTCTGTAGCATTTGAAATACAGACGCTACAGAGTTAAAACTGGGGAAAACCATGAAATTTCATGAATTCTCATATTCGCACCGCTACAGTGCAAAAACGGTTAGAGGTAGAAAAAAGCGTCTTACTTCAATCTGTAGGGGTAGAAATATTCTACATTTTCACATATAAACCATCTCTCTATCATTTGAAATACAGACACTACAGAGTTAAAACTGGGGAAAACCATTAAATTTCATGAATTCTCATATTCACACCGATACAGCGTGAAAACAGTAAGAGCTAGAGAAAAGCGTCTTACCTCAATCTGTAGGGGTAGAAATACTCTACATTTTCACATATAAACCATCTCTGTAGCATCTGAAATACAGACGCTACAGAGTTAAAACTGGGGAAAACCATGAAATTTCATGAATTCTCATATTCGCACCGCTACAGTGCAAAAACGGTTAGAGGTAGAAAAAAGCGTCTTACTTCAATCTGTAGGGGTAGAAATATTCTACATTTTCACATATAAACCATCTCTCTATCATTTGAAATACAGACGCTACAGAGTTAAAACTGGGAAAAACCATGAAATTTCATGAATTCTCATATTCACACCGATACAGCGCGAAAACAGTAAGAGCTAGAGAAAAGTGTCTTACCTCAATTTGTAGGGGTAGAAATATTCTATATTTTGACATATAAACTATTTCTCTATCATTTGAAATACAGTCACTACAGAGTTAAAACTGGGGGAAAAACATGAAATTTCATTAATTCTAATATACCGTTTTTGCGCTGTAGCAGTGAACGCTACAGCGCAAAAACGGTAAGAGCTAGAGAAAAGCGTCTTACCTCAATCTGTAGGGATAGAAATAATCTACATTTTCAGATACAAACGATCTCTCTAGTGTTTGAAATACAGACGCTACAGAGTTGAAACTGGCGAAAACCATGAAATTCATATTCACATTTTCCACCGCTATAACGAGAAAATGGTAACATCTCCAGAAAAACGTCTAGTCTCAATCTGTAGAGCTAGAAATACTCTACAATTTCACATGTAAATCATCTCTCTAGTATTTGAAATACAGACGCTACAGTGTTGAAACTGGGGAAAACATGAAATTTCATCATATTCACATTTTCTCTCAAGATTCTGGGGGTATATTCAGCAACTCAGAATGAAGAAGAATGTCCCCTTTTATTATTTCTTAAACTAAATTGAAAAGAATAAATAACAAAATTTTATGTTTATTTTGCAGTCTTTTTACTTTCCGAAATACAGCACTGCTGTATAATGAAGGTATTGTTGTCGCGAAAAAAATTAAATTGCTAATTTTGACTTTTCTCAACGTTTAATAGTCGAAATAGTCTATTTTGGATAATGTATGTGTATGTGTGTATGTGTGTGTGTGTGGATATGAAATTGTCTTTGAACAAAATTCCGGGGAAACTGCTGCAAATATGGTCGCGATCTAGACCATATTTGCAAATCGACTGGGAAACCGTGTTAGGGCGATCCTGTGAAAATTTGAGATAAAAATATTTTATATAAATTGAATTAATTTTGTTCATTAATCATAAAAATATGAACTTAGCTAGAAATCATTAAATAATCATATAAAACTTTTTCGACTGCCCGCTAAAATATTTCATCATCTAATTTAAACGTGGCCAGGCTGCTTTTTTAATGGAGTAGTAAATTATAACTTGCTCCACTCGGCGGGTATATTGTAAAAGTTTGAAAAGATTCGACGTCGAGGAGGCAGTAACAATAAAGCAGATAGACAGCGCTAAACATATATAACGTCGCGTTTATGGCCGCCTCAGATTAAATATAAAGAAAGCGGTGTGAGAGCGCGGGTAATGTTCCACTCTTTGGAATGAGGCATTAATCTTGGGCAGCCGAAGTGTCTTCGTAATTTTCACCTAGAATGCAGCGACTATAATCAATAAGAAGCTAAAACCAATACCAATATATTTGATAATATTGTAATATTATATAGTTTATATTTAATATCTAGCCTACACCGAAAGGTAAAAGGCAATTGATAATATATATATATATATATATATATATATAATATTATACATATTAATACTTGTAAATAATAATAATAATAATAATAATAATAATAGTCTTTATTCACCGAGCATAAAATTTAACAATGTAATATATGACGACAACCAAACCAATCACTCCCTATCAATATACAAAGAAAATTACGAAGCTATCCCACCGATATAATAAAGTTAGGTAATAAGTGCAATACTATCTCAGAAACATGACTATGCTCCAGGAGAGGACAACATAAGAAACGAACTCTTAAGAAGCACCCTACCAGTAACTAAACTGGTACTTAAGGATATGTTAAAGTTATTCTTAAAGAAGAAATACCACAACAATAGTTTTTAAGTCAATAATAACACTATTATACAAGATAGGGGACCGAAGAGATATTAGCAATGATGTGGATTGATGGAAGGACCACCGATATCACCAAAATGATGTGTAAGGATGGAAAGATCCTGCCGATGACGCCAATACTGAGGTCCAGTTGCCAAGTCAATGCTGCTAATGCTGAGGGGAATCACAGCTGGATACCAACGGTTTAACTCTTGGAACGTCGTTGGAAGGAACTAGAAGCATCGTTGCCACCACCTCAATGACTGAGGACTAAAACTATTGCTGTGTTATTGAAAGTTGTGGATCTTGTTTGGGTGAAGACTATGATGTGTGTGGCTTCTTGGTCGCTCCGCGACTGTCTCGTTGAAGGATACTCTTGCCACTCGTCGTTCTTTTCTGTATCGTCCTAATCAAGGTTTCTAATGAGCTCGTGGGTCATTAGGGTTTCGTTGTGACTTAACGACCGATTGGCTTATTTGCCCAGGCAATCGGGCATCGCTTAAGTACACACAACAGTAACTACAGTCTAACATTTACAAAGGATTTTTCAAAATTATATTAAGTCGCATTGAAAAAATGTATTGATATAGAGAGACAGTTTATAAATGTTTGCGTTCATGGGGAAAGAATAGCAAAACCATTTCATGCGGAAGAGAAATTGCGGATGCGCCACCGCCTCCACTCGCTTGTTTACATTAAAACTTACCGGCGTACGGCCGGACCTTCGCAAATGCAAATTCGCTTTAACAAAACTAATTGTTAGTTCGAGCAATAGAACCCGAGTGCTAGCAGGGGGGGGGTGGTGCAATAAAAAACGAACGGGACTCCATCGAAAGAGTTAATTTTTAGCGTGAAATTACTATGCAAATTCCCTGCGGAGCGCTCACAGCTGCCTTACCTCGTTTTTTTTTGAGCTCGCCCTCTCATTTAAATACAGTATTTAAATTCTTAACGCGGATTTGTCGATCGTTATTTTGAGCCAAATCAATCGCGTGCTAATGTCATACATAAATATGTATGCAGAAGTTTCCGCATATATGTGTGTTTGTGTGCAAAAACTCGTCCCGCTAAAAATCGATTCCGCAAACTTTCACACGTGAGGCGGATGCAACAACGAGGTTACACCGCCGCAGAGAATTAAGTGAGTTTTATAAAAGTCCCGTCGGGTGAGTGTGTGTGTATGTTGAAGTTTTTCGGGGGGGATCTTTTAACCCTTTGCGGCGGGGTTAACGACGCCTACAAATATTTTTGCATTGTGCGATACTTTTTGCAACTTTTCGGGGGGTTTCTTGGATACTACTATGTAAATCAGTTTGAAATAACGTCTGAATGAACTTATTGCGTATGTAGATGTTAATACTGGTGTGAATTTATCCTCCAACCTCTAAATCCGGTCAGTACAGACCCGCAAACAATCAGCAGATTATTTAAAAAAAAAACTGTTTATTGGTATTTTTTTAAACAAATACCAATTCCAAATTATTATTATTTTAGATACGTATCCTTTAACCTTCCTGCACTCACTGGGCGCGAGTGCAGGAAGGTTAAAGGATACGTATCTAAAAAAATAATAATTTGGAATATATATGCTCCGGGTCCATGAGACTGGGCGCGAGTGCCGGAAGGTTAAAAATACTACACATATGTTTCAGAAAAGCCATAAGTTTTACGAATTAAATTATAATAATCTAGCATAGATAATCAAAATAATCAATTCTGAAGTATAATTCAAATCCAAGACTATTGATTCTAGTCATTATTAATTCATTTTTTCAACCTGTTCAGAAGCCGCGCGTCGATAGACAATCTATAATAAATTACAAGCTTTGCACGATACTAAAGTATATAATTAAGTTTGCGTTGTGGAACTTTTGCTGGCGCAATCTTTTTAAAACTGCAGCAGAAGTTGGGACGATAACGCCGGCGAATTAAAAAGGGAGGCGCACACCTTTTACACAAGCGTGTTAATTTTTAAATGCTCGAAACATATTCGATACAAATTGCGACTAAGCAATAATAAGGAATTTAACTTCTATTAATTCACACTACACTATACTACACTAAACTAAACACAAAAAAAACTGTAATCTCTCACATAAAACGTTGGCTGTAGCAAAAATCGCTGTAGATGCCTTAACTTAAGAGATAGAAAAATGGTTCATATGCCAATAAATAGAGGAGCCCAAGGTCAATATACCGAAAACATAAAATTTCAGAACCATTTTGGCCTAAATCGCCAAAAACTGTAGCGACCTTACGACCTACGTTACCTCTATCACACTTATTGTGAATTGCATTTAAGTTAATTGGTAAGTTCACAGCGGTATCAATGCAGGGCCCACCGTCATAAACATTCCGCTCTAAATCAATGTATCATATTGAGGTAATATCTGCAATTTGATACCGCTATGAACTTCCGATACCGAGAGAACGATTTGCTCTCGGTCTCCGAAGTTCATAGCGGTATCAAATTGCAGATACCTCAAAATGCATTCGCAAGACTCAGCTCAATAGCCTAGTTGCTAAAGGCGTTTCGTATTGAATATCGTGAACAAGGGTTCAAACCCCATCGGGCGATATTATGCAAATGATAAATTTTTTCAGAAGTTAAGATCATTTTAGACAAGACAATTTCTTAGCTCAAAAGTTGTTCAAGAAATTAATTTATATATCCTCCTCCCATACAATTTGTCCTTGACAAATAGAACGCGTTATATTGTTCCATTCCATCTATCATCCAATTCAATATTTCTAATAATTTTCTGTATGATACGAGACAATTTAGATTGTCTCGTATCTTGACTAACTTTTGAGTCAAGAAATTGTCTTGTCTAAAACTACCTTTAGAGTAAATACCAGGGTTTTACATTTTTCAGACCTTTACGGGCGGAAAAGCCTTTGGCTGATGAATAGAAATTTGTTTGCATTCACATTTCCAAAATTCACAATTATTAGTTATTTAATGTGCCATTAAGCAATAATTTATGTAAAGAAAGTTTATTCAATCTATGACTGGTGATTAGAATTAAATAAAAAAACTTTCAATCCCTTATTAAATTATTCCGCAAATATAAATCCTGATACTTAAATCGTAAAAAATTTAAACTTGACGATTACTGTTATTGTTAATTCGAGCCCTGATAGCAGTTAGAAAATCTAGCCGCTTATATCCGAAATTACCCCCCTCATTCCGGCATTAGCATACAAAAAGCCTCCGCCGCCGCCGCCGCCCCCCATCACGTTTTAATAACCGCATATTCGACTCACCTTAGTGCGCCGCAGTTGTCTTTTCCCTTTGTACCAAGTTATAATGGCCGGGGGGCGGGAGCCCGCCGATTCACAGGTCACTTCATATCTCCGGTCCGCCACCAGGGGGCTTACTGTCTTCAGGATAGTGGCCGTCAGCGGCTTTACTGAAACAGGATAACATCGCGTATTAGCGGTATAGCAGTCTTGGCTGCCGCCCCATGCCCTGCTTGCGGCGGTCGGGCACGTCAAGGAAAGTTTTAACAACTTGACGTTATAAGATATGTTGCAGAGTGTGCTAATAGGTATTTTGTTGTCGGGGGTTATTAGTCGAACTAATATTGCGTAGTAACACGACATTACATGCAAAATTGCTGCAGGCATATAATATTAAAATTAATATAATAACCTACATTATTTTTGGTCTATTTATATTGTTTTATTAACTGTTGAATTCTATTCAAGGTAATTTATTTGATTCCTTTATCAAATGTATGTTTAAATTTTAAACTATGCAAACAGAGGTGGGACAAGACCAACCATACTATGTCTATTCACGACTTGAACTTGTGAAAATGTGCAATTTTAACATAATTTTTTTATAACATTATATGTGTGAATCCAGCTCTTAACAATCTAAATCGAATTTATTAGATCTCATCAGTGTAGCTCAGCTAATGAGGATGAATTCACACAATATCTAGAGTGTTATATACAAAAATAATACAACTAACACTCTAGGAGGAAAGTTAAACGCCATCTGGCGGCACCACATCAATTAGCAATGCACACCCATATGGTCATACCCATCAACATGCTCATGCCATCAGATCATTCCATAGAGGGCACTACCCGGTGATCCTGATGACATGAGCATGTTGTGGCTTATTACCATATGGGTGTGCATTGTTATTTGATATGGTGCCGCCAGATGGCGTTTAATTTTCCTCCTAGGGTGTTAGTTGTACTATTTTTGTACATAACACTAGATATTGTTTGAATTCATCCTCACTAGTTGAGCTACACTGACGAGATCTATTAAGATCGAAATCTAGACATGTGGATTGCTAGGAGCTGGATTCACACATATATATGTTTTATATTATGTTAAAATTGCACTTACTATATTTTTATAGTATAAAATTAAATAAATGAAAATCAAAAGCAGTGATCTATACAATTTATATAATATTTATGTTTAAATTACTTATTTTGAGATTACAATCTCAGTTTTTATAGAAATTAACATTTTAAATTTCAACGTAAATGTCTACTTTCAAACAAGCTACAATTGAAACTTCTGAAAACACTCAAATCATATACTCACAGTGCAAGTCTAGCATAACCATAGCCTCCTTGGGTTCGGTCAGTATCGTATTGACGGCCTGACACGTGAAAATCGCGTCCAAATCCTTCCGCCCCACTGTGGGCCAGAGCAATCGATTCTCGATAACGTCCCCCGCGTTGTGCTCGTACTGGTCATCGACCAGCATTCCATTAACCAGCCAGCGGACCACCGGCTGCGGATGGCCACCAACCGTGCGACAAGTGAGCGTAACGTCGTCGCCCTCCTCGTGCGGCCCCACCGATCCATTCAGCTGGCGGCCCCATTTGTCCAGAATGGTCGGCGGCTCCGGGGGCACTGTAAGCAACAACAGATCGAAAATAAGGGCGGAGAAATAATTAATCGCGGCATTTTAAGGGGGGCTCGATTTGTCTGCATTACACGGCCGCCGCCCCCGAGATGAATGGCCGCGCGGAAAAATGAAAATATGATTCTGAATCGCTTCCACAACCCCCTCCGTTCCCCCCAACAGCCGGAGAAGGCTGAAACGTGTGATTAATTATTGTGTACGTAATTCGCCATAAATATTAAAGGGTGTGTGCATATGTTTCACTCGCAGCTAGAAGAGAAATTCCGATGATTTATACAGCGGATTTATTTGATGTTTAATTACAACTGCTAACGCAGATTACTCGTTGCAGATGAGCGCGAAACATTTTTTTTGCTGCCAATTAATCATACACAATTTTTGAATAATACTAACGAAAACAATCAAATCTCCACTGAAAATATCTGGAGCACCACACTGCTTTCCGAATTAATTTATTAATTAACAATACCACTACCACGATTATTGTGAATCGTCCTTAAGTAAGTCCACAACGGTATAATATTGCAGATATTAAATAATAATGCATTCGCAAAGGTTTTATGTGAAGTTAAGTAAAATACCAGTAGAAAACGAGGCTGTGACTATAAAACTTGAAGTGGTAAAATAATCTTGTTTGAAAATTTAGATTCTGGATTGAATTCTCCTTGAAACAGCTCGAAACTTGTTCAATTTCTCTGATTAGTAACGACATTAAAATTGAATTACTAGCAATTGCCAAATGTGTTTGAAAACAAAATACAAAATTATACCATAAGTATAAAATCTGATGTGGTTTAAAAAATTAGTTTCCGTATTAAATTTACTTTGGGACAAGTATAATCTAGTTCAATGTCCCACATTAATATCGAGAGAAAAATTGATTTACTAACAAACGGCAGATTTGTTTAGAAACACAAAAAGTTGGACTGTAACTACAAAACTTGAAGTGCAAACAAATTGTAGTTTGAATATTCAGGTGACCCATTAAATTCATGTTGAAACAAGTATAACATGTTCAATTATTCACTTTAGTAATGACAGAAAAATGGATTTACTTGCAACTGTTTATTTTTTTAAACAATACATTCAATAGGAATCTAACTACAACACTACACTACACTACACTACAACAGTACACTACAACACTACACTACACTACAACACTACACTACAACACTACACTACAACACTACACTACAACACTACACTACAACACTACACTACAACACTACACTACAACACTACACTACACTACACTACACTACACTACACCACGACGTGTTAAAAAATTGTAATTTGAATACTCATGTTTCGCATTAAATTCACGTTGAAATAAGTATAAACTTGATCAATTTCTCATATTAGTAACGATAGCAAAGTGGAGTTATTAGCAAGAATCAGATTATTTTAAAAACTAAACACAAAATGAGGCTGTAACTATAAAACTTGAAGTAGTAAAAGAATCTGATTTCAAAATTCAGATTCCCTGTTGAATTCTCCTTAAAACAAGTCGAATCTTGTTCAATTTCTCTGATTAGTAACGACATAAACATTGAATTACTAACAATTGTCAGATATGTTTAACACAAAGTGGGGTTGTAAGTATAAACCTGATATGGATAATAATTGTGGTTTAAAAATTTTGTTTCCGTATTAAATTTACTTTAAGACAAGTATAAATTCGTTCAATTTCTGATATTAATAACAATAGACAAATTGATTTACTAGCAAAGATGAGATTTATTTAGAAACAATAGACAGGTAAGACGAGTAAAATTTCAGGATTAATGGCAGTAGGTTTAAAGGAAACTCCTTTTTCAACATCTATCTATATTTCGCCAATAGTATGCTTGTTTCTCTCAATTCTATTAAAGATTCTTGATGAAGCCAATCAATAACTAAGAGTTGAGAGAAACACGCATATAAGACAAACTTAGTGGTAAACATAACTAACACATTGACGATGGACTCATTGCCACAATTTATTACAGTCGATTAATAAAATTGGTGGTAATCATCTCGGAGATACACAAACATATGCTACGTGTCACTAGTTTTCGGCTAAAACTACCCTACTGTTACAATTATTATATAAATCATTTTTTCAAGTTAACAACAAACAGAAACACTGGTTTTATTTCAGTATTTTGTGTGAGTTGATCCCAAACAATATTTAATAAAATAAATCTGAATAGCCATGAACTGCGATTGTTAAAACAATCGAATTCAACAGCACTCCAGATTGAATTTTTATGGAAACAACACAGTGCAATAACAATTACCATACATTCAACATACATCTAATGTAATTGGCTTATACAAAATCTGGCATATCCAAGGCAGCCAGTTTCTCCCTAATATTATTTCAGCCGTCAGGCGTTATTATCCCTGGTAAATGCGGCGTATTATGTATCGTAAACAGTATTACGTGAAGTTATTCGTTGCACCGCCGGCAATCTGCGCGAATTAGCCGCCGCACTCCATCTAAAAGCGTTATCTATATGCATTGTGTTGCCCGCCCCCCTCCAAACAGCGCGGCGGCGACGCAATTAAGTCGGCGGTTAAAAAATCCCCGCCGCTGTTGCTGTTTGTACGTACGTACGAGTAGACCGCGCTTTATCGCATCGGGGGCCCGTTTAATTAAACTTATTAATTACATTATACACGAGTAATTTACAATGCAAATATTTGTTACTGCTGCTGCGAAACGAAAATAAGACGGTGCTAATTGCGTTACCCAATTGGTCGTGTCGTGAGGCGAAGGGAATGCAATTTAATTAACGCCGGGTCTGCAGCAACAATCCTGCTGCTTTTGGGGGCACTGTTAATAATTGCAATTTTAATATTAACTGCTGTTTTCAGTAGCATACAAATGTGTGGCTTGTTATTTATAAGCTAGCTTTTGTTTTAGTTTTAGTATGAATTGTATATATGATCAAGCTTGTTGTTTCAATTGTTTTTGCTACAGATATTTTTGTTTTAATCAACATTTGTTATAATGATATTGAAATGAAATGCAACTACATAATATTGTATGTTTTACATAACATTCGGGGCCGAAATGACCCCTACTGGTCGAAAATTCGTAAAATAGCCCTATAGCACTTTATATTATAAACATATTTGTCTTCTTTATTTTTATAGAAAGTATGATTAAACGCACAAAAGTAACAGCTACAAGTTTTTCAATGCTTTAGCAAAATGAAAAATAAGCACCGCCATAAAATTCTAAACCTTTTCGTTATAATGAACTCGCATCCCCAAAAGAATTTTCCAATGCGAAAACTGCTCTAAATTAATTACACCCTCTCGCAGCTGCAGGAAAATAAATCACCTATTACGCAAAACATTATTAACGAAAATTCCCCCTTGGAGGAAAACCTTTTGAACGCGGGGTGCGCGCCGCCTTATTTAAAAAACATTTTTTTTTCATGGACCGCGACCTGCCCCACAAAACAGCTTGTTTTTGCGCCGGCGAATTAGTCATTTCTGGCGTGAATTAATTCCTTCGCCCCCGTCCCGCCGCTCCGGCGTTCGTCCGAGAAACGCGCGAAATTAATCGAGGACGAAATCATTTTTAATACGCGCTTCGATTTTCATCTCGCGCTCATTAATTTAGAAGATGGATGGCGGTGGTACTGGGCGGGCGGGATTAATTACGGCAGGCCGGAAGAGAGTTGGGAATGCGGTTCGATTAAATATTTCGAGCGGCTGGGCTAATTAAACTGTTTGGATTGTTTTACCGGATTATTGGGGGGTATTCGGTTGGGGGATTACTTGGAATATTTTGTAAACAGCATTGACTCAATTGAATTAATGTCTTTTAAGAGTTAATCTTACATAAAATTACATAAATAAGAGGCGGTGGACAAATACCATGCTACTAAGCACCTACGTGTGGTAATTATAGACCAGCAGTATACCTTGGATCTATTCTCAAGCCCCTAAACAAATGGTAAGGGAGATCTAACCACTTTTGGCTAGATATTGTATAGAAATGAATGTTCTGATCATCAAAACTTGTCCGAATCCGACACCGAGCATTAATTTTCAAACTTCCAAGAAAATACCTGCTCGATTAAGAACAAAAAAAACTTCTATCTGTATAGGGCTATCAGCCGTGAGGCTTTTTCGCCGGTCAAGGGAGAAGCTCAGAGGAGTTTAATCAGCCGGTATTTACCTTAACTTCACAGAAAGATTAAGAACATTTTACAAAAAAACTCAACGTTGTCCAGGTTGCCTTGCTACCGAAACTGGTTAGAGCATCCCGGACAAACCGAAAACTTTGGAAGTCATCCAGATGAGGCTTAGGCAGCAGAATCCCTGAATAGAGGTGGACAAGTGGCTTCTCTTCCACCGTGAGGAGACAGAGAGGTGCCACTAGGACTAATTATGGGCCTTCCTGAAGGAGGTCTCGAAAAAGTTAGGGGTAGGGTACACTGATAAATGTGCTCTTATTATTCCTCTTGTGACGCTTCTCCCTCACCACAACTCAGAGAATCGTTTCGAGCACATCCTATCATCCTCGTAAACGGTTAATAACCCTCCCTGTGCCTGTCTTACGAAGAGCTGACCCCGGCGATAGACTGTAGCTTCTTACACGAACTTCGTCGATGCCGAGTTTGGATAACAGAACCTAAAATAGCTCCAAAACCGCCCAATATTGCCTTATAAAAAATACAGAGCTCATGAATTAGAGATAAAAAATGGGGCAACACAATAGGTCAGCTGTGGCTGCAGTGCAGTGAGATGCTACAGGAAAATCAGCTCCAGCAATAGAAAAAACATACCATAGGCGTTATAAAGTAATGTGCATTGGCACAAAATATTTTTTTTCAGAAATTAGTCGGGATTTAGAAATAATAATTATATACATAATTTGAAGAAGGCTTATACCCTGAGGGTAGAAACCGGCTAAATTAAAAAAAAAATTATATACATCGATACATCACTTGAAGTACATATAATATGAAATTAGGGCTATATATTGATAATTCTATATTAACCTCGGAAAATTCGTTCAATCAAGCATAATAAATTGATTAAAAAAATCATTATTAGTTAAATTGAATGGCGGCCATCGTTGAAATCATCCATATAAACTGTCATACCGTCCGCGTCTGGAAATAGAATATAAATTATTGAGTATTATCCAAACGACAGGATAAGCCGCGCCAATCAATTAGGGGTAATTAAGTGGCGCGGCCCTTTTTAGCGGAGACCCGCCGGCGCCCAACCCCCGCGCCCTGGCGTAGTTTGTACCAGCTGCCGTAGCTAAGCTGCGAGTAATTAAACATATCTGTCAAGTATTAAAACGGGGTTGAGCGGGGGATCGGCCGCTTCGTCCATCGAGGGCCACGGATGAATTATTTGACTGGGAAAATCCATCGACCTCTCCACAGACAGCAGAGCAGCGCGATTTAAATTAGTTTAGTTTGACGAGACGCTCCATAGTTGTGCCATTTCATGCCTACAACCGCTCCCGAGGATTAGCCCGCATTAATTATTCATGCCACAGTCGAAATAATTTATTCGGGGAGAAAATAATGATGATAATCTTAATTCACTGCAGTTATGGGTAATGATTTGAATATTATTATGAACACAAATATTAGTTGGTTACTTTGAGGGATTATACAGTGTGTTGCATTTCTTAATCTAACCTAACCCTTCAATAATTGAGCCTGTGTTAATGAAAGTCATATTTTAATTATTTTGAAAATGAGATGATTTTGCGGTTGGTATTTATGTAAAACGACGTACGCAGTTACTTTTTGATTTAGGATTAATTTGACTTCAAGTCTGTAACTGCACACATCGATTTATATAAATACCAAACGCAAAATCTTCTCCTTTTCAAAAGTAATTCAAATGTGATTTACACCATTTTCATCTCATGGGTTCAATTAATTAAAAAAAAAATTCATTTTTTACTTTCTAAATACATCATTGATGTACAGGTGTTGTTTTACCATTTAGAAAAAAAAAATCAATTTTCGTTACGTTTTATGCCTAAAATTCTTCTATTTGTCTATCTATCTATCTATCTGTCTATCTGTCTATCTGTCTATCTGTCTATCTGTCTATCTGTCTATCTGTCTATCTGTCTATCTGTCTATCTGTCTATCTGTCTATCTGTCTATCTGTCTATCTGTCTATCTGTCTATCTGTCTATCTGTCTATCTGTCTATCTGTCTATCTGTCTATCTGTCTATCTGTCTATCTGTCTATCTGTCTATCTGTCTATCTGTCTATCTGTCTATCTGTCTATCTGTCTATCTGTCTATCTGTCTATCTGTCTATCTGTCTATCTGTCTATCTGTCTATCTGTCTATCTGTCTATCTGTCTATCTGTCTATCTGTCTATCTGTCTATCTGTCTATCTGTCTATCTGTCTATCTGTCTATCTGTCTATCTGTCTATCTGTCTATCTGTCTATCTGTCTATCTGTCTATCTGTCTATCTGTCTATCTGTCTATCTGTCTATCTGTCTATCTGTCTATCTGTCTATCTGTCTATCTGTCTATCTGTCTATCTGTCTATCTGTCTATCTGTCTATCTGTCTATCTGTCTATCTGTCTATCTGTCTATCTGTCTATCTGTCTATCTGTCTATCTGTCTATCTGTCTATCTGTCTATCTGTCTATCTGTCTATCTGTCTATCTGTCTATCTGTCTATCTGTCTATCTGTCTATCTGTCTATCTGTCTATCTGTCTATCTGTCTATCTGTCTATCTGTCTATCTGTCTATCTGTCTATCTGTCTATCTGTCTATCTGTCTATCTGTCTATCTGTCTATCTGTCTATCTGTCTATCTGTCTATCTGTCTATCTGTCTATCTGTCTATCTGTCTATCTGTCTATCTGTCTATCTGTCTATCTGTCTATCTGTCTATCTGTCTATCTGTCTATCTGTCTATCTGTCTATCTGTCTATCTGTCTATCTGTCTATCTGTCTATCTGTCTATCTGTCTATCTGTCTATCTGTCTATCTGTCTATCTGTCTATCTGTCTATCTGTCTATCTGTCTATCTGTCTATCTGTCTATCTGTCTATCTGTCTATCTGTCTATCTGTCTATCTGTCTATCTGTCTATCTGTCTATCTGTCTATCTGTCTATCTGTCTATCTGTCTATCTGTCTATCTGTCTATCTGTCTATCTGTCTATCTGTCTATCTGTCTATCTGTCTATCTGTCTATCTGTCTATCTGTCTATCTGTCTATCTGTCTATCTGTCTATCTGTCTATCTGTCTATCTGTCTATCTGTCTATCTGTCTATCTGTCTATCTGTCTATCTGTCTATCTGTCTATCTGTCTATCTGTCTATCTGTCTATCTGTCTATCTGTCTATCTGTCTATCTGTCTATCTGTCTATCTGTCTATCTGTCTATCTGTCTATCTGTCTATCTGTCTATCTGTCTATCTGTCTATCTGTCTATCTGTCTATCTGTCTATCTGTCTATCTGTCTATCTGTCTATCTGTCTATCTGTCTATCTGTCTATCTGTCTATCTGTCTATCTGTCTATCTGTCTATCTGTCTATCTGTCTATCTGTCTATCTGTCTATCTGTCTATCTGTCTATCTGTCTATCTGTCTATCTGTCTATCTGTCTATCTGTCTATCTGTCTATCTGTCTATCTGTCTATCTGTCTATCTGTCTATCTGTCTATCTGTCTATCTGTCTATCTGTCTATCTGTCTATCTGTCTATCTGTCTATCTGTCTATCTGTCTATCTGTCTATCTGTCTATCTGTCTATCTGTCTATCTGTCTATCTGTCTATTTGTCTGCCTGTGAAAAAAATTCTGGGAAACAGCACAACAGATAGCGATCAAATTTGGCAAATATCTAAAAAGAAGAATAAAGTATAGTATACTTGAAATTATAATAATATGAATTTTTAAAATTAACCATAATCTACATTATAAATGAATTATTCTAGAATTTTGTAGGTTACATTGTAAATATATGGTAAACCTGTATGTATAATTTTTGTAAATTTAGATATGTTACAACTCGAGTTATTACGCTATTATTCTAAAAATTTGAAATTCTACATATTTGTATGTCAATGGTTAGTAAATAAAGTTGCCTAACGATTAACTCGTTTATACATGAATAATATATTTTCATAATATTTACTATTTGTGTACAATATTGAAATCATTAAACTGATTTATAATAAAAACATATAAATAATATATAATATAATACAATATTTTCGTAATAAATCCGTAATGTGCTCGTTTTAAAACCCAATTTCAAACCGTATTTGCTTTTTTAATTAACGAGTTTTCCATGTGTTTACGTGTTATGGTTGCATTATTAATATTAATTAAAAATATGCGGATGAAACTAACCGCAGCGACAAAACTTTCCGCGCGCATATTGCCAATTTTCAAAGGATGGTTAGTCGCCGGGAGCGCGCTCTCCTTCATTAATGGTGCATAAAAACACAATGGCCCGTAATCTGTTGGGCCCGGCTTTAAAAATGAAATCTACCGGCTAAAGGACTGAATGGGTTATAAATGGGGTGAACTTATCTGTCAGAAAATTGGATTCGATACGCGGATTATTCGTTCGGGCGGGGACCGAAATTCGTGAAACCTGAGGCGGTGCGGCGGCGGCTCCATAATGAAGTCTTCATTGATTCATCGTAATCCGCCGCCGGGTAGATATTGGATGGCCGCATTATTTCTGAAAAGCTGCACATATGTGCGCCCTAATGCGGATTTATCGAAAAATCGTAATTATGGAATTGAAAAATATATGTAACTCCAATTACCGAGCCGGGGATGAAGACAGTTAAGTTGAACCCGCCAGCCCGGAAGGGGCCGCTGCTGCTTTTTGCCCCAGATAACCATCATATTAATAGCCGTTTACTGCCTCGCAACTCCGTGTAAGGGCTTCGGAATTACACCGCAACTCGCAAGCCGCGTGCCATTAAATTGTAATATAAGTTTTCATATCTTTCTATGGTATTCCGAAACCACACGAAAGAGCCAAGTTTCCACCTTGATAAAAAGATCAATATTTAATAATTTTGTCTGCTTCAAGCAAATATTTTTAGTAGATATCAAACAACTTGTAAAATTTATTAAATATACAGCAGTGGTGAGCACAAAGTATATAAAGTTTTGTTTACACGAAACTCCCCGAACTTTAATTTTCAACGTTTATGAATATTGTTACGAAATTTCATTTAGTAATGTATTTTATTTGAAATGTTTACTGTATTTAAAATGAGACGTAAAAGTGATTAATTGTATTTATATTGTATTTATTTGGATAAAATACTATTTGTTTAGTACTGGTCACTTAAATTACAATTTTAAATTTATATTTGTTTGTGGCACTTGAGTAAATACTTTTATACGTGCATATAATTTAATACTGTTGTGATTCAGACAATTCAGGATGCAACGTGAAATACTGCCACAGTTTTACTCGGGGCATTGCAATTCAATAGAAAGTCAAAATAAATATTGATTTGTAAAATTGTTTATTAAAATATTGCGAAAGGTAATATATAAATGATAAATAAAACGATTTTTTACTTTGTTTTTTATCACATTTCAATGAAGTGTGATAAAATACAAAGTAAAAAATCGTTTTATTTATCCTTTAAAATGAATTATCACAAAGTAGACGCCTTAACAATATAATATTTAAGATATAATTTTTTTTTTGTATTCTTGAGTTATGTGTTATTCGGGTTGTAATAACACATAACTTTTATGTAGTCCGTTATAGAAATCCAACAGTTGGATTGAAATTTCTAAACTGCAACTCGCTATCATAAATAGTTTTTGAAATACAGACCTTTAAAGACGTTTTTAAAACTGATTTACATGAGAATTACATGAAAGTGCTATTTTGGACGATCTAAATGGTTTATGTATGAAATTTCTCATGGGTATGGTTTTGTGGGTTAAAATACATGTAGGAAACTAAAATAATTTAAATCGAATTTTTTTCTTTTTGATGAAAAAATTTAAGGTCAAAATCGTACATTTCGTGCCCCTACAATAAATCCGACAGTTCGTATAGAAATCTACATCGAAATTTTCAAACTGCAACTCGCTATCATAAAAAGTTTTTGAGTTACAGATCCTTCAGGTCGTTTTCAAAGCCGATTTTCGATTTCAAAGTGATATTTTGGACGATCTAAATGGTTTATAAATGAAATTCTTAATGGAGATGGTTTAGTGGGCTAAAAATACATGCAAGAAACTAAAATAATTTAAATCGATTTATTTATTTTTGATGAATAAAATTAAGGTCTAAGCATAAGCGAAACTCGTACATTTAGCGCCCCCATAAAAAATCCAGCTGGAAATTAATAGCAAATTTATGTAGTCCGTATAAAAATCTACCAGCTAAATCAAAATTTCTAAACTGCAACTAGCTATCATAAATAGTTTTTGAATTAAAGACCCTTAAAGTCGTTTTCTGAGATATTCCGTACCCTAACTATTTAAGATGTATATATATTTTTTGTGACTTAATTAATTTTGCTGTAAAAGGCACCTTACACGATCAATATTACTGTCAATATTTTAGAATAATGACAGTATTACTGAAAAATACAATATTTAATATTTTCATTATTCTAAAATATTGCCAGTATTACTCATCGTATAAGGTATAGTAATGATGTAATGAAGAGAATACTGATCTTTATCTGGATAATCGATTACTTGATAAATATAAAAGGAGGATTGAAGAAAATATTGACAGTACTAGGATTGACAGTATTATTGACCGTGTAAGGTGCCTTTAAGAAATAAATATTTCTTATAATACTAATTGTTGTGTTTTCAAAATGTTCTACACAGCACTCTAAAATAATGTATAAAAATTAATTCGTTCAAATTGTATTTAAAACATATTAAATACAAATACTTATAAATGAATTGAAATATCATAAATAAAACGATGCATATTTCACATCCAACATTTTTTTTAATAAATCAATTTTAATATAATCCAAAACATACCGGCCCCTCCAACATGCACCATGCTAATAACAACTCAAACACACATTCATTTCAAAAACTAATACACGAGTTATACAATAATTAAACCACGCATTCCAAATTACGAATAAATATAAATAATTTAAACCGAACGCGGCAAATGTTTTTGTAATTACACTCGTAAATGCCTCATAACCTATTTATATCGAACACATGCCAGTTCGTTTAATTTCATTAGCCCGCCCATCTATGTCCGTATTAAACGGGGCATCACGCACAGGTATTTTTTTTTTTAATTTAAATTTATTAATAATTGAGTGATTATATAGCCACAATTAAAAAATATGATTCCCGGTCGACTCGCATCGATTTCCCCCTCATGCATGGAGATGATATATGCGGCATTATCATAAAAGCGAACGGCGATATGGTTTTTTAATTGACTTAATAAAAAAGGCTTGGATGCGAGCAAGCATCGATTGAAATTTAAAGCAAACCTTAATCAGAGCGATGCGGAATATTCTGCATGCGTTAATTAATCACGCGTTTTTTTGTGTGTGTTTGCTATACGGCCCGGCCAGGCAGACAGGATTTTGTTATCAGCTGCTTTCAACGTATGAACACGACTGGATGGATTTCGGGCGTACGGTTGATTAAAATAATATGAAATCTGGGTTGATGAATAATTTTGTGGTGTTATTGTAATTATTCGCGGTGATTGTGATTTATGCGTGTCTATTATTAGTGGAACGGGGTGCACCCCACCACATGTATTTATTTGGCATGACCACGAATTATATCAGTTCAGGGGTTCAAATATGTATGGTATATTTTGTATAATTTTGTAATTAAAAAAAATTATAATTTTAAAATTATGAGTGTTTAAAACGTGAGACATTACACCCACCTAAACATATATATGAGGATGTGAGAATGAATAGCTTGAGTTATAGTAGTTCGAAGTCAATCAAATTAGTACAGAGAGTTTACCTAATGAATCTGTGAGAATAGAAGTGTAAGTCATGGTTTCTGAATCATATATTAATTACGAATTCCAAAATAAAGCATATTTCAGTTGAAATGGCACTGTATGGGTTCGCTTCTACCACCTCAGGATTGAGGAAAACTCTTATAATTTTAATCAAAAATTTAAAGTACAAAAATGATACAACTTTCACCCTAGGAGGAAAGTATAACGCAATATATTAACAATGTACACCCATATGGTAATAACCGTCAACATGTTCATTCCATCAGAATCATCAAGTAGTACCCTCTATTGGAACAATATTCCAATATAGTGTTAAGATATCAGCAGAAAACTAATCTTGAAAAATATATAAATCGAAATATTGTGTGAATTCATCCTCATTAGCTGAGCTACACTAATGAGATCTAATAAGATCGAAATCTAGATATGTAGAGAAGATTTTGCGTTTGGTATTTATGTAAATTGACGTACGCAGTTATATTTTTATTTATGAATAAATTGTAAAGTATGTAACGCAAAATCTTCTTTATATATCTAGATTTCGATCTTGTTAGATCTCATCAGTGTAGCTCAGCTAGTAAGGATGAATTCACACATTATTTCGATTTATATATTTTTCAAGATTAGTTTTCTGCTGATATCTTAACACTGTATTGGAATATTATTCCAATAGAGGGTACTACTTGATGATTCTGATGGAATGAACATGTTGACGGTATTACCATATGGGTGTACATTGTTAATATATTGCGTTATACTTTCCTCCTAGAGTGAAAGTTGTATCTTTTTTGTACTTTAAATTGTTGATTAAAATTATAAGAGTTTTCCTCAATCCTGAGGTGGTAGAAGCGAACCCATACAGTGCCATTTCAACTGAAATATGCTTTATTTTGGAATTCGTAATTAATATATGATTCACAAACCGCGTAACAAAATCTTCTATAACAGATTACGCAAATTTCGGCGATTAACTTTGCGGTTTGCAGCTCTTTGAGCTACAATTTGTATGTATCAATAGTAAGTTATCGTGTGGCATATCTAAAATTCGAAAATAAATTCAAATTTATTTGTATGTACATACCGATAACTGTAAGGTTATACTTGAAACTGCGAGTCTGGACATTGCGGAAATCCACTCGACACCTATAGATGCCCTCGTCGTGCCGCCGGATGTCGTCGATAACGAGCTGCGCCGGCTCGGATACAGTGCGGAAGTAGGCTCGCGAGCCGAAGACTTCCGGTGCGGACCAATGTCGCGCTTGAGAGAGCGGTTTGCCACGCACATCGAAACTGTAACAAAGAAAGAAAAAACATTAATATAATACGAATCAGGTCAAAATTAAGACTAAGAAATGAATGCCGAGATATGAGTAATCATGCAGGAACAGCACATATCATACAGCTATATATCATTATCAGGATCTCAGGTTAAAGTTTCATCATCTCCGACTTATATTTTTTTAAAACACTTGAAATTTTTATTATAATTCAAATTTAATTAGCCTAATTACATAAAATTTAATTTTTAATCAAACTAATTGATTTTTATTGAACCAAAACACCCCCTACCCATATAATTTATTAGCCTATATTAATAAAAATGTCCTCAATTATATTTTTCTACAAAGAAATTAAAATTAATTAATATAAATAAGTAAAATATATATTAATAAAAATTAATTTAAATAAGTCGCTATGTAATACACAACAAAGAACATGAAAATGATTGATTGCACCCATGAGCTCTTCCGAAAATCTTCTCATAAAAAAAATCTTCTCTCACTAACATGTAGCATGTTAAATTATTATTAAATCTGCACCGCTTGTACAACATCGGGCTCGTAAATAATATTTACTGCACCAAGCACCGTGCTGATTGCGGATGAAAACGTGCAAGTTTAATTTCTGAATGGCGAGTCTGTAATTGTGCGATCAATTAGCTTGATGGTTATTACACTACACTTCTTCATAAGGGATGTTATAGTGCATTTTAGCACGGCGCAGTCGACGGTCATTAAATTGCAATTATCTTTATAGAACGAGTGTGATTAGATTTGAAAATTATGCAGACTGTGGGACTGCAGGAATTAGACTTGAATTAAATATGATGTTATGATGTCTGCTTTTTAAAACAAATTCAACCAGTTAGTTTATTTTCTTCAGTCAAGCAAGCAAGAGAACTGGCGAAGAACAGAAAAGAGTGGAAAGAATTTACAAATATATAAACAACAACAATAATTGTAAAGTAGTAATGTTAAGTAATGTAAATTGTTTCAAACTGAACCGGTAAAGCTACAGCGCTTGGCAAATTTTGAAATTTTTGAAACTTGGAACATTTGTTTTATTGTAGTGAAAAATAAAATTAAAAAATTCCATTAAGATCAAGATCAAGATTTAATGAAAAATATGCACCAGATTCAATATAAGGATATAAGATTTTTTTTCTTTTAAATTCAGAAATCTGCCCGATAATAATCATGTTTGCAAATGAATATTCCGATTTTAAAAGAAAAAAATCTTAAATCGTTTATAGAATTTGGTGCAATTTTTCATTAAATCTTGATCTTGATGTTGATGGAATTTTTTTATTTTAATTTTCTCCACTTAATCATTTTATACACTGTATAACATTGTGATAATAAAAAATATAATATTTTTAAAATTAGTATATTAGACAACACATATGGCTCTCGTTGGTTGGTTCGATTATGTTATCAGCATCTTCTTATAACACCAATATAAAATATTATCATCATAATTTACGCCACCCTTTTTTTTAAACTCCATGCCTGCATGAAAGAAAACAAATTCCACCCCCTGGGGACGCGCTCGTGCTGCACGATAATATCCAATCTGCACTAAACCGTCCCCGGTAATCTTAAGTGTGGACACATCGCCCCCATCCCACCAATCCGCCCCCGCGTGCATGGAGATGTGTATCAGATGAGGTGGCTTGTTTGCCGTGTAAATACGCGGAAGATGGGGCGCTTTGTGCGGGCGCCCCTTCATCCATACACACGCGCGCGCACTTACCCCGCAGCATTTTTTTAACCGCTCGCGCCTCCTTTATGCTTTACACCGAAGTGTAAAGATGCGGAATTCAAGTGTGTGCATTCAGCGCCTAAAAAAGCGAAGCGACAGCGGAATTTTGCCAGCGGATGAGTTCAAATTGACCGCTATGTTCATAAAAAATAAAACATATGTGTAACATAACTTCTTTTATCTACAAACATATTTTCTAATAACACATTATCTTCCAATATGAATGTAAATTTTCAAGAAAAATAATATAATCACACAAATCTAATTCATAAAACGATTGTAAAATGCTGGACGTGTCGAGGCATGGATGCTAAAAGCAAACATCGAAAAAATGTTTATTTCCAAATAGAATTTATAAAAAACTAACTTCGTATTCTTCATTATTTCATTTGATTCAAGTATTAAAACAACTAAAGACTTAAGATGCGGAAGTGGATCACTTACTGCAGCACAAAGAGACCACGTTACAATCCCACGTTTATATATAAGCACACAAAGGAAAAGTATATTGTGTCCACACGTCTTGTATACAGCAAACGTTCGACCTCCCCCCAACCGAATCGAAGACAGTAAATCCGGCAATAAAGGGCGAAAGACATTCGAGCACAGTACTTCTCTCGTGGGGGCTGGCACAAAGTTGCATCACACATACACACATACACACATGCAGATATTTTAATAAGTTCATGTCAACGGTTTGTATCATTGCTTGCGGGGGGCGGCGTCATGAAGCGGGGGATGTCAATAATTTATAAGAAATTGATAAGACTGCAGCGCGATGCTGGCGCGCGTCCAAATCGATTCTGCGGTGATGGGAAAACGTACTCGCACCCACACCCCTCACACCTTCAGACACCCAAAATGCAGCGATAAATTTAATTGGCCGCATTCGACTGTTTATTTTGTACTTTTTCCACCGGCACGAATAGAGAAAATGTAATTAACAATCGATTTAATTTGACAATGACATATAACTTGCTATATAAGCTACTACTTGCTATTTAGTGGGCTATCCCCTCTCTGGCATTAACAGTCTCATATACACTACTGATACTGGAGTGAATATGAGACTGTTAATGCCAGAGAGGGGATAGCCCTCTGAAAGCACCATCATGTTTTCAAATGGAATATGATTTAGCTGATGTTTTAATCGAAAACTTGCCTCAAAATAATTTTAATTATTACCTAAAGTAGCTTCTGAAATTATCTTGATATAATGGGGTTTTTAATTCTTACAACACGAATAGCAGCTATTTGTTGAGCTGGCATATCTTGAGCGTTGAATAAACTACACTAAGACCACTCTGAAATTATCAAGACACACTTTCCTAAACTCGAGCTACATAGTTTTAAACAAAAATATGGGATGGCATTAACCGTCTTATATATCGTTTCATTAAAAAAAATTTATGATAATTTTTTATAAACAAAATCTGTTCAGTTAAAGAAAACTTGTTGCCGTCCCCCCCCAAAACACTTTCAACCATTTCATTTCCGTTCCACGATCAAGCGCATTTATAGTTTTTTTTTTCCCCGGCGAAAACAATTCCCATTTGCGGAAGCGAGTTTGTACACTAGTGCAGTTGAATAAACCGCGGCCGGTTGTTGTGCGAGTTCATCATGAACGGATTAGGCTTTAATAAACGTGCGAAAGTTTCAATTTCCCCGCCGCATGCTGCTGCCGCCGCCAACGCTGCCACGGGAAAGCCCGCCGCGCCCGGGGAGCTTTTACTGCAATTTGAGGTTTCATCGAGGTTAAGGATATAACAGCGTATTGTTTTCTATTGCGGGAACTAAGAGGTAGAGATACATATACTGGTTTAGAGGATGTACAATGCCTCAGGCGAAAATAGTATACATCGAGTTGTTAATGTTGAATCAACATGAAATTAACTACATCTAAGAAGAATATACATAGTAATGTGTGTATTATTTTGCAAATGTATAGGACTATAATTGAATTTTTGGTGATTTTCTAAACTCTCTTGTTTATAAAAATCAAAATTGTTTGGCTATTAGTTAAGAAAAATTAACATAACTCGAGTTGTCGTTACTGAATTAACTCCAAATCAATTACAGCTATGGACAATACATACAGTAATATGTTCGTTACTTCACGAATGTATATGACTATAATTGAATTTTTGGTGATTTTCTAAACTTTTTTGTTTATAAAAATCTAAATTATGTGGCTATTAGTTAAACAAAAGTAACATAACTCGAGTTGTCATTACTGAATTAACACCAAATCAACTACATCTATCGACAATACATACAGTAATATGTTCGTTACTTTACAAATATATATCGCTTTAATTGAATTTTTGGTGATTTTCTAAACTATCTTGTTTATAAAAATCTAAATTGTTTGGCTATTAGTTAAGAAAAATTAACATAACTCGAGTTGTCGTTACTGAATCAACTCCAAATCAGCTACACCTATGGAAAATACATACAGTAATATGTTCGTTACTTTACAAATATATATATCACTATAATTGATTTTTTGGTGATTTTCTAAACTATCTTGTTTATAAAAATCTAAATTGTTTGGCTATCAATTGAGAAAAATTAACATAACTCGAGTTGTCGTTACTGAATCAACTCCAAATCAGCTACACCTATGGAAAATACATACAGTAATATGTTCGTTACTTTACAAATATATATCACTATAATTGGATTTTTGGTGATTTTCTAAACTCTCTTGTTTAAAAAATCTAAATTGATTGACTCTTAGTTAAGAAAAATTAACATAATTCGAGTTGTCGTTACTGAATCAACTCCAAAGCAACTACATCTATGGAAAATACATACAGTAATATGTCCGTTACTTTACAAATATATATCACTATAATTGAATTTTTGGTGATTTTCTAAACTATCTTGTTTATAAAAATCTAAATTGTTTGGCTATTAGTTAAGAAAAATTAACATAACTCGAGTTGTCATTACTGAATCAACTCCAAATCAGCTACACCTATGGAAAATACATACAGTAATATGTTCGTTACTTTACAAATATATATCACTATAATTGATTTTTTGGTGATTTTCTAAACTATCTTGTTTATAAAAATCTAAATTGTTTGGCTATCAATTGAGAAAAATTAACATAACTCGAGTTGTCGTTACTGAATCAACACCAAATCAACTATATCTATGGACAATACATACAGTAATATGTTCGTTACTTTACAAATATATATCTCTATAATTGAATTTTTGGTGATTTTCTAAACTATCTTGTTTATAAAAATCTAAATTATTTAGCTATTAGTTAAGAAAAATTAACATAACTCGAGTTGTCGTTACTGAATCAACACCAAAACAACTACATCTATGGACAATAGATACAGTAATATGTTCGTTACTTTACGAATATATATCACTATAATTGATGTTTTGGTGATTTTTTAAACTATCTTGTTTATAAAAATCTAAATTGTTTGGCTATTAGTTAAGAAAAATTAACATAACTCGAGTTGTCGTTACTGAATCAACAACAAATCAACTATATCTATGGACAATGCATACAGTAATATGTTCGTTACTTTACAAATATATATCACTATAATTGAATTTTTGGTGATTTTGTAAACTATCTTGTTTATAAAAATCTAAATTGTTTGGCTATTAGTTAAGAAAAATTAACATAACTCGAGTTGTCGTTACTGAATCAACACAAAATCAACTACATCTATGGACAATATATACAGTAATATGTTCGTAACTTTACAAATATATATCACTATAATTGAATTTTTGGTGATTTTCTAAACTATGTTTATAAAAATCTAAACTGTTTGGCTATTAATTAAGAACAATTAATAAAACTCGAGTTGTCATGACTGAATCAATACCAAATCAACTACGTAGTTGGACAATAATACAGTAATGTTTGTTACTTTATAAATATATATCACTATAATTGAATTTTTGGTGATTTTCTAAACTATCTTGTTTATAAAAATTTAAATTATTTGGCAATTAGTTAAGAAAAATTAACATAACTCGAGTTGTCGTTACTGAATCAACACCAAATCAACTACATCTATGGACAATACATACAGTAATATGTTCGTTACTTTACGAATATATATGACTATAATTGAATTTTTGGTGATTTTTTTAAACTCTATTGTTTATAAAAATCTAAATTGTGTGGCTATTAGTTAAGAAAAATTCACATTACTCGAGTTGTCGTTACTGAATCAATACCAACTCAACTATATCTATGGACAATACATACAGTAATATTTTCGTTAGTTTACAAATGTATATCTCCATAATTGAATTTTTGGTGATTTTCTAAACTCTCTTGTTTATAAAAATCTAAATTGATTGACTCTTAGTTAAAAAAAATTAACATAACTCGAGTTGTCGTTACTGAATCAACTCCAAATCAACTACACTTATGGAAAATACATACAGTAATATGTTTGTTACTTTACAAATATATATATCACTATAATTGTATTTTTGGTGATTTTCTAAACTCTCTTGTTTATAAAAATCTAAATTATTTGGCAATTAGTTGAGAAAAATTAACATAACTCGAGTTGTCGTTACTGAATAAACTCCAAATCAGCTTCACCCATGGAAAATACATACAGTAATATGTTCGTTACTTTACAAATATATATCACTATAATTAAATTTTTGGTGATTTTCTAAACTATTTTGTTAAAAATCTAAATTATTTGGCTATTAGTTAATAAAAATTATCATAACTCGAGTTGTCGTTACTGAATCAACACCAAATCAACTACATATATGGACATACAGTAATATGTACGTTACTTTACAAATGTATATCGCTATAATTGAATTTTTGGTGAATTTTTAAAGTTGCTTGTTAATACAAATCTAAATTTTATGGCCTATTAGGTAACATATTTTGGTTTTTTTAATCGCTTGATATTATAAATTTTGTTAGACACATAGGAAACCGTAATATATTAGTGAAAATCATACATGTTAGTGTACATCCCTTCGAAACTCGCGTTGGCATTTAATAATAATAACTCGCATTATATGGGAGGACCGCGCCGTTTGGAACGTAATCAAGTCATTTAGTCGGATGCTGCTGCAGCGACCTCTCTCTTGCCGCACTCAGGCCGCATTCATGTTGTAAATGTATAAATTAGTGATAAATGAACAAAGCGCGACCCGAAAAACAGCTGCATGGGTAGCACGGTATGGCGGCGCGTTTAATTTGCACGGAAAGCCAATTAAGTTCCCGATGATAAGGCACGATTTTAAATTGGAGACCATCAAAAATAAATTTCTAAACATACTATTCCCAAAAAATGTTATGTCGATTAAATAGGGGGCTGTTGCACCATTTATGTATTATATATTACAGTACACGCCGCTTAATGTGATCACATCGGGACATGAGTTGTTTGATAATAAAAAAGGACCTTTATTTAGCATATAAGAATATATTTGTAAGCTAATGAACAGATTATTGTATGTATTATTTATAGATATAGTTGATTTTGAGTTAATTGAATAATTACTAGAGTTATATTAATTTTGGTAAACTAATAGACATGAAATTTTGATTTTTATTAACAAGAAACTTTAAAAATTCACCAAAAACACAAATGGCTGTTATTTAAAAATATAAAATAAATAAATGTATGTATATACTCCGATTGAAAGAAGAAATTTGGACATACAAGCTTAGACCGGTTTTTGAATTTATTCAAATACCTCGAATATATTAAATAATATACCCCCGGCGCTTTCACCATTTATGCATTATATAATAATAATAAAATATAGTCTGAATAGAAGAGATAGAGTTGCAACTTTCTCTTCCAATCAGACTATATATTATTATTATATAACGCATAAATGGTGAAAGCGCCGGGTATATTATTTTATATAATTGACCAATTCGCTGTAATGTACAAAACACGTGAATGAACTCAACTAAAACGTTACATAAACCATCTAAATAGGCGGCAAATCCATCAGGTGTGTTTCCCGATCGTCACACTGAATTACACCGAAACCACTATGTGCAATAGGAAAAAATATTGACTTGCGCGCCATGTAAATATTTGGGGTGGCCAAGTGGCGTTCATTCGACTTGCCCCTTTTAATTCCTTATAGTGCATATAAGTGCCCGTAATGGATTTACGAGTAAATATTTGATAGTGACAAATGTATTCATCCATTATTGAAATCCCATCGATCCCAGCACGTTCGAAAATCTGATCCAAAAGCAATTACCCGCCCAGTCATTAAATAAATAGCGAGCGCTACTCGTTGCGCATTAATGGCACGAGGACTCTCTTTAAATGTAACGTATAAATGTCTCGAAATAATAAAAAATCCAATCATTCATTTAATATATATATATATATATATATATATATATATATATATATATATATCGTTTGTCTTCTACCTTACGGTGTAGGCTTTACTCTAACACTTACATTATATTATGGCAACATTTAATACTTTTTTGAATTTTTTATGCAGGTAACACATTTTCTTATATGAACTTTTATCTGCTGTAGCCTCAATAATTGAAGTAATTTAATGAATTATATGACTTTGTAGACATAGATAAATGGGTAACATAAAAATAAATCGAAATATTCAAAATCCAATACTTTTTTTGAATATTTATGCAGGTAACAATATTCTTATAGGAACTTTGATCAACTGTAGCCTCAGTAATTGAGGCAATTTAACGAATTATATGTGTTTATATACATATATAAATGGGTAACATATAAATGTATCGAAAAAATCCAAAATCCAATCATTTAATACTTTTTTGAATTTTTTATTCAGGTAACACCATTCTTATATGAACTTTTATCGGCAGTAGCCTCAATTATTGAGGTAATTTAATGAATTAAATATCTTTGTAGACATAGATAAATGCGTAACATGAAAATATTAAAAAAAAATCAAAATCCAATTTCTTAATATTTTTTTGAATTTTTTATGCAGGTAACAGTATTCTAATAGGAACTTTTATCGACTGTCGCCTTATTAATTGAGATAATTCAACGAATTATATGTCATTATAAACATAAGTAAATGGGTAATACAATACTGTCTCGAAAAAATCCAAAATCTAATTATTTAATACTCTTTTGAATTTTTTATTCAGATAACACCATTCTTATATGAACTTTTATCGGCAGTAGCCTCAATTATTGAGGTAATTTAATGAATTAAATATCTTTGTAGACATAGATAAATGGGTAACATGAAAATATTAAAAAAAAATCAAAATCCAATTTCTTAATATTTTTTTGAATTTTTTATGCAGGTAACAGTATTCTAATAGGAACTTTTATCGACTGTAGCCTCAGTAATTGAGGTAATTCAACAAATTATATGTCATTATACACATAAATAAATTGGTAATAGAAAATTGTCTCGAAAAAATCCAAAATCCAATCATTTAATACTTTTTTGAATTTTTTATTCAGGTAACACCATTCTTATATGAACTTTTATTGGCAGTAGCCGCAATTATTGAGGTAATTTAATGAATTAAATGTCTTTGTAGACATAGATAAATGGGTAACATGAAAATGTTTTTAAAAAAATCAAAATCCAATTTCTAAATACTTTTTTGATGTTTAATACTATTCTTATATGAACTATTATCGGCTGTAGCCTCAATAATTGAGGTAATTTAACGAATTATATGACTTTATATACATAGATGAATGGATGACATATAAATGTTTCGAAAAAAAAAATTAAAATCGAATAATTTAATTTTTTTTTTCAATTGAGGGAAACTGCAGACTCGTGAAGAATTCTCGAAATTCTCATAGTAACGTGTGTGTAAGATTTTGATATATTGGACGTTGTACTAACTGTTAACCAATACAAAAATAACAAACGAGTCAGGCATACATATACGATGACCATATTCACCATCTGTGGTTAAAATACAACTTACGGTATTCCAAGTCAATAAGAGTATCAGTTAACTTTGTGCGGCTTACTAATAATTTAAAAACTCCACTTGTGTAATCCACCGGCGACTAGCTCAAAGCTTCGTCTCGGAGCTTTTATTATTATTTCGACCGCCGCCGTGCATTCTTTCGCTCGTCCTAGATCAAGCGCGCGTGCAAACAAAACTCCCCAACAAATTTTATTATAACATTGTTAATCCCTCCCCACTCGACCCCGCTCCAATTACCGTTCATTATAACTTCCCCGGAGCGGACGTCTGCGGAATCGCAAGATGCACCCAGCACGGGCTACCTCGTTCACGTCCGCGAATATTCCTTTTTTTTTTACGGCTGTTATAAACGAGCCCCTCTAATCAAAGCGAATTAAAAACGAGGGGGGCCGGCCGTTATCTTTACTCGTGTAATTTAATTGCGTCGTCCGCATCAGCAACGTCTCGCAATCTCAATAAAGTCCGAGTGGTTTCACATAATGCGTTTTATTACAACCGATAAATTCGCCTATTAACTTTATCTATCTTCATTTTAAAGAAGTAATATATTACCAGTCGTGATGATGTTTGTTAGTTTTTTTTTATCATGTTGGATTATAAAAGTTTTTAGAGGTAATATAGATTGTTTTAACTATTACTATAATGTTATTACCAAGTGGTAAATGATAATAGAGATATTTTCTTAATGTTATAGAGATGTTTATGGATTTGATTAAAGAAATCAACTAGTCACTGTACTAAGGGTCGTAACTAGCTGCTTTAGGCCCCCCTTCACTAAATGTTATAAATTAAATAAAGCTACTGGTCTGTAATATATCTTGGAGAATTGCAGATATCAGGTTTTCAATCAGCCTTTGACCTTAAACGTTTTAATCTGAATTTATTTGAATACATTCAAATAGCAACAATTTAGTATGAATCGTGTGATTTCGACAACTGTGCCCAACTAGATAAACTCGAATAAATTCGCAAGAATATTCTGGCGGCGGCGATCGCGTGCGGCGGCAATTAAAACATTCGGATTTCAAGCGAGTTTTTAAAACGAGTGGCCCCGTAAATAATTCCGTCGCAATTCAAAACGGTCTGCAGCGGGGTGAGGTGTGGCGGCACGGCGTCCGCCACCCCCCGATGAATTACGGCGCTCATTTCGCCTGTGAACGTCGTAACTTACGCCACCGTCACGGTTGATCTGCGCTGTTTTACATTTTAATTTTAATATTTTGTTGTGCCGTGGCACGATTCATTATAAATTTCTGTGCGAATTTAAATGAGGGCTTTTATTGCACTGCAGAATGGTAATGAGAGCGCGATGTAAGTTTTAGTTGAAACAGTGCTTTGTAAAATATTCAGAGTTGGCATGGGCATTGTTTTAATAAACACAGCAAGGCTCCAATATTTGAAGCCAGTCATTATTTTTATACTTATTATATGAGCCTATGTGAATTAAAGTCACATTTAAGTTGTTTTGAAAAGGAGAAGAGTTTTTGTTTGGTATTTATGTAAATTGAAATGCGCAGTTATATATTAAATCAAATTATTCATAAATAAAAATGTAACTGTCCATTTACAAAAATACCAAATGCAAACGCTTATTCCTTTCAAAATAACTTAATTATTCCTTTCAAAATAACTTAAATGTGACTTATGCTACTTCAAACCGGCTCATATATTAGGTGAAATTTACATTATTCGACGGGTTATCATGAATCAATTGATAGAGGGTCAAATTCATATTGAGAAAAATGTATAATGAATAAATTAATTTTTAATACAAGGGTTGCTATTTATGTATTTATGTATTGAGAATTGACAACACTGGTACTGCTAAGTGCGATTCGACTGCGCCATCACAAAGTTTGATATTTGTGACAGCATACATAATCAACGTTTTGTCATACAAATGCTATTTGTATTGTCAACAGTGAATCCAAAATTTTATCTCGGCCAGAAAAATGGAATTGAATAGTGAATATTTTCATGCAATGATTTCTTACGATATTAATTATAATTAATATTTGGGTTATTATAAAATAACATAAAACGCGAATTATTTTTTCCATGTTTTTTTTAAAAAAGAGTATAGAGGTATTTCTCAAAAACGTGAAATTACGTTTAAAGATTTGGAGATAAAACAAAAAAGTATATAGTGAATTTCTCAAAAACGTTAGCGAATTTACATTAAATTGGAATTTAGCTACTCTGCTTAACACTTAAAACTTGAGCCGTTCAGTTCTTCCCGCACTGAATTTTTACTGAACTTTTTTGCCTGTAATTTCTTCGTGAGAGAGAAGCGCCTCGCAAATAATAAATAGCCCCCTGCGCCGTTCGGTAGTTAAAACGGCGTTCTCTCCACCGCTCAGGATGTGCCTCCACCTTCTGTTACTAAGAAATTGCGCATAAAATTTTCAGAGCCACTTTTTGCCGGTTTCGCAGCACCCCCCGATATATCAGCCCTAATGCCCGGCCGTTCGATTTTATCAGGCCGGCCTCATTTTCTAACACGAATTTCCACAAACCCCCGTAAATCACAATTAGACAACCACCCATGTATTTTATTTTATTTATTAAATATTTATACATGCCACATTTTGGGCAATTTTGTAATTAAAACGCGCGTCCAATGGATTAACAATCGCAGCTGCAGCTGGAGGGGTGAAGAATGCGTTATGAAATGTGCGCGGATTTTAATTAAACCGCATTGATACACAAAATCTATTAAACCCTCCTAAATTAGTGCTCCGCTGGGACGTGTTATTGAAACCGATATAATTGTGCGGCGCGCGGATTTTTATTGCGGCTATAAATCTGGCGCGCACCTTTACTCATCCCAAACTCCGCCACCAGGACGAATATATCATATTTTTATCTGAAACCAGCTTCACCAGAATACGCAAATATCGATAATGTTTCTATATGGTGTATAGACTGTTCAAATAAGACACGTAGTTCAAATCAGACTATTTTTCTATTAAGTAAACTATACAGAAATATTTTATTTCTGTATAGTTTACTTAATATGAAAAAGAAATTATCAGCAGAGTTTTGTGTACATTCAATTTTTATATATAATACCAAGGTGGTAGGTTGTTTAATAATCATACGCACTAATGTTGTTAGTTCTTATACTGTATTCAACGAGAGTCCTTTGCTATTTTTAACTCAATTTCAAAATTATACTACAAAAATATTCCAACCCTCCATCTCTCTCTTTCCTTCACTAAATTTAATTAATTCGATGGCGTTGAACGGGCTTGAACAGCGCGGCCGTAATCCGTACAATTTCGAGAACATATTTATCCCTGGCTCCCAGCATCCCATCTCCGATATGAGAATGGGAATTTTCCGCTTGCAAAGATGACGCCGCCTCCGAGCATACTGTGTGTAGCGCTTCCGGGTTTCTTTTTCTCTCGCCTGCTCCAAATTTTAAACATAACACGCTCGCAGGGCACGGGGCGACGCCGAAAACATTCCAATCACCGCCGCAGGTGTTCATTCCGGGCCATAACACGCCGCCCCCCCCCCCCCGCCCGTGCCGGAGCCGCGACCAAGCGATACCGCCATGGCCATATTAAAAAGAATGGTATGGCCCCGACCACACACAGCAGTACGAATTACGATGTAATGAAAGTCCAGTTGGAATTTATTGAATGAAAAAACTGTGATGCTTTTAAGGATGCGATTTTATACACAACACAATGTTCTACTTGTACCACTAATTACATCAGACAAACAAGAGTGAGAGTATTTGTACCGCTGTACGGCTATCTGAGTGAAGAATCATCAAATGTTGCTATATTTAATCAATTAACGCTCAAAAATCACACTCCGTTGGGACCAATGTCGCGCTATCGACTATAACCCTCCGTGGTGCGGTTGGTAGCGCGACGGCCGTAATAGCGAGTGAGGTGGATTTGAGTAGTAGTAAAAGTGCAGGAGTACAGTGGTTCTGGATAGTTCTGGATAGTTGGCTGGAGGGTAGCATAGCTACAGACACTTAAGCCACAAACTGGGCCCATTATGAAACCTCCCTTTAAGGCTGCTCACTCGTCCCACCAGTCAATTTTGCGTGCAAGCTGCAAAACTTTGGCGGGTGAGGAGCTGCCAATGCTGACCATACTAGGCCAGTACTCCCAGTACAGTGGTTAGTTTTGATGTGGTTTGCGAAAAACTGCAAGAATTATTTTAGATATCAAAAATTAAAGTGGATTAATTTCAAACAGATCGTACAATAAAAAACCTCCCTGCAGAATTTATTGTCGGATGAAAATGATTAAAAAACGACTTATTTTGAGTCAAATTAAATATAGAACTTAAAATATAATTAAAAATTTTACTTTCTTAAATCTTTGATTTTGTACCATTTTTTATAACTGCGTTGATTAATTTAAAACAGCTCGTACAATAAAAACTTTCCTGCGCCCATACAAAAACCTTCCTTCGGAATTTAGTTTTGGGTGAAAATAATCAAAAAATTACTTATTTTCAATCTAATTAAATATAGAATGTAAAATAATATTAAAACTTTAAATTTTTTATATCTTTTTTATATCTCAGTGGATTCATTTAAAACAACTCGTACAATAAAAAACCTTCCTGTAACCTTAATTTTTGGGTGAAAAGGATCTAAAAAACAGTTGATTTTGAGCACAATTAAATGTAGAATATAAAGTAATATTATAAATTTAAATCTCTTAAATCTTTGATTTTTTTGCAAACTCAGTCGATTAATTTAAAACAGCTCGTGTATTAAATATCTTCCTGCAAAACTTTGATTTTGCCGAGCCCTGCAGCGTACCTGAATTTTCTTTATATATATATATATATATATATATATATATATATATATTATAACGGACATAAGAAACCATATTTTGTAAGCTTCAGTCGTTTCAGGCTAGTTTTTCAGTTATGACTGAAAAAGTAGCAAAAACGTGGTTTTCAGTTGATATCTCAAAAAAATATATAAATAACATACATGTTTTCTATTATTTTCTGAAACTAGATTTATCCGGGAAGCCAACTCCGTATAGAATTTATTTCTATCTGGTTTAAAATGAAAGTTACAGCTCACTGAAAAATCCTGGAAATCTTGATTTTTTACTATTTATATTTATTCAATGAAATTCTGTATTCAAAATGCAATAACTTGAGTTGTAATTTAGTTAACTTGATCAAATTTACAAATAATGTAAAAAATACTATGATAATACATCATACAAAATTTCAATACCATACGAGTCCAATTAAATTTTTTGCGAATTTTCTAGTTTACTATTTATATTTTTTCAATGAAACTCTGTATTCAAAATGCAATAACTTGAGATGTAATCTAGCTAACTTGATCAAATTTACACATAATGTCAAAAATACTATGATAATACAACATACAAAATGTCAATAGAATGCAACTCAAATTGATTTTTTGGCGAAATTTCTAGTTTTCTATTTATATTTATTCAATGAAATTCTGTATTCAAAATGCAATAACTTAACTTGATTTCTAATCTAGCTAACTTGATCAAATTTACACATAATGTCAAAAATACTATGGTAATACGACGTACAATTTCAATACGATACGAGTCAAATTGAATTTTTGGCGAATTTTATAGTTTGCTATTTATATTTTTTGAATGAAATTCTGTATTCAAAATGCAATAACTTGAATTGTAATCTAACTATCTTGATCAAATTTACACATGATATCAAAAATACTATGATAATATAACATGCAAGATGTCAATACGACATGAGTCAAATTAAATTTTTGGCAAATTTTCTAGTTTGCTATTTATATTTTTTCAATTAAATTCTGTTTTAAAAATGCAATAACATGATTTGTAATCTAGCTAACTTGATCAAATTTACACATAATGTCAAAAATACTATGATAATACAACATACAAAATGTCAATACGATACTAGTCAAATTGAATTTTTGGCGAATTTTCTAGTATACTATTTATATTTATTCAATGAAATTCTGTATTCAAAATGCAATAATTTGAGTTGTAATCTAGCTAACTTGATCAAATTTACACATAATGTCAAAAATACTATAATAATACAACATACAAAATGTCAATACGATACTAGTCAAATTGAATTTTTGGCGAATTTTCAAGTATACTATTTATATTTATTCAATGAAATTCTGTATTCAAAATGCAATAACTTGAGTTGTAATCTAACTAACTTGATAAAATTTACACATAATGTCAAAAATACTATAATAATACAACATACAAAATGTCGATACGATACGAGTCAAATTGAATTTTTGGCGAATTTTATAGTATGCTATTTATATTTTTTGAATGAAATTGTGTATTCAAAATGCAATAACTTGAGTTGTAATTTAGCTAACTTGATCAAATTTACACGTAATGTCAAAAATACTATGATAATACAACATACAAAATTTCAATACGATACAAGTCAAATTGAATTTTTTGCGAATTTTCTAGTTTAATATTTATATTTTTCTAATGAAACTCTGTATTCAAAATGCAATAATTTGAGTTGTAATATGGCTAACGTGATCAAATTTACACATAATTTCAAAAATATAATGATAATACAATATACAAAATTTCAATACGATACGAGTCAAATTGAATTTTTGGCGAATTTTCTAGTTTACTATTTATATTTATTCAATGAAATTCTGTATTCAAAATGCAATAACTTAAGTTGTAATCTAGCTAACTTGATCAAATCTACACATAATGTCAAAAATACTATAATAATATAACATACAAAATGCCAATACGATACGAGTCAAATTGAATTTTTGGCGAATTTTATAGTTTTCTATTTATATTTTTTGAATGAAATTGTGTATTCAAAATGCAATAACTTGAGTTGTAATCTAGCTAACTTGATCAAATTTACGGATAATGTCAACAATACTATGATAATATAACATACAAAATTTCAATACGATACGAGTCAAATTGAATTTTTGGCGAATTTTCTAGTTTACTATTTATATTTATTCAATGAAATTCTGTATTCAAAATGCAATAACTTGAGTTATAATCTAGCTAACTTGATCAAATTTACACATAATGTCAAAAATACTATAATAATACAACTTACAAAATATCAATACGATACGAGTCAAATTGAATTTTTGGCGAATTTTATAGTTTGCTATTTATATTTCTTGAATGAAATTGTGTATTCAAAATACAATAACTTGAGTTGTAATTTAGCTAACTTGAACAAATTTACACGTAATGTCAAAAATACTATAATAATACAACATACAAAATGTCAATACGATACGAGTCAAATTGAATTTTTGGCGAATTTTCAAGTTTACTATTTATATTTATTCAATGAAATTCTGTATTCAAAATGCAATAACTTGAGTTGTAATCTAGCTAACTTGATCAAATTTACACATAATGTCAAAAATACTATAGTAATACAACATACAAAATGACAATACGATACTACTCAAATTGAATTTTTGGCGAATTTTCTAGTTTACTATTTATATTTATTCAAAGAAATTCTGTATTCAAAATGCAATAACTTGAGTTGTAATCTAGCTAACTTGATCAAATTTACACATAATGTCAAAAGTACTATGATAATACAACACACAGAATGCCAACAGAATGAAAGTCAAATTGAATTTTTGACGAATTTTCTAGTTTACTATTTATATTTATTCAATGAAATTCTGTATTCAAAATGCAATAACTTGAGTTATAATCTAGCTAACTTGATCAAATTTACACATAATGTCAAAAATACTATAATAATACAACTTACAAAATATCAATACGATATGAGTCAAATTGAATTTTTGGCGAATTTTATAGTTTGCTATTTATATTTCTTGAATGAAATTGTGTATTCAAAATACAATAACTTGAGTTGTAATTTAGCTAACTTGAACAAATTTACACGTAATGTCAAAAATACTATAATAATACAACATACAAAATGTCAATACGATACGAGTCAAATTGAATTTTTGGCGAATTTTCAAGTTTACTATTTATATTTATTCAATGAAATTCTGTATTCAAAATGCAATAACATGAGATGTAATATAGCTAATTTGATCAAATTTACACATAATGTCAAAAATACTATAGTAATACAACATACAAAATGTCAATACGATACTACTCAAATTGAATTTTTGGCGAATTTTCTAGTTTACTATTTATATTTATTCAATGAAATTCTTTATTCAAAATGCAATAACTTGAGTTGTAATCTAGCTAACTTGATCAAATTTACACATAATGTCAAAAATACTATGATAATACAACACACAAAATGCCAACAGAATGCAAGTCAAATTGAATTTTTGACGAATTTTCTAGTTTACTATTTATATTTATTCAATGAAATTCTGTATTCAAAATGCAATAACTTGAGTTGTAATCTAGCTAACTTGATCAAATTTACACATAATGTCAAAAATACTATGATAATACAACACACAAAATGCCAACAGAATACAAGTCAAATTGAATTTTTGACGAATTTTCTAGTTTACTATTTATATTTATTCAATGAAATTCTGTATTCAAAATGCAATAACATGAGATGTAATCTAGCTAATTTGATCAAATTTACACATAATGTCAAAAATACTATAATAATACAACATACAAAATGTCAATACGATACTAGTCAAATTGAATTTTTGGCGAATTTTCTAGTTTACTATTTATATTTATTCAATGAAATTCTGTATTCAAAATGCAATAACTTGAGTTGTAATCTAGCTAATTTGATCAAATTTACACATAATGTCAAAAATACAACATACAAGATACGATACCAGTCAAATTGATTTTTTGCCGAAGTTTCTTTGTAATAAATTTCATTTTGTTTTCTACCTCTCCATTCACCCACCTTCCATCAATCAACCAATCATGCGTAACGAACGGCATTAATCTGTTTCGATTAAACTCGCGCGACTTGCCATAAATCCGCGTGGAGGGTGAATAAATTTCGGCCGCGTTAAATAGTGCATAATGACATGAGCGTATGGGGGTAGCAGCGGGCTAATGCGATCGGACGGGTGGAATATATACAGGTGGATTCTGTTTCGATTACCGTCTGATTTACTCTGACATAAAAAGAAACGTTTGCGAGTGTTCTTTGTGTGTGTGTGTTATCAATAATTGGTGAATGCGCCTGCCGGTTAGCCAGCAAATCAATTGCTCGGTTATTACACAAAGTCGCCGTCGAATTTAATCACTATTAATCATCCCCTCGGCCGGTGCACGGTGCAATTACACCGGGGGCAATAAAAATTTAAGTAAAATTAGGTTAAGTGCCGTTGTAAATAATACGTAATCTGTTACAATATAGCATGCAACGTTGTAATGAAAATGCAATAAATTTCACGGCGTGTACTATAATGCACGTTTCTGGGATACACTTTTTTTTGGGGTGGTCTTATCTTTCGGACGCGCACCATTCAGGCCCGGGGAGCACAGTGAAAAGGTCGCCTAATTATCTCCGTTCTTGCCGGCGCCATTTCGTATCGCATCACGGCCCCGTCTAACGCAGCACTCATAAATCAGGATACAATGCGCATTGAGATATCACGTCCCTTTGTGCCGCGGAATTAGTATAAGCTAATAGTTCATACTTGTGCTACAGGATGTATAGGGGCGTGTGTTTTATACCGCCGAACCCAATGCGAAAAGCGGAGCGAGGTCGTATATTTCAACGACGCTTACTAAATTATTCAACAACAGAGAAGATATTTTATATGGTCTATTTTGTTATATTTTGTTATATGTAGTCATTAAAAATTTCATGCTGTTTTATATTTATCAGTATAAGCTGATATAATATCAATTGTATCACCAGTTGCAACATATATGCATACTGATACATTTTTTGCAAGGGATACTTTCAATTTTTCCCTCAAAAATGTGTCGCTCTTCGGTATAGGTCATGATTTAGTTCCCACGCCAATACCTAGAGATACTATAAAATTGCACAACAATAAACACATCACTCACTAGTTGTGTCGTCCAATTAAGCAATTCTTCCACTTTATCAACCGCCCCCCATCACCCCTCCTGGTTCGAAATCTAGTGGTTTCATTACGTTGCGCCGTGCGCTGACGGCGACCTAATCACCACAAATCTCAACTTTTCGAAACTTCACCGCCCGGCTCGCGGAACAAGCACACCCCCCGCCACCCCCTGAAACAAATTAAATCACACGCCGCCCGCACTCCCACCCGGCGGCGGCAGCGGCGTTGTTTTACAACCGATGACCGGGGAAAACGGTTTCATTTAGAGGTTTGAATTGCGATTACTCCGCACGCCGCTGACAGCTAGCTGCGATTTAAAGGCTGTAAACGGTGAGTTAGTCTGGAAGGCAAAAATTTGCATTTCGTAATGCGAGCGCGAACTTTATTTACTACCCGTTTGTCTCAATTATTTTCAAATCAAAGTACAATTTGTGAGCGCCGGGGTTGAGGGGTGGGTAATAATATAGTATTTTTAACGGATTTGTGAAAAATAATTCACGTATTACACGAAAAACATATGTTCCTATTATATATGAATCGCATGAAAAATGTATTACAAAACTAGACTTAAATATTATTAAATTGTTTTATTATTCATTTTATTTCATGTTAAATATACGATCAGTTATTTCCTTTTTAAATCGTGATCGTGAGAAAATTCTTATGACGAAAACTCTCAATTAACTACAGAAAAGAAATGTCCTAAATCAAAATTTTCAAGCTAGATCAAAATACAACATACCGTTTTCAAGAAATTAGTCCAAAAGGGCGTGTTTGAAATACAATATTCAAGCATTTTTTACCAACTTTGAGAGCGTATGTTTTTAAACTAAATCACATAATGAGAAAAGGTTTTCAAATCATTAATTAGTGCCTGAAAGTCCATAAAAAATCACAAAATCCAAAATAAATTTGTCATTTTTCTAATGATTAAATTGATCTCTGCCCTTAACTTCATTTTGCAGTTTTTGACTAACTACAACAAAACCCGCCCACCTCACCTTTGCTCGCATAGTTTTTTCAATGGATACAAGTTTTTTTTATTGTTTAAACCATTTCAGGAAGAGTGTTATCCTATGGAAAATAGTATGTGAGCAAAGGTGGGGTGGTCCCTAGAAATCAAACTATACCCGTCCACTATTTAAAATGACTTGAACTGCATTACATTGTTGTCCGTAACCTTTAATTTTTAAAACAATTTCATTAATTGATTTTGGTTTCATTTGTAACATAAATACGGGTAACAATAAAAAGAAAACATAGTTACAGTTATAATTTCATATTCAAGTTTTGCAATTGCATTGAACGATTCTTCGTCTCTCACTTTCTATAGCGCTTAGTCCCTCGGAGCGCTCACTGTTTCCGGTTAAACTTTGCGAAACATTTGCGACCTGATTTTTACCTCGTTTAGTCACTACCGCAGCATAGTTAGTAAATAAAGATTAGTAATTTCAACTGTGCCACTGTCAAACAGTGTTGAATAGTATTGCTCAGCGTTGCGAAACTAATATTTCCTTCGAACATCAACCGATGCAGGAAACAAAAGCCGGCAAGATGGTTGCAAATATTACTAGTTGGTCCCCGCGGTGAAGTTTAATAATTATGCGCCCGCGCCCACTTGGGGTGTTTGTGCGCGAGTAATAGTTAGGCAGGCAGAGAAACTTGAGCACAAAGTCGAACTTTACAATACTATTAATTAAGTCATATTAAGATCATATTAATTTATATAACGTGCAGCAGGAGAAGTTTATGGCTGGCGCGCTGCGCGAGGCTATTATAGATAAATGCTTCTATTAAATACACGCACAGGCTAAAAGGACCGCTTTACGCCAGCTGAAGTTAATGAGGGGGATTTATTTTATGCTAACTAAAAGTATTTGCGTCTTTTTTGTAACTTTTACTAGGATTAATTATGCGTTTTAATTGTAATAGCGTTAAATCAATTATAATTAGATCTATATATCTATCAGAAAATTTCGAAAACAATGCATTTAGTTTGCAGTATAGAATAAGAACGGAGTTTATAACGTATTTATACTGTGATAATGAGAATTGTTTTCCGATACAACTTATATATAATAATGAAACTATTCCCGGTAATAACTTTTAACGTTATCGATTCGAATCGGAATAATAATGACATACGGATAAAGTATACTGCTAATGTATACTTTATGAAGACTATAAATATAAATAATAAATAAAAGTTTTATTACTGGAGTTTATTAAATACAGGGCGTCTCGTATTTAACTTGGTGTTATAAAATTCACACAACAGAAATAAAGTATATCTTATTCAATTTTTACTTTTCGATAACAGCACTGCTATATAAAGGTGTTGTTATCGCGAACAAATTAGAATATTTTTTTTATTTCGTTATGCTTTATGACTAATATAGATGTATAGCGTAGTGTGTGATGTGTAGAAAGGTTGTTAATAAGGTGCTCCTGTAAATATAAACGTAATTTCTACTCATACCAGTAACATCACACATGTATAAATTTGGCCATCGTTAATAATCAGATAGTATTGGGATAACCCCGTGTCTGAAATATCTATTTTAATAAGGGCTGCGCCGTTACTCGGCTTGGCTTGTCCGGCGGCCCGAATCTAATTAGAGCCGGAGCTCCGAACCGACCGTGTCGTTGGGGGGGCGGCCGCACCAACAACCTACCCCGCCGCGCTGCAGTTCCTGCGGTCGCATGTTCCTGTTTATGTACATCTGTCCGTTCGCAAACCGAACCCACTCCACCCCCCCCAAACTTCTATTGTCTTTTCCCGGGCCGTGTGTTCGAAATGGTTCGTGTGCGGGGTGCTGTTTGTTTTACTGCAAGTATGTGTTTAACGGCAACTGCAATTTGTCTGGATGGCGCTCGCAGTCCGCGACAAATTCGATTGTTGTTTATAGATTTTATTGGGGCGCTAGTTCGCCGCGACAATATCGCATCGAATGCACTTTTCAGAGAGAGTGGAGAGAGAGAGGGCTCGTGAATTATTAACTTTGAAGCACTATACGTTGGTTGTATTCTATTGCGAGAACGAGGTGGAAATTTCCTTTTGGCAATGGTTTATTGAAACAATCGATAGCATTGCTGCACAATGGGTTTATTGTTTAGAAGTTTGTGTTGTGTGATTTTTAATAGTTTATATTTACAAGCAGTTTTAAAAGTTATATAAGTGTGAACCCACCTCTTAGCCATCTACATATCTAGATTTCGATCTTATTAGATCTCAACAGTGTATCTCAGCTAGTCAGGATGAATTCACACAATATCTTACCATATGGGTGTGCATTACTAATTGATGTAGTGGCGCCAGATGGCGTTTAACTTTCCTCCTAGAGGGTTACTTGTATTATAGTTTTAAAAGTGATTGTGTATTTCATGTGGGGAGTCATACGATATAGTTTGGAAACCTATCATTTGAAAAAAAGGAATAGGCATGAATCGCGCACTCAAATTGGCCGTATGTTAAATGAAAATTGTTAAGGCTGCCAGGTACAACAGAATGACCGCTGTAGAAAAAGTGTCTAGCAGAATATGGAGAAAAATATCTGCTGGACCTGTGCAATATGATATGGAAGTACAAAAGAATACCAAAAGACTGGGAAGTAGCTGTGATTATTCTAATATACAAGAAGGGAGATATCAGGAAATTGGAAAACTACAGAAAAATATCATTGCTTAGTGTCACTGGAAAAGTTTACGAGAGAATCATAGATAAAATCTTCACAATCAGACACAGCGGAAAAAGCCATAGTCTACAACAAAGAAGGATATATATATATATATATATATATATATATATATATATATATATATATATATATATATATATATATATATATATATATATATATATAGATCTAGAAATGTTATGTGTCACCATACCTAGAGAGGAAGTATTTCGAGTATTTTTGGGTAATTTTCAAAAAGTTCGTGCACTAAAACTCGAGATATAGCGATTATTCAATTTATAAATTTTTTGCAATTTTTAAAGTTATACAAAAAATTGAGTTTATTAAGTAAGTTTTTCAAATTATACATGTAGGTATATACATCTATTTTGAGTATTTTTTTGTTAATTTTGAAAATTTTCGTACACTAAAACTCGAGTTATAGCGATTATACAATTTGTAAAATTCTTTTAAACTTAAAAGTCATAAAAAATTAAGTTTATTAAGTACAGTTTTCAAACTATAGATGTAAGTATATACAACTATTTCGAGTATTCTTGGTTAATTTTGAAAATGTTCGTACACTAAAACTCAAATTATAGCGATTATTTAATTTATTAAATTCTTGCAAATTTAAAAGTGATATCAAAAAATGAGTTTATTAAGTAAGTTATTCAAATTATAGGTGTAGGTATATACATCTATTTTGAGTATTTTTTTTGTTAATTTTGAAAATTTCCAATCAATAAAACTCGAATTATAGCAATTATTCAATTTATAAAATTCTTGCAAACTTAAAAGTCATAAAAAAATTGAGTTTACAAAGTACGGTTTTCAAATTATAGATATCGGTATATACATCTATTTCAAGTATTTTTGGTTAATTTTGAAAATGTCCAATCAGTAAAACTCGAGTTATAGCGATTATTCAATTTGTAAAATTCTTGCAAACTTAAAACACATAAAAAAATTGAGTTTACTAAGTACGGTTTTCAAATTATAGATATCGGTATATACATCTATTTCGAGTATTTTTGATTTTAGTACGATTTTCAAGTCAGAGATATAGGTATATACAACTATTTTGAGTATTTTTGGTTAATTTTGAAAATTTCCAATCAGTAAAACTCGAGTTATAGCGATTATTCAATTTATAAAATTCTTGCAAACTTAAAAGTAATAAAAAAATTGAGTTTACTAAGTACGGTTTTCAAATTATAGATATCGGTATATACATCTATTTCGAGTATTTTTGATTAATTTTGAAAATGTCCAATGAGTAAAACTCGAGTTATAGCGCTTATTCAATTTGTAAAATTCTTGCAAACTTAAGTCATAAAAAAATTGAATTTTCTAAGTACAATTTTCAAATCAGAGATATAGGTATATAAAACTATTTTGAGTATTTTTGGTTAATTTTGAAAATGTCCAATCAGTAAAACTCGAGTTATAGCGATTATTCAATTTATAAAATTCTTGCAAACTTAAAAGTCATAAAAAAAATTGAGTTTGCTAAGTACGGTTTTCAAATTATAGATATCGGTATATATCTATTTCGAGGAATTTTGGTTAATTTTGAAAATGTCAAATCAGTAAAACTCGAGTTATAGCGATTATTCAATTTGTAAAATTCTTGCAAACTTAAAAGTCATAAAAAAATTGAGTTTTCTAAGTACGATTTTCAAATCAGAGATATAGGTATTTACAACTATTTTGAGTATTTTTGGTTAATTTTGAAAATGTCCAATCAGTAAAACTTGAGTTATAGCGATTATTCAATTTATGAAATTCTTGCAAACTTAAAAGTCATAAAAAAATTGAGTTTACTAAGTACGGTTTTCGAATTATAGATATCGGTATATCCATCTATTTCTAGGATTTTTGGTTAATTTTGAAAATGTCCAATCAGTAAAACTCGAGTTATAGCGCTTATTCAATTTGTAAAATTCTTGCAAACTTAAAAGTCATAAAAAAAATGAGTTTTCTAAGTACGATTTTCAAATCAGAGATATAGGTATATACAACTATTTTGAGTATTTTTGGTTAATTTTGAAAATGTCCAATTAGTAAAACTTGAGTTATAGCGATTATTCAATTTATAAAATTCTTGCAAACTTAAAAGTCATAAAAAAATTGAGTTTTCTAAGTACGATTTTCAAATCAGAGATATAGGTATATACAGCTATTTTGAGTATTTTCGGTTAATTTTGAAAATGTCCAATCAGTAAAACTCGAGTTATAGCGCTTATTCAATTTGTAAAATTCTTGCAAACTTAAAAGTCATAAAAATATTGAGTTTTCTAAGTACGATTTTCAAATCAGAGATATAGGTATATACAACTATTTTGAGTATTTTTGGTTAATTTTGAAAATTTCCAATCAGTAAAACTCGAGTTATAGCGTTTATTCAATTTGTAAAATTCTTGCAAACTTAAAAGTCATAAAAAAATTGAGTTTACTAAGTACGGTTTTCAAATTATAGATAAAGGTATATGCATCTATTTCGAGTATTTTTGGTTAATTTTGAAAATTTACAATTAATAAAATTCGAGTTATAGCGATTATTCAAATTGTAAAATTCTTGCAAACTTACAAGTCATAAAAACATTGAGTTTACTCAGTACAATTTTTAAATCATAGATATAGGCATATACAACTATTTTGAGTATTTTTGGTTAATTTTGAAAATTTCCAATCAGTAAAACTCGAGTTATAGCGATTATTCAATTTGTAAAATTCTTGCAAATTTAAAAGTCATAAAAAAATTGAGTTTACTAAGTACGGTTTTCGAATTATAGATATCGGTATATACATCTATTTCGAGTATTTTTGGTTTATTTTGAAAATTTTATTGCAGTAAAACTCGAGTTATAGCGATTATTCAATTTGTAAAATTCTTGCAAACTTACAAGCCATAAAAAAATTGAGTTTACTAAGCACGATTTTTCAAATCATAGATATAGGTACATACAACTATTTTTTAGTATTTTTGGTTAATTTTGAAAATTTACAATCTGTAAAACTCGAGTTATAGCGATTATTCAATTTGTAAAATTCTTGCAAACTTAAAAGTCATAAAAAAATTGAGTTTACTAAGTACGGTTTTCGAATTATAGATATCGGTATATGCATCTATTTTGAGTATTTTTGGTTAATTTTGAAAATTTTATTGCACTAAAACTCGAGTTATAGCGATTATTCAATGTATAAAATTCTTGCAAACCTACAAGTCATAAAAAAATTGAGTTTACTAAGTACGATTTTCAAATCATAGATATAGGTATATACAACTATTTTGAGTATTTTTGGTTAATTTTGAAAATTTCCAATCAGTAAAACTCGAATTATAGCGATTATTCAATTTATAAAATTCTTGCAAACTTAAAATTCATAAAAAAATTGAGTTTACAAAGTACGGTTTTCAAATTATAGATATCGGTATATACATCTATTTCAAGTATTTTTGGTTAATTTTGAAAATGTCCTATCAGTAAAGCTCGAGTTATAGCGTTTATTCAATTTGTAAAATTCTTGCAAACTTAAAAGTCATAAAAAACTTGAGATTGCTAAGTACGGTTTTCGAATTATAAATATAGGTATATACATCTATTTCGAGGATTTTTGGTTAATTTTGAAAATGTCCAATTAGTAAAACTCGAGTTATAGCGATTATTCAATTTGTAAAATTCTTGCAAACTTAAAAGTCATAAAAAAATTGAATTTTCTAAGTACGATTTTCAAGTCAGAGATATAGGTATATACAACTATTTTGAGTAGTTTTGGTTAATTTTGAAAATTTACAATCAGTAAAACTCGAGTTATAGCGTTTATTCAATTTGTAAAATTCTTGCAAACTTAAAAATCATAAAAAAAATTGAGTTGGCTAAGTACGGTTTTCGAGTTATAGATGTAGGTATATACATCTATTTCGAGGATTTTTGGTTAATTTTGAAAATGTCAAATCAGTAAAACTCGAGTTATAGCGATTATTCAATTTGTAAAATTCTTGCAAACTTAAAAGTCATAAAAAAATTGAGTTTACTAAGTACGGTTTTCGAATTATAGATATCGGTATATGCATCTATTTTGAGTATTTTTGGTTAATTTTGAAAATTTTATTGCACTAAAACTCGAGTTATAGCAATTATTCAATTTATTAAATTCTTACAAATTTTAAAGCCTCACAAAAATTGAGTTTATTAAGTATGTTTTTAAAATTATAGATGTAGGTATATACATCTATTTCGAGTATTTTCGGTTAATTTTGAAATTTTTGGTACACTAAAACTCGCGTTATAGCGATTATTCAATTTGTAAAATTCTTGCAAACTTACAAGTGATTAAAAAAATTGAGTTTACAAAGGAAAAGCTTAAAGAATGAAAGGGTAGAAGGAACCCTACTAAATGCAGTAAGAGACTGTAACTAGACATTATGCAAGAACTGCAAACAATAAATCAAAATAATCTACTTTATACAACCAACCTTAGTAGTTTATAGACAAATTAATGCATCTTTCTTTCTAAAGACCCTACAAACCATATGGGTGTGCGTTGTTAATTTTATTTATTCCGCCAGAAGACGTTAAATTGTGATACAACTAACCCGCTAGGAGGAAAGCTTAATGCCATCTGGTAGCACCAGATCAATTAGCAATGCACACCCATATGGTAATAACCTTCAACATGCTCATGCCATCAGGATCACCGGGTAGTAGAATAATATTCCAACAGAGTGCTTGAGATATCAGTACAAGACCAATCTTATAAAACATATATAAGTTACCATATGGGTGTGCATTGCTAATTGATATGGTGCCGCCAGATGGCGTTTAACTTTCCTCCTAGGGGGTTAGTTGTATCATTTTTGTATATAACCACTCGAGATATTGTGTGAATTCATCCCCACTAGCTGAGCTATACTGATGAGATCTAATAAGATCGAAATCTAAATATCTAAGAGGTGGATTCACGCTTATATATGCGTTAAATTGTCTCTATATAGAGAATTAACCTTCTAATGACCAAATTTTTTATCATCGCGAAAAAATGTTCCTCATATAATGGAAGACCGCTGATTAATGTAGGAGTATTAAAATTGTTGGCTATCGGTATATCATCTAGAAAGTGATGATATACCGATAGCCAACAATTTTAATACAGGTTCACTCATACATTCAAAAGCGGTCTTTATATGAGGAACATTTTTCCGGGATGATAAAAAATTTGGTCACCTACTAAAGGTATGCCCATCTTGAGGAGCTGGGCATCGAAGCTATACAATATTTAAATGTATCGTTGTATACGATTTAGCGTGGTCCGCCTTGAGGCGGAATTGGGCATTAGAGGGTTCCTTATATTTGGGTGTGGCAAACATTTTTTGTTTTCCTGCCATCCACAGTTGAGGCAGTTTACGATCCGTAATTCGCAGCATACAATCCAACACCGGGAATTAATTCCGTCCGTCCTCACGGCGTCATTTTATTTGCCCTGCAAAACGGCACCGGAATTTATTAGAATCCGCATAAAATATATACGGCCCGGTTTCGATGCTGCAACTTTTATGGCCGCGCGGCATTTCGAATTTTACGTCCGCGCGCCCGGGCAAATAATCGCACGATATGGAATTAATAAATTTCGGGCTGGATTAAATAAAATTCGCACAGATAAAAAAATAGCCGCGTTGATGGTTTTTGGGGCAGGGGGAGGTCGATAAAGTTTTAGGGTCAGTTGTTATGATGCGGGACGAATGACGTTAGGAGGGGTGATTCTGAAGACGGTAACGAACGACGCGGTCTAAACTTAGTTACCGCACGATGGGACCATGCATCAAGCGACCACCTCCAGACGTTTGGCCCTCCCGGAACAAGTTCTTGTAATTCGGAAGAATTATTCAATGTTACTAACGGGCAAACTTAAATCGTTAGAATATTGTGTTGAAACTCACGCCGATAACCGCAAATTAAACTTATGTAACACAATGCTGTGGGGGGGAATTGGCTCTATTAACGCCCGGCGAAGGACGATTTTTGTTTGGCCGTATCAAATTCCGATTAAAACGAGGGCCCGCCGCATTGTTGTAGGGGCGATTTGCATTTGCTTAAAGTGCCTCCGACCGCACGGGATCGCATGACCTGCGCGTATTTGTTAGGTTTACTGCACGCTCGCCATACCTGAAATTCGATTCGATAACGTATTACAATGTTTTAAATGAATTTTACGTAAATTTAATTCAAATACACCATTTGCATAAAGCAGACGAAGTTTCGCTAAATTTTACAACGTTTTAATGGAGCCAGGGGTGAATGTACTTCCCATCCAAATATCTTATACGGAACAATATGTACTAATAATAACTCAGCAGGAGGTTTTAATATAATTATGATTTAATTCACAACTGTTCTATTGTTGAAAGTTTAATTGATAACATTTAATAATAGTTTTTGTTTAATTGCATTTCGTTGTTCCATTACTGATTGTTTTTTAAAACTTGCTAATTATAAAATCTGAACCCACCTCAGTGGCCGTGTGGTTGGAGACGTCATCATTCTCGTACTGAGTTTGGGAGCCCCTACGGGGATCGAATTTTCGCAAATCACCTTTCACAGTTTTTCAGAGGTTTTCTGTGAAGTTAAGGTAAATAACGGGTGATTAAACTCCTCTGAGCTTCGCCCTTGACCGGCGGAAAAGCCTCACGACTGATAGCCGAGTAAAGATAGAATAATTTTTTTATAAAATCTGATCCGACCATATAAATGTTGCCAGTGAATCAACCACATGAATCATTCGGATTTATGTGTAGAACTAGAAATATTAATGTTTGTTTTGGTTGGGTTTTATCAGTTCGTGATAGAATTGACTCAAAATCAACTCTTATCACACATTTAAAATGTGCCTTGACTACAACACACATTTTAAACCCCTCCCCAATGAAGGAACCAGTGATGGGGGGGATTTCGAAAACTGAGAACAGCTAACAGCTAACAAACCACTATCTAAAGGCAGAGGAAGAATTCATTCGGAAAATCATATGGTGCGACCTCTACGCATATAATCAACAGATATTTAAAGGTTTCAACTGTCGCTTTTAAAAATCTATTATATGTAACAGAAATATAATAAACGTGTTTTTGAATTAAAAACCGATTAAACTATGATTAATAATTTTGAATACAGCTTAATTGCACAAGCTTTAAAATTGAATTACATTATTTCCGATATTTTCGCATACAACGGATGTATTAGTTTTGAATTATCGTAATTACAGCCATTAATTCTATATTATTAAATATAAATAGTAAATGCAATTAATACGTTTATGAAAGGGATATTTATGAAATTGCGCAATTACGAGTTTAACTTCATGTGGCATCTATTTTAATATTACCCGTTTTAATTTGCGTTTTAGCCATATACCTCTTTAAATCACGATTGGTGTGTGTGTATACATTAAATGAATGGATTTTGTATTATTGACGGTTTTTGTTGATTGTTTCTGTAAAGCGTTGATTTCCTAGAAAGCAGTTGCTTAAAAGCGACCGCTATTGACGTCATTTTTACATCACAAAAATAATGTTTCGTGTATATACATGGATATGGTTTAAAAGAGTAATACCTCACCGTAATGCAAAAAGGCGTGAGAAATGGGGAGTTATTGAATTATATATACTTAAAACTAGTTTTGTGGTGTGTAGATGACATCAAAAGCGGTCGCTTTTAAACGACCGCTCTACGAGGAAACCAGGGATTTAGTTAACTACATTTTAAGTCCTCAACTTGTGTGAGTTATAGGTTCTTGATAGTTCTGGATAGTTAGCTAGAGGACACTTAAGTCATAAGATGAAACTTCCTTTAAAGGCACCTTAAGCTATACACGTTCCGGTATACCGGAGAGGTTTACCTGAGCAAAGACCTGTACAGGTAAACCGGAGCGTGTATGTGGACAAGTTGGTTGTTAAATGATTGGTTGATAAACATTGAAGCAAATTGTCAGAAATGTGCTTCAATATAGACTACAATTAGGCTACAATTAGCCTACATTTAATCTGAAAATCTCTGAAAGAAGATTCGCGAAAATCGCCCCGAATGGATTTGAACTCAGGCTCCCCAATGCTCAGTATGAGAAGGACGACGCCTCTAACCACACGGCCACTGAGCTGGAAGTAACCCGACCCGATAAATATTGAAGCAAATTGTCAGTATTTGCTTCAATATTTATCAACCAATAATTTATTCTGATTAACGTCAATATTCTGTTTAATTCATCAATAATATACCTTACACAATCAGTAATACTGTACTAAGAATGACTTTATTATTGAACGTGTTATGTGCCCCCATCGGGGCGATTGTAAAGGTTACCTTTAACCTATAAAGCACAAAATTGATTGGCGAGACGAGTTTATAGCCTCACCAATCAATTGTGTGCTTTATAGATTAAAGACAACCTTTACTTTCGCCCTGATGGGCTTCGAACTCACGCTCCCAAATGCTATGTTTGTCCAAGACGTACAACGCCTCTAACCACTAAACCACTGAGCTAGGTGATATTTATTAATACAACGTTTTGCAAATAAATGACTCATAATAAACTTCGTAATTTTTATTAGTAAACCAACCGTAGTAACTGCTGCATACAGCGATATAAATGCGTGACCAGATGAAGATTCCATCTACTTTCATAAATCAGCCTTTTTGCGTGCAATTTAGCAATTTCATTCAAGTTTTTAAAACGCTGCCGATAAAGTAATATTTCGTGCGCATTCTATTTATATTGCTTGTTATTTATAGATTACTGTATTACCGTAAATTCCTCTTGAAAACGCCAAGTTGCTACTCGCGCCGACTACAATCAATTCAATAAACTCGGGAATTTATCGAGAATTTTATCGGGTGAGTTAATTTTATAATCGATTTTATGTGGTATTTATTCATTTCCCACTTATTTAATTATATACTAAAATCGTAGGTATAAATATAGTTACGGTTGCAACTACTAGATTAGTAGTATTGTGCACTGCAATTAATTTTGCAATTATTATTTGTTATTTAATGTACCTGCATGACTACAATTGTTTGCAGTAATTTCCATTGGCTTGGTTGTATAAAGCAAATAACTCACGGGTTAAATTATAATCTGTGATTCAATTGTCACTTTTAACAGATGTATATGATAATTTATGCAACATCTAATAATATAATTATGGGTTATTGTTAACGTAGCATATAGTTAACGTATCATTTATACAACCCAACCTTAATTTATTAAAGGAGGCATGTACAACATTTTAGGTTCCCTAGGTATATCAAAAGGAAATATCTTTAGGCTACAATTGGGCTACAATTAGGCTACAATTAGGCTACAATTGGGCTACAATTGGGCTACAATTAAGCTACAATTAGGCTATAATTAAGATATAATTAAAGTTCAATTAGGTTATAATTAGGTTATAATTAAAGTTCAATTAGGCTACAATTAGGCTACTAAACAAGATATTCTGTTGTTGTTTTCTACAAAAATTAAAGTCTCCATGCCAAAAAGTTCTAGTCGCCTTACATTTCGGAATGTCTTTCAGTTAAATAATTCGTAAAAAAAAATCGTAGTTGAAAATATTAATATATTTGAGAGTATTATTACATTGGGCATTAATTATGCTTTAATATAAGATATTGTATAATTATTTTCTTCACAAAATAAAAATTTCATACTAAAAAGTCCAGGACACGTTACATTTATGATATGCTTTCAAGTTCGATCATTTGTAAAAAAATCATTCTAAAAGATATTAATATTTTTAAAACAACTATTTCATTTGGTGTTAATTATGCTTTAAAACAAGATATTCTGTTGTTATTTTCTACAAAAACTAAAGTATCCATGCTAAAAAGTTCTAGTCGTGTTACATTTCTGAAATGCCTTTCAGTTAAATAATTCGGAAAAAATCGTAATAGAGAATAATAATATTTTTGAGATTAGTATTATAGTTAGCATTAATTATGTTTTAAAAGAAGATATTGTATTATTATTTTCTCCAAAAAACAAAAATTTTATGCTAAAAAATTCAAGCCAAATTTAAGTCTCCATGCCAACAAGTTCTAGTCGAGTTACATTTCTGAAATGCCTTCCAGTTAAATAATTCGGAAAAAAAATCGTAGTAGAGAATATTAATATTTTTGAGAGTATTATTACATTGGGCATTAATTATGCTTTAATATAAGATAATGTATGATTATTTTCTCCAAAAAACAAAAATCATACGCTAAAAAGTTCAAGCCACGTTACATTTCTGATATGCTTTCAAGTGTTCAATCATTTGTAAAAAAACGTACTAAAGGATATTAATATTTTTGAGAACATTATATTATTTCGTGTTAATAATGCTTTAAATCAAGATATTCTATTGTTGTTTTCTATAAAAATTGAAGTCTCCATGTCAGAAAGTTCTAGTCGCCTTACATTTTTTAAATACCTTCCAGTTAAAGAATTCGTAAAAAAATCGTAGTAGAAAATATTAACATATTTGAGAGACACATTGGGCATTAATTATGCTTTAAAATAAGATAATATATATTTATTTTCTCCATAAAACAAAAATCTCACGCTAAAAAATTGAAGCCACGTTATATTTCTGATATGTTTTCAAGTTCAATAATTTGAAAAATAATTGTGCTAAAAGATAATTTATTTTTGAAACAATTAATTTATTTGGTGTTAATTATGTTTTAAAACAAGATATTCTGTTGTTATTTTCTACAAAAACTAAAGTATCCGTGCTAAAAAATTCTAGTCATGTTACATTTCTGAAATGCCTTCCAGTTAAATAATTCGTAAAAAATCGTAATAGAGAATAATAATATTTTTGAGATTAGTATTATATTTAGCATTAATTATGCTTTAAAATAAGATATTGTATTATTATTTTCTCCAAAAAACAAAAATTTTATGCCAAAAAATTCAAGCCACGTTACATTTCTGGTATGCTTTCAAGTTCAATCATTTGTAAAAAAAATTGTGCTAAAAGATATTTTATTTTTGAGACAATTATTTCATTTGATGTAATTATGCTTTAAAACAAGATATTCTGTTGTTGTTTTCTATAAAAATTGAAGTCTCCATGCCAAAAAGTTCTAGTCGCCTTACATTTCTGAAATGTCTTCCAGTGAAATAATTCGTAAAAAAAATTCGGCAACAATTAGGCTACAATTAGGCTACAATTAGGCTACAATTAGGCTACAATTAGGCTACAATTAGGCTACAATTAAGCTACAATTAGGCTACAGTTAGGCTACAATTAGGCTACAAATGTTTTATAATTGTAGGATATTGAATTCATCCTCAGCTTTAAAAAGAAATTAGTGATGGCCAAAACTCCAAACGTGAAAAGGCTAAAAAATCTAATTGTTCATACAATTTTTGCCGATTTTCCGTTAAGAGATTGCGGAAAATATTCAAAAGGCCGTTTATCAGACGTGAAATTATCTGTAACTCTGTAAATGCAATCATGCTTTCATTTTATAATGAAAGAAGTTACAGTGAAAAGGCTCAAATGCCACATTTTTCAAAAAAATGAAAGCTGTAAGAGAAATCGGAAACATCTAATGGGTCAATTATTGGGCTTGAAATGCTCTATAATTATTTACGTTAAAAGATAGCGGAAAATATTCAAAGGGCCGTTTATGAGATGTGAATTTATCTATAACTCTACAAATGTATCCTTTCAGCTGTAAAAATAAAAAAGTAACGGCAAAAAAAAAACGTGAACAGGCACAAAAATCATGTCGTATATATAGGATGAAGATTTAAAATTATGTGAGGAGTAGACCTAATTTTAAATCTTCATCCTAAAGCCCCGGTTTCTTCGGAAAGAGAAGCGACCTCTTTCTGAAGAAACCGGGGCTTTAGGATGAAGATTTAAAATTAGGTCTACTCCTCACCTAATTTTAAATCTTCATCCTATATATACGACATGATTTTTGTGCCTGTTCACGTTTTTTTCTTGGCCGTTACTTTTTTCTTTTTACAGCTGGAAGGATGAATTTGCAGAGTTATATTTCACATCTCATAAACGGCCCTATGAATAATATATAAAACCAAATGGTATAAAAGTATTCTAAACACCAGTTAGTATATAATATTCATCCATCAGATAGAAAATCTCGCGGCGTCACTCGAGTCTAACTAACTCTCTAAAAATAATTTATATAGAAATATATATAACAGCATCCAACTGTATGATATGAAATGTTTGCAATTGTATGATTGAAGAAAACGCATGGTTACTCTCATAAATTTCATTTCCGCGCATTCTTCTGCCGCGAACAACGTCTGGCATCAGTTAATATTGCAATGAGAATCGATCCGCCGTCTGCGGCAAGACGCGTAACTCGCGAGCAAAGTTGTAGTTTATGAATCCGCAAAGGTTGTCATCCTTTAAGTACTTTAAAATACTACCCGCGTTGTGCCGTAAAGCTCGCTTGATGCACGATTGAAAATTCATAATGGTAAGCCAACGCGGGTTTAGACTGCGTCTGTGCTGGTTACGATATTATCTTCATCTTGGAAAGTTATTAAATTAATTTTTAATAATTAAATTCGTAAATTTACTATAACTCAGATTGATAAATTTACTTAAAATTCGTAATAATGATTAAGAAGGCATACAGTAATATGTGTTTTAAATTATGAAACTTTATATCATTTGTTGTGTCCCAAAAACCATCAATATCGTTAGCACATTAGTTGTACATTTTATAACAATTATCATGTATTTGTGCCTCAACCCCAATTAGAATATAATTAGCATAAGTAGTATTTGTGCCTCAACTCCAATTAGAATATAATTAGCATAAGTAATATTATATACCATAATATTTATATTTAATTTAAATATTAGTTTAAGACTCAATAATAGTGAGATCGTTAAGTTAGATCAAAGTGCACAATAACAACCTCCGTGCACTTATGTTTTCGCTAAATTCCGAGTGCGCAATTAGCGTTACCACCCTCAGATCCATGGTATTGGTAGACAAAAATCCAGAGATGTCCAAAACATCAAACATAGCAGCCCCCCTCCCCCCATGATATGAAAATCAATATAAGATATATATAAGAACTGTCCTCTTCTTCATCCTTGCGCCAATGAGGAAGAGAACAGTTCCACAAGACCCAGAGTTGGAGAGTAAAGATTAAAGAAAAGGTGGCAACATACATTTGATGACAGCAGTGAATTCTCGTACCATAGAGGATAGTGAGGATTTTAGAAATTGTTTGTGTTTAAGTAATAAACAAGACTTAGAGTAGTTGTCAGACCGTAGCAAGGAGTTTTTTTTTTGAAATTTTAACCTAAATAGTCTGACGACACAACTTATAAGCCACTCTAGGCTCGGATAACCTGAGGCTAGCTGTGTTGCTGCCAGAAGGCGAGGATCTCAATGAATGGGTTGCTGTAAACACAGTGGACTTTTTCAACCAAATAAACATGCAAAAAAATACAAGGTCGTGACTCCGAAAGGGACATAACATATTGTTTAAATTACTGGCTAAGTTCTAAAAAGATTTTACAATACAAACAAATAATTTGTAGTCAATCAGATGGGCAATCAAAATAAGTTAAAATAAAATCATATCGTTCTTAGTATGAAACTTTTATTAAGATATTATAACGTTAATAGTATTCTTTTAAAATGTTTAATCACCCTTTTGAAATATAATCACAAGACCGTAAATACCTTGTATATGACATATATAAGTGTGAACCCACCTCTTAACAATCTACATATCTAGATTTCGATCTTATTAGATCTCGTCAGTGTAGCTCAGCTAGTGAGTGATGTGGTGCCGCCAGGTGCGTTTAACTTCCCTCTTCGAGGGTAAGTTGTACAACCTTGTATATGCATGAATTGTTTGAATTACAAAAAATCCTAGAATTACATAATAAATATTCCGTGTGCATTACATTCTGTATGCATTACATGTAACGAATAATATTTTATGGAAATCTAGGTCTTTTTGTAATTCAATGAATAGTACATTTGGTTGCATATAGTATACTTGCGTTTTTATATAAAATATAGAGTCAACTGTATAAATGGACCATTTCAAGCCAAAGTGGAGTAAAACCGTGGTTTCCTAGGAAGTGATGTCGACAAAAGCGGCCGTATTTCACGTAATTTTGACGTCACAAATTTCTTTTATGTATATTTAAATAAATCTGGTAATCCAGAGAACGGTATACTTCAAAGTATTGAGAAAATGTCATGAATTACACTGGAATCTGGTGAGTTATTCTATTACATGTACTTAAAGCGTATCTTGTAATGTGTAAATGACGTCAAAAACGACCGTATTTATCGGCACCGCTTGCTAGGAAACCAGGTCAAAAAAGTAAAATGTTGGGAAATTACATTGTTATATCAAAATTTTTTACTTTGGTTACTTTTTAAAGTTCCTTAACTAAGTTTTCAGTTCCTAACTAAGTTATATTTGTTGTAGGTGCCACCAGATGATTTTTAACTATCCTCCTAGGGGGTAAGTTGTACTATTAAAGGATCGCCTAAAGTTTTGAAACTGAGACTAATACAGCTTCTTTCTAAATAATTGAAAAAATTCCATCATGAATAATTTTAGAAATAAGCAATTTTTAAGCTACCCACTCTGCTTTCACTCATTTATTATTTGTATCGTTACAGCCATAATGCAATTCGTCTCTAGACTATTAATCTCACTTAGTACATCCAGAATTGTTCCAGAATCCCCACACTTAAACAATCAATGAGCCCTTCTGAATTTTTAACAGCTAGATAATAGCTGTTTCGGATAGCGCTGTGCTATCCTTAGATTAAAGACTAATTTGAGTGACGCGTCCCAACCGCTCCCCGTCCCTCGACCGTATTAAGCTGTGAATCTCGACGGCCAGCTCTGCAGGATTTACATACAAATCAGATGCGGTCTTCACCGCTGCCGCCGCCAGATGACTATAGTGCAACTAAAACCGCCACGGGGTCATTCCGCACACAGGTATTATTGCACATTTTATGAAACAACTCCCGGTCAAATAGGACAACAAACCGCTTCAAAGTTGCAGTTAATTGAATCGGATTGGAGGGCGGATGGGGAAGATAAAGCGGCGCGTATTTAGTCGACGTTAAATTTCAAATGAACCGTAATTAACTATTCAGGGCACGCGGAATAAAGCAGGGGGGGCTCCGCACTGACCGCATACGGAATTTATCTTGAACGCGGGGGACAGGCTTAGCAAAGGCATTAGTCCCTATTGTCGTTATCAATTCTGTTTATGAAGTCGAGTGCATTGCTAATTACACGTTTATTTTGTGGATATGCACTGCTAGTCAACAAATACAACTTAAACTTTGACGGAATTTGAACTGATATATTATGCTATGTGTAGGATATTTTTTTTTTCCATTTATCTTTAATTATAAAGAAGAGGCCCAGCTGAGTGGCCGAGTGGTTAGAGGCGTCGTCCGTCTCGGAGGACGCCTCTAACGTTAACGAGGGAGCCTGAGTTCGATCCCCAGCGGGGAGCGAATTTCCGCGAATCATCTTTCACAGTTTTTCAGAGGTTTTAGGTAAATACAAAGTCAAGGGAGAAGCTTAGAGGAGTTTAATCTCGTCCAAGCTTCTCCCTTGATCGGCGGAAAAGCCTCACGTCGGATAGCCCTATAAAGATAAAAGATTTTTTTCACAAAGAAGAGGGAATTTTCCCACATTGAAACGTTATATATTTGACAACTAATACTTTATTTTAGTCATTTTGGTCACTTTAAAGTGTGAAATATTAATAACAATCATAATAGACCTTGAAAATGTTATTCCTACAAACTTTAAAAAATGAGTTAAACCCTATACTAAACAGTCCTGAAAGTAAACACTTTAGAAAGGGCACACACAAAAATAATAATTTATTACTATTAGTTGAATCATTCTATCAATTAATTATAATATAGTCGGTTTGAATTTAACTACCATGTACTACATGTTGTTACTTTTATCACGCTAATGTCGGAATTTTGTGCGTATTTATAAAAAACGTCCGCGTAGAGAGACCAGAAGTGTCACGTGCACGCAACGTTATCATTAAACAGCACAATGCGCGCTCCCTCGCCGGTGTAGTAGATCTCTTTTTTAATTACACTTTAAAAAAAAAAACGTATTCCGCGCAAATAAAGCACATGTGTTCTATGCATAAAACATAAATATAGCGTCTATGATTTAAACAGTGAATATTATACATGTTAGCACGTTTTTGTTGTGCGCTTTTATTACCAGCTGAGGGGATGAGGGTGTAGGATGCAAAGCATAAATTTCAACATTTGAGCGGGTGTAAATTTTAATGGGCCCACAGTAAACAGATATAAATATTTATGGATATATTATGCTAGTAATACTAACACAATAATAATTTTAATGGATGTAGTGTTCTAGAATGTTTATTTTTTTCTGGCGAATGCGCCGGGCTATAATAACTGATATACACGTTTTGTAATAGTCCATTTCAACTATATTACTTATAAAATGTAAAGAACAATTAACATTTGAAGAGTACACGGCAGAAAGGGGGAATGTCAGTGTAACATGAAATTTGGTTTTCTAGAGTTACACTAACAGAGTACAAGGCAGAAAGGGAGAATTTTCTGCCTTGTACTCTTCATTTGAAATTCAATTTTTTTTTCGCAAATGAATATGTAGCAGCCTCTTGCCACTAGTGGCATTAACTAAGCACACTGAAATTCATTAAAATCAACGAATTCATTACAAATCTTTTATAAAAAAAAATCCCAACTGTATGATATTAAAATAGAAATAATTGAATAGTACTCGCAGCAAATAAACCCACGTCCAGTTAACGCCATTTGCTATTTTAAATTAGCTATACACAATACGTTAAAACAGCATTAACTCGACGTTCAAATGCGGGAATCGCATTAAAATCCGTACAACAAATCCCATTACACCCCTTTTTGAATGTCAACCGGCAGTACGGTTGACATTTATATACACGCATTGTATTTTTCGGCGTGGGGGGGCACGCGTTTAATAAACGTTTTTAATATCTGCGAAATAAAAAAAAAATACACGGGGCGCGCAGGACGTGCAGCAAATAAACTGGCGCCGTGCCGCAGATGCATTATTGAAAACATATTTCGGCGTGTTTTCGTACTTCGGCCCAATCTTATAGCAATCTGGCGATGATTACAGCGCCAGTAACCCCCACCCAGCGAGGGGTTGACCCTCGACTAAATTGCGCGAGGGGGGTAATTTGGCATTGATCACAGTAATACGATGGCGAATTAATGCTGTTATAATAACTGGAATGTTTTATGATTAGGCTAGAGTGGAAACAAAATGGTTTTGTTTTATGCGAATTAAGATAAGTAATAAATAATACGAACTATATAAATTATTAAGTAATCATTATTTATTTGTATAGAAGATCTACTAATAAAAAAATTATATTCTTATAACCGTATGGTGAAAACGGGAGTATATTGAATATAATTGAAAATAATAAATGAGAATGAGACGAATAGGATTATCCGTTGGTCTCATTCTCATTTATTATTTTCAATTATATTCAATATACTCCAATTTCAGATCAGTATTAACTGAACGAACTATGCAAAACAAGACAACACAGACATACTAAAAAAAAACACCCGACTGAGACACTCCATGAATCCTATTCTATACCCTAAATTTGCACCATTTGAATGAACTACCACAATTAAATTAGTTTTTGTTGAAAAATAATTTGGGATTATAGCGCTAAAAAGGCAAGTAAAGATCGGGGAAAAAATATTAGAAAATGTTAACCAGTAGGCGTGTACTGCCGGAAAAGTGCAAAAATAAAAATTTTCCGTAAAAAACGAGTTTATGCTCATTCTATAGACAATCGAAAACTGACCCATGAAGGTTAAATTATATTGGCTCTAAAGTTACAGATAAAGCTGCAAAAAGCAAAAATGCAATTTTTTTTTAAAAATCCGTAAAGGTCACAAAACTATCCTCCGTTGCGTCAAAGCAGGGGTCGTGAAAAGTAGCTGAAACTAAATCATTTGCATTATTATTATTAATTATTGCAAATTGAAGCGGAAAAGCTTCAGGGCTTGGCAAATTTTCCAAAATTGGAAAATTTTATTTCATGACAGAAAACTGTAGTGATCTTATTTTGTAGGTATTTTAATTCCAGAGAAAAATAAGCAAACATATTGCTATAAAACGTGCACCGTTTTCGTGGTAAAGTCGAAGAAGTGAAGAAAATAAAAATGAAAATGGTCCAATCAAGATCAATTTGAGTCAATTGGATAGGCAATTATTAATCAATTTAAAAATCTTAGTTCTATTTTTCTCTAAAACAAAAGATAAACCCGTCACGAATTTAATTTGAAAATTGATAAAAGTCGGTAACATTTCCAAAACTATCCTCTATTGCGTCAAAGCTGGGGTCGTCATAGTAGTGGCATGATACTGAAACTAAGTCATTTGATTTGAAATATAATCTAGATGGCGGGGAAAATGTCGAGATTGTTTCAAATGGAACCGGTACAGCTACAAGGCTTGGCAAATTTATCGAACTTGGAAAATTTTATCTTATGTTAAAAGGTTGTTGTTGATCTCATTTTATAGGTATTTTAATTCCAATGAAAAATAAGAAAAAATATTGTTATAAAAATTTTACCGTTTTGACAGTAGAGCCGAAGAAGTGAAGAAAATTAAAATTAAAATGCTCCAATCAAACTCGAGTTTAGCCTATTAGATAGACAATTTTGAATCGAATAAAAAATCTTAGTAAAATTTTCCCCTAAAACAAAAGATAAACCTGTCACGAATTTAATTTGAAAAGTGATAAAAATCAGTAAAATTGCGAAAAGTATCCTCCATTGCGCCAAAGCAGGGGTCGTCATAGCAGTGGAATGACACTGAAACTAAGTCATTCGATTGGAAATATAGTCTAGATGGCGGAAAAAAATGTCGAGATTGTTTCAAATGGAACCGGTAAAGCTACAGAGCTTGGCATATTTTTCGAACAAGGAACATTTTATTTCATGTTTGAAAGTCGTTGTAGATCTCATTTTATAGGTCTTTTAATTTCAAAGAAAAATAATAAAAAAGATTGATATACAAATTGTACCGTTTTGGCGGTAAAGCCGGAGAAGTGAAGAAAATAAAAATAAAAATTGTCCTATCAAACTCGATTTCAGCGTATTAGATAGACAATTTTGTGTCGAATAAAAAACCTTAGTAGAATTTTTCCGTAAAACAAAAAATAAAGATGTCATGAATTTAATTTGAAAAGTGATAAAAATCAGTAAAATTGCAAAAAATATCCTCAATTGCGTTAAGGCAGGGGTCGTTATAGTAGTGGCATGACATTGAAACTAAGTCATTTCATTTGAAATATAGTCTAGCTGACGAGAAAAATAATGAAATTGTTTCAAATAGAACCGGTAAAGCTACAGAGCTTGGCAAATATTTTGAACTAGGAAAATTTTATCACATGTTAGAAAGTTGTTGTAGATCTCATTTAATAGAACTTTTAATTCCAAACAAAAATTAGAAAAAATATTTTTATAAAAATTGTACTGTTTTGACGTTAAAGCCGAAGAAGTGAAGAAAATAAAAATAAAAATTGTCCTATCAAACTTGATTTCAGCGTACTAGATAGACAATTTTGAGTCGAATGAAAAATCTTAGTAACAATTTTCCTTAAAACAAAAAATAAAGATGTCACGAATTTAATTTGAAAAGTGATAAAAATCAGTAAAATTGCCAAAAGTATCCTCCATTGCGTCAAAGCAGGGGTCGTCATAGCAGTTGCATGATACTGAAACTAAGTCATTCGATAGGAAATATAGTCTAGATGGCGGAAAAAAAATCGAGATTGTTTCAAATGGAACCGGTAAAGCTACAGAGCTTGGCATATTATTCGAACATGGATAATTTTATTTCATGTTTGAAAGTCGTTGTAGACCTCATTTTATAGGTCTTTTAATTCCAAAGAAAAATAATAAAAAATATTGATATAAAAATTGTACTGTTTTGACGGTACAGCCGGAGAAGTGAAGAAAATAAAAATAAAAATTGTCCTATCAAACTAGATTTCAGCGTATTAGATAGACAATTTTGTGTCGAATAAAAAACCTTAGTAGAATTTTTCCGTAAAACAAAAAATAAAGATGTTATGAATTTAATTTGAAAAGTGATAAAAATCAGTAAAATTGCAAAAACTATCCTCAATTGCGTTAAGGCAGGGGTCGTTATAGCAGTGGCATGACATTGAAACTAAGTCATTTCATTTGAAATATAGTCTAGCTGACGAGAAAAATAATGAAATTGTTTCAAATAGAACCGGTAAAGCTACAGAGCTTGGCAAATATTTTGAACTAGGAAAATTTTATTACATGTTAGAAAGTTGTTGTAGATCTCATTTAATAGGACTTTTAATTCCAAACAAAAATTAGAAAAAATATTTTTATAAAAATTGTACTGTTTTGACGTTAAAGCCGAAGAAGTGAAGAAAATAAAAATAAAAACTGTCCTATCAAACTTGATTTCAGCGTACTAGATAGACAATTTTGAGTCGAATGAAAAATCTTAGTAACAATTTTCCCTAAAACAAAAAATAAAGATGTCACGAATTTAATTTGAAAAGTGATAAAAATCAGTAAAATTGCCAAAAGTATCCTCCATTGCGTCAAAGCAGGGGTCGTCATAGCAGTTGCATGACACTGAAACTAAGTCATTCGATTGAAAATATAGTCTAGATGGCGGAAAAAATGTCGAGATTGTTTCAAATAGAACCGGTAAAGCTACAGAGCTTGGCATATTTTTCGAACAAGGAAAATTTTATTTCATGTTTGAAAGTCGTTGTAGATCTCATTTTATAGGTCTTTTAATTCCAAAGAAAAATAATAAAAAATATTGATATAAAAATTGTACTGTTTTGACGGTACAGCCGGAGAAGTGAAGAAAATAAAAATAAAAATTGTCCTATCAAACTAGATTTCAGCGTATTAGATAGACAATTTTGTGTCGAATAAAAAACCTTAATAGAATTTTTCTGTAAAACAAAAAATAAAGGTGTCACGAATTTAATTTGAAAAGTGATAAAAATCAGTAAAATTGCAAAAACTATCCTCCATTGCGTTAAAGCAGGGGTCGTTATCGTAGTGGCATGACACTGAAACTAAGTCATTTGATTTAAAATATAGTCTAAATGACGGGAAAAATAATGAAATTGTTTCAAATAGAACCGGTAAAACTACAGAGCTTGGCAAATTTTTTGAACTAGGAAAATTTTATCTCATGTTGAAAAGTCGTTGTAGATCTAATTTTATAGGTCATTTAATTCCAAAGAAAAATAAGAAAAAATATTTTTATAAAAGTTGTACCGTTTTGGCGGTAAAGCCGAAGAAGTGAAGAAAATAAAAATAAAAATTGTCCAATCAAACTCGACTTCAGCCTATTAGGTAGACAATTTTGAATCGAATAAAAAATCTTAGTAAATTTTTTTCCTAAAATAAAAGATAAACTTGTCACGAATTTAATTTGAAAAGTGATAAAAATCAGTAAAATTGCCAAAAGTATCCTCCATTGCGTCTAAGCAGGGGTCGTCATAGCAGTGGCATGACACTGAAGCTAAGTCTATTGATTGTAAATATAGTCTAGATGGTGGAAAAAATGACAAAATTGTTTCAAATGGAACCGGTAAAGCTACAGAGCTTGGCAAAAGTTTTGAACTAGACAAATTTTATCACATGTTAGAAAGTTGTTGTAGATCTCATTTTATAGGACTTTTAATTCCAAACAAAAATTAGAAAAAATATTTTTATAAAAATTGTACTGTTTTGGCGTTAAAGCCGAAGAAGTGAAGAAAATAAAAATAAAAATTGTCAAATCAAACTCGATTGCAGCGTATTAGATAGACAATTTTATGTCGAATAAAAAATCTTAGTAGAATTTTTCCCTAAAACAAAAGATAAAGATGTCACGAATTTAATTTGAAAAGTGATAAAAATCAGTAAAATTGCAAAAACTATCCTCCATTGCGTTAAATCAGGGGTCGTTATAGCAGTGGCATTACATTGAAACTAACTCATTTGATTTGAAATATAATCTAGATGACGAAAAAAAAACGAGATTGTTTCAAATAGAACCGGTAAAGCTACAGGGCTTGGCAAATTTGACGAACAAGGAAAATTTTATTTTATGTTTGAAAGTCGTGAAAAATGAGATCTAATTTTATAGGACTCTTAATTCCAAAGAAAATTAAGAACAAATATTTTTATAAAAATTGTACGGTTTTGCCGGTAAAGCCGAAGAAGTGAAGAAAATAAAAATAAAAATTGTCCAATAAAACTCGACTTCAGCGTATTAGATAGACAATTTTGAATGGAATAAAAAATCTGAGTAAAATGTTTCCCTAAAATAAAACATAAACTTATCATGAATTTAATTTGAAAAGTGATAAAAATCAGTAAAATTGCCAAAACTATGCTCCATGGCGTCAAAGCAGGGGTCGTCATAGCTGTGGCATGACACTGAAACTAAGTCATTTGATTGTAAATATAGTCTAGATGGTGGAAAAAATGTCAAGATTGTTTCAAATGAAACCGGTAAAGCTACAGAGCTTGGCAAATGTTTTGAACTAGGAAAATTTTATCACATGTTAGAAAGTTGTTGTAGATCTCATTTTATAGGTCTTTTAATTCCAAAGAAAAATAATAAAAAATATTGATATAAAAATTGTACCGTTTTGCCGGTAAAACCGAAGAAGTGAATAAAATAAAAATGAAAATGGTCCAATCAAGATCAACTTTATTCCATTGAATAGACAATTTTCAACCAAATCAAAAATCTTAGTATGATTTTTCTCTAAAACAAAAATATTGTTATAAAAAGTGCAGCATTGAGGCGGTAAAGCCGAAGAAGTGATGAAAAATTAAATTAAAATTGTCGTATCGATATCCTATCACTTGAGCCCGTTGTATAGACAATTTCGAACCAAACAAAAAATCTTTATATAATTTTAGCGTCAAATGTAAAACATTTATAGTATTTTATTTAAAGTGGTGTATAATATATCTTCACAAACTTTTTCAGGTAATATGATGAACTAACCATTAACTTCAACTGGTGTACCCTGCAATTATGCAAGATTTAATGAAAAATATGCACCAGATTCAATAAACGGTATAAGAATTGTTTGTTTAAAAACCGAAATATTCGTTTGTAAATTTTTTCCGGGCAGACTTCTACCAAAACTTAAATGAGTTACTTGAGATAATAGATAGCCTTCATTTGTTTAAAGAAGTATAAATATACTATTTATTCTTATTCTATGGCAACCTTACAACCGGCGGCGCATGACTGCAAAACCTGAGCGATACTGCACGCCACGTGGGTAACTAGTAATGCTAAACCATGCTAAACGAAAGCGCCTAATGTCCTCTCATCCTTCTTCTTGCTAAAATGTCCTCCTTTTTCATTTATTATTATTATATATTTTGTATTTGGACTATATGGTGTATGGGAATTTGATTGATATGGCTTTTTTTAAATAAACTTGTTGATTAATTTAAAAAAAAAATCTCACAAAGGCGTCCAATTAGGTTTATTTAAAACTGTGTGACATATAACATTTTTTTTTAACTCTAGTTTGAATAATAATAACTGTAATTAAGTCATGCCAAGCTTCACTATATTAATAAACCGCCTTATGTTTGCACTCGCATATTAATTTTCGATGGGCTCTGAATGTAGGTCGCCTCCAATTACGATTATATCCCCGCATTACGTTAGAGAATCGAGCACCAACTCACGAATTATGGCAGGTTAACTTGTTAAGATAATGGCGCGCCGCGAGAGTGAGCAGCAGTGATTGTTAGCCTCTGTGATCGCGGAATAGTTTGCGCTAATAATTATTATAGTCACCGGTCCTAAGTTGGGGTAACAACCGCAGCGTAACGAAGCCCCGCGGCGCGATTGGGGCTGTATTCGAGATTCAATATTGTATTGCGATTGCGGAACTGATAAGCCTGAGATCCGATGATTTTGATAAATAAATGTTAGCGAAAACAGATATAAATATGATAAAAATAATAATAAGATCTGAAATCAGAAACTTGCCGTAGTTATCGACGGTCCCCTTCCGGCTGCGCCTGATCTCACTCTCCAAATCAAAACAAAATTAATGTCCAGAAATCACGAAGAATTTGCAATAAAAGCAAATTACATATATAAGTGTGAATCCACCTCTTAGCAATCTATATATCTAGATTTTGATCTCATCAGTGTAGCTCAGCTAGTGAGGATAAATTCACATAATATCTAGAGTGGTTATATACAAAAAATATACAACTAACCCCCTAGGAGGAAAGTTAAACGCCATCAGGCACCACAGCAATCAGCAATGCACACCCATATGGTAATAACCGTCAACATGCTCATGCCATCAGGATTACCGGGGGCATTGCTAAGAGGTGGATTCACAATTATATATGTTTTACAAAATTGGCTTTGTGTTGATATCTCAAGCACTTTGTTGGAATATTATTCCCTAGAGGGCACTACCCGGTAATCCTGATGGCATGAGCATGTTGACGGTTATTACCATATGGGTGTGCATTGCTAAATGATGTGGTGCCGCCAGATGGCGTTTAACTTTCCTCCTAGGGGCTTAATTGTATCATTTTTGTATATAACCACTCGAGATATTGTGTGAATTCATCCTCAATAGCTGAGCTACACTGTTGAGATCGAAATGTAGATATATAAAAAAACTAATTTTGTTAAGTATTGATGAGCAACATTCGTAGTTATACAATTTTGATACAACTAACCCCCTAGGAAGAAAGTTAAACGCCATTGATGTGGTGCCTCCAGATGGCTTTTAACTTTCCTCCTAGGGGGTTAGTTGTATAAAAGCAAAGTAGTTTAAAAAATATCTGTTGACATATTACTGCCATCAGCACAATAGTGAAAAAGGCTCTTAGTCTTCACACATAGAGCATTAATTAAATGATAGCAATATATAAATTATTTTGAATAATGCATTAGTTAATGGTGTTAGCAAGAACAATCTCGCAACGTCACTACATCAATTTGTCGTTGTATTAAAATTCGCAATCGATAGCAATTAATACTAATATATGTGAGTATCTGTGTGTGTATGTGTTGTTGGTGTTCCCGGGCCTTATCGGAAGTTGTAATAATATATTTGAATGATGACCAAAACGGCCGTTTAATTTACATTAAATAATGCAGCACACGGTGCCCGCTTTATAATAACGTGATCCATTGACATTATTAATTAGCGCTAATCAATAGGTAACCGATCCAATAATCTATAATATACAGGCTCTCCTCTCGCGCGGCCCCGCCGCTTATCGGACACGATGCACGTTCGATAACATGTGAATATCAAATCACGTCACGTGTGGGGCGGCTTCAGTTTATGTTTGACACCGTTCGTGCCAAATCACCATAAATGTTTCATTTTATTAGTAAAAACCGAACGGCCCGAGGATCGGCCCGACCGGCATCACGTCCGCCGCCGGACGACCATTACGTTCGTCCATTGTCCCCCATTCGATATTTCCATACCGGCGAATTTACTTTTATCGCGTCCTTCCCGATATGGATTCAATATCGCGTTTGGTTTTCATATTGGCGTTTTCACCGTCCGCATAGTCCTGTCATTAAACGAATCCACCTTTTTTTTGTTACCGGATTCTACAGCGCGAAATATGTAAAATTTTGACCACAAAGGACGTAAAAGAATTGAATGATTTAAATAAGTTAAAAATACTAAAATATATAAGTGTGGTTCCACCTCTTAACTCCATTTTACTGGATTTAGAAGAAAACAATCAAATTTCTTTAAGTTTTATGCCTAAAATAGTTTAAATAAACCCGATTTTGCGATGTTTCTGTGTGTGTATGTCTGTCTGTCTGTGAACAAAATTCCGAGAAACGGCACAACGCGACCAAATTTGGAAATCGGCCGAGAACTCTACTGGTACAATCCAGTGGAAGTTTGAGAAAAATCGGGTCATTAACACAGATAAATCATTAAGAAAAAATTATCAATTTTCTTTAAAGCATGTACCTGAATAGGTAAAAATGATGAAAACCAGATTCTTGTAAGTAGTACAAAAATCTGTTTTTCATCACTTTTACGTATCCAGGTACATGTTTGCCTTTATGTTTGTTTGCATTATTTTGTAGTGTAATTCGGATATTATAAAAATAGTTTTCTATTCAGTCCCCCAAAAAAAAAATACTTATATTCAAAATTTTCCAAAATTACTTTGACTGCCATCTAAAGTAATTTGTTATAAACAATATTGAGTTATAAAAATAAAGAATTTGCATCACATACATTTTTAATCGCTCATCCAGTAAATGGTGATTATTTAGATTGAAGTATGAAGACTATAAAATCGAAAAAAAAAAATTTGTAAGTAGAGTAAGTAGGCAATATTACGAGAGATATGTTCGAAAAGACATATATTGCAAAATATATTCGAATTAATTCTGTTCACATGAAGATACCAGTGAATATCAAAGTATTGACACAATTAAATAGCCTGATGAGCTAATTTATATATAAATAAATTAAATGTCTACAATTTGCGATTTGATAACTGACTACTTTTCATACATTTCAACCCGAATATAGTCCAGCAGTGGTAGAGTGGCCACCTCTTCCATTAGCTCGAACGTGCCATCAAGAGAAAAATTGCGAATGCCATAGCGACCAAAATGCGCACCGGAAAGTAAATTAAATGCAACAGATGGGTCTAATATGCAACCCAGTTTTTCGTAGAGCGTTTAGCACATCAAAGGACCCGCATTATGTACGAGCGCGGCCTGATCGATACAAGAGTGTGACATGCACACTGCAGCAGAATGCGAAGTGGGGCCTATGCGCCGACATGGCCCACATCACTAGAAAACTTTTATAATTAAATAACAAGTTATAATGAAATAATATTCAAACCCTTCAAACTGAACTACTGAAGATGAGAGGGAGAGAGAAAAATATTACGTCTTGTGTTTTAAAAATCATACTAGGAATTATAGGAATTTAATCACCCGATATTTACATAGAAAACCTCAGAAATACTGTGATTCTTGAAAATTCGCCCCGATGGGATCTAAACTTACACCAACCACATACATATATATATATATATATATATATATATATATATATATATATATATATATATATGTATATATATATATATATATATGTATATATATGTATATATATATATATATATATATATATATATATATATATATATAAATAATCTATTTTATACCTTAATAATTTCAAATCACACGCCCCCCAAATGCATATCAGTTCCTCTGTGTTTATTTTTAATTAAAAAATAATCCGGTTAATTAAGCCAGTCGCTCGTAAGTAACGAGGGTTGAGCAGAGCAAGCCGCACTGGTTAATGTATTCAAGACGGCACCTCGTATTTCTGCAAGATTTTCTTTATTTCCGTCCAACCCCTCGACGCGGAGGCATATAAATGTACACTTTTACATTTTTAACGCGGCATTATTAGTTATGATGATTACGCCGGTCGTAACGCGAAAATTGTGCGCGTGGCGCCGAGCACCGGCAAGCCAGATGGAATAATTAAGTTTAAAAAATGTACAATAATGAGAAGAAGGGGGCTGGTGAAAATTTTAATTAGAATAATTCTAGCGTTTTATAATTATCGGTGGTGATGTTGTCTTAAGGAGCTCATTAGTGGCACTTACTATACAGGTTTTGATTATGTAGGGTTTCAAATATGAAATGCGAACACATTTATAAAACTTTTATATGATTAATAAATTCGATTTTAGATAATTAAATAATAATAACAACAATAATAACAACAATAATAAGTATATTGCCCCTTTTTATAAATTACAAACTCTAACAATGATAGAGTTACAAATAATACTGTAATTCTCTTGATTATTACCAGAATTTAATAAAGTTCACATAAATATCTTCAAAAATAATCACTCTTAGTGAATGTCATATTGTATTTTCGTATACCCATTTGTTTGTAGACTTTTTGAGATGTTTAAGACCATTTTTAATATTTTTTTGAGATGTTTAATTCGATTATTAATTAAAAGAACAGCTGTAATTCACGTTATAAATTTTATAATTAACTAAAATTGTTTTGAATATATTCCTAAGTAATTATATTTAGTGATTACAATATTTGAAATTTGTATCTTAATGGTTTGTAGACTTTTTGGGGTGTTAAACTCGAAAATTACAAAATTCAACAATAGTAGGGTTACAAATCACACTGTAATTCACTTGATTATTTCCAGAATTTTATAAAATTAACTTCAATATCTTCAAAATTAATCACAGTTGGTGAATACAATGTTACAAATTCGTATCCCTTTTACTTGTATACTTTTGGAGGTGTTAAACTCCAAAATTCCAAAATCTACCTTTAGTAAGGTTACTAAAACTACCATAATTCACGTTTTAATTTTTATAATTTTATAAAATGATTTTGAATATATATCTAAGTAATTATATTGAGTGATTACAATATTTGAAATACGTATCTTAATGTTTTGTAGACTTTTTGGGCAGTTAAACTCGAAAATTACAAAATCCAAAAATAGTATGGTTACAAATCATACTGTAATTCTCTTGATTATTTCCAGAATTTTATAAAATTAACTTCAATATCTTCAAAATTAATCACAGTTGGTGAATACAATGTTTCAAAATCGTATCCCTTTAACTTGTATACTTTTTGGGGTATTAAACTCCAAAATTCCAAAATCTACCTTTAGTAAGGTTACTAAAACTGCCATAATTCACGTTTTAATTTTTATAATTTTATAAAATGATTTTGAATATATATCTAAGTAATTATATTGAGTGATTACAATATTTGAAATACGTATCTTAATGTTTTGTAGACTTTTTGGGCAGTTAAACTCGAAAATTACAAAATCCAAAAATAGTATGGTTACAAATCATACTGTAATTCTCTTGATTATTTCCAGAATTTTATAAAATTAACTTCAATATCTTCAAAATTAATCACAGTTGGTGAATACAATGTTTCAAAATCGTATCCCTTTAACTTGTATACTTTTTGGGGTATTAAACTCCAAAATTCCAAAATCTACCTTTAGTAAGGTTACTAAAACTGCCATAATTCACGTTTTAATTTTTATAATTTTATAAAATGATTTTGAATATATATCTAAGTAATTATATTGAGTGATTACAATATTTGAAATACGTATCTTAATGTTTTGTAGACTTTTTGGGCAGTTAAACTCGAAAATTACAAAATCCAAAAATAGTATGGTTACAAATCATACTGTAATTCTCTTGATTATTTCCAGAATTTTATAAAATTAACTTCAATATCTTCAAAATTAATCACAGTTGGTGAATACAATGTTTCAAAATCGTATCCCTTTAACTTGTATACTTTTTGGGGTATTAAACTCCAAAATTCCAAAATCTACCTTTAGTAAGGTTACTAAAACTGCCATAATTCACGTTTTAATTTTTATAATTTTATAAAATGATTTTGAATATATTTACAGATAAAGATATTTAATGATTACAAGGTTAGAAGTTCGCATATTAAATTTTTCTAGACTTTTTGAAGTGTTGAACTCGAAAATTACAAACTCTAACAATGCTAGAGTTACAAATAATACTGTAATTAATTCTCTTGATTATTACCAGAATTTAATAAAATTCACATACATATCTTCAAAACTATTCACTCTTAGTGAATATCATATTGTAATTTCGTATACCCATTTGTTTGTACACTTTTTGAGATGTTTAATTCGATTATTAATTACAAGAACAGCTGTAATTCACGTTCTAATTTTTTAATTTTTATAATTAACTAAAATTATTTTGAATATATTCCTAAGTAATTATATTTAGTGATTACAATATTTGAAATTCATATCTTAATGTTTTGTAGACTTTTTAGGGTGTTAAACTCGAAAATTACAAAATACAACAATAGTAGGGTTACAAATGATACTGTAATTCTCTTGATTATTTCCAGAATTTTATAAAATTAACTTCAATATCTTCAACATTAATCACAGTTGGTGAACACAAAGTTTCAAATTCGTATCCCTATTATTTGTATACTTTTTGGGGTGTTAAACTCCAAAATTACAAAATCTAACAATAATAGGATTAAAAATGATATTGTTATTCCCTTGATTATTTCCAAAATTTTATAAAATCAACTTCAATATCTTCAAAATTAATCACAGTTGGTGAACACAATGTTACAAATTTGTATCCCTTTTATTTGTATACTTTTTGGGGTTTTAAACTCCAAAATTACAAAATCCAACAATAATAGGATTACAAATGATATTTTTATTCCCTTGATTATTTCCAAAATTTTATAAAATTAACTTCAATATCTTCAAAATTAATCACAGTTGGTGAACACAAAGTTACAAATTTGTATCCCTTTTATTTGTATACTTTTTGGGGTTTTAAACTCCAAAATTACAAAATCCAACAATAATAGGATTACAAATGATATTTTTATTCCCTTGATTATTTCCAAAATTTTATAAAATTAACTTCAATATCTTCAAAATTAATCACAGTTGGTGAACACAAAGTTACAAATTTGTATCCCTTTTATTTGTATACTTTTTGGGGTTTTAAACTCCAAAATTACAAAATCCAACAATAATAGGATTACAAATGATATTTTTATTCCCTTGATTATTTCCAAAATTTTATAAAATTAACTTCAATATCTTCAAAATTAATCACAGTTGGTGAACACCAAGTTACAAATTTGTATCCCTTTTATTTGTATACTTTTTGGGGTTTTAACTCCAAAATTACAAAATCCAACAATAATAGGATTACAAATGATATTTTTATTCCCTTGATTATTTCCAAAATTTTATAAAATTAACTTCAATATCTTCAAAATTAATCACAGTTGGTGAACACAAAGTTACAAATTTGTATCCCTTTTATTTGTATACTTTTTGGGGTTTTAAACTCCAAAATTACAAAATCCAACAATAATAGGATTACAAATGATATTTTTATTCCATTGATTATTTCCAAAATTTTACAAAATTCACTTTAATATCTTCAAAATTAATCACAGTTGGTGAATACAAAGTTTAAAATTCGTATCCCTTTTATTTGTATACTTTTTGGGGTGTTAAACTCAAAAATTACATAATCCAGCAATAATAGGATTACAAATTATATTGTTATTCCCTTGATTATTTCCAAAATTTTATAAAATTAACTTCAATATCTTCAAAATTAATCACAGTTGGTGAATACAAAGTTTAAAATTCGTATCCCTTTTATTTGTATACTTTTTGGGGTGTTAAACTCCAAAATTACAAAATCCAGCAATAATAGGATTACAAATGATATTGTTATTCCCTTGATTATTTCCAAAATTTTATAAAATTAACTTCAATATCTTCAAAATTAATCACAGTTGGTGAACACAAAGTTTTAAATACGTATCCCTTTTACTTGTATACTTTTTAAGGTGTTAAACTCCAAAATTACAAAATCCAACAATAATAGGATTACAAATGATATTGTTATTCCCTTGATTATTTCCAAAATTTTATAAAATTTACTTCAATATCTTCAAAATTAATCACAGTTGGTGAATACAAAGTTTAAAATTCGTATCCCTTTTATTTGTATACTTTTTGGGGTGTTAAACTCAAAAATTACATAATCCAGCAATAATAGGATTACAAATTATATTGTTATTCCCTTGATTATTTCCAAAATTTTATAAAATTAACTTCAATATCTTCAAAATTAATCACAGTTGGTGAATACAAAGTTTAAAATTCGTATCCCTTTTATTTGTATACTTTTTGGGGTGTTAAACTCAAAAATTACATAATCCTGCAATAATAGGATTACAAATTATATTGTTATTCCCTTGATTATTTCCAAAATTTTATAAAATTAACTTCAATATCTTCAAAATTAATCACAGTTGGTGAATACAAAATTTAAAATTCGTATCCCTTTTATTTGTATACTTTTTGGGGTGTTAAACTCCAAAATTACAAAATCCAGCAATAATAGGATTACAAATGATATTGTTATTCCCTTGATTATTTCCAAAATTTTATAAAATTAACTTCAATATCTTCAAAATTAATCACAGTTGGTGAACACAAAATTTTAAATACGTATCCCTTTTACTTGTATACTTTTTAGGGTGTTAAACTCCAAAATTACAAAATCCAACAATAATAGGATTACAAATGATATTGTTATTCCCTTGATTATTTCCAAAATTTTATAAAATTTACTTCAATATCTTCAAAATTAATCACAGTTGGTGAATACAAAGTTTAAAATTCGTATCCCTTTTATTTGTATACTTTTTTGGGTGTTAAACTCAAAAATTACATAATCCAGCAATAATAGGATTACAAATTATATTGTTATTCCCTTGATTACTTCCAAAATTTTATAAAATTAACTTCAATATCTTCAAAATTAATCACAGTTGGTGAATACACAGTTTAAAATTCGTATCCCTTTTATTTCTATACTTTTTGGGGTGTTAAACTCCAAAATTACAAAATCCAACAATAATAGGATTACAAATGATATTGTTATTCCCTTGATTATTTCCAAAATTTTATAAAATTTACTTCAATATCTTCAAAATTAATCACAGTTGGTGAACACAAAGTTTTAAATACGTATCCCTTTTACTTGTATACTTTTTAGGGTGTTAAACTCCAAAATTACAAAATCCAACAATAATAGGATTACAAATGATATTGTTATTCCCTTGATTATTTCCAAAATTTTATAAAATTTACTTCAATATCTTCAAAATTAATCACAGTTGGTGAATACAAAGTTTAAAATTCGTATCCCTTTTATTTGTATACTTTTTGGGGTGTTAAACTCAAAAATTACATAATCCAGCAATAATAGGATTACAAATTATATTGTTATTCCCTTGATTATTTCCAAAATTTTATAAAATTAACTTCAATATCTTCAAAATTAATCGCAGTTGGTGAATACAAAGTTTAAAATTCGTATCCCTTTTATTTGTATACTTTTTGGGGTGTTAAACTCCAAAATTACAAAATCCAGCAATAATAGGATTACAAATGATATTGTTATTCCCTTGATTATTTCCAAAATTTTATAAAATTAACTTCAATATCTTCAAAATTAATCACAGTTGGTGAACACAAAGTTTTAAATACGTATCCCTTTTACTTGTATACTTTTTAGGGTGTTAAACTCCAAAATTACAAAATCCAACAATAATAGGATTACAAATGATATTGTTATTCCCTTGATTATTTCCAAAATTTTATAAAATTTACTTCAATATCTTCAAAATTAATCACAGTTGGTGAATACAAAGTTTAAAATTCGTATCCCTTTTATTTGTATACTTTTTTGGGTGTTAAACTCAAAAATTACATAATCCAGCAATAATAGGATTACAAATTATATTGTTATTCCCTTGATTACTTCCAAAATTTTATAAAATTAACTTCAATATCTTCAAAATTAATCACAGTTGGTGAATACACAGTTTAAAATTCGTATCCCTTTTATTTCTATACTTTTTGGGGTGTTAAACTCCAAAATTACAAAATCCAACAATAATAGGATTACAAATGATATTGTTATTCCCTTGATTATTTCCAAAATTTTATAAAATTTACTTCAATATCTTCAAAATTAATCACAGTTAATGTGAATACAACGTTTCAAATTCGTATCCCTTTGACTTGTATACTTTTTGGGGTATTAAACTCCAAAATTCCAAAATCTACCTTTAGTAAGGTTACTAAAACTGCCATAATTCATGTTTTAATTTTCATAATTTTATAAAATGATTTTGAATATATTCACAGATAAAGATATTTAATAATTACAAGGTTAGAAATTCGTATATTAAGTTTTTCTAGACTTTTTGAAGTGTTGAACTCGAAAATTACAAACTCTAACAATGATAGAGTTACAAATAATACTATAATTCTCTTGATTATTTTCAGAATTTAATAAAATTCACATAAATATCTTCAAAAATAATCACTCTTAGTGAATGTCATATTGTAATTTCGTATACCCATTTGTTTGTACACTTTTTGAGATGTTTAAGTCGATTTTTATTTTATTTTTTTTGTAAAAAGATAGCAAGAAATGAACAACAAACTAGTAGTAATCTATATTTATTGAAAATCCATTAAATATTGGACGTATAAGCTAAATTCTTGCGTATATGTCCAATATTTAATGGATATTCTATAAACACAGATTACTACTAGTTTGTTTGTTCATTTCTTGCCACCTTTTTACAAAAAAAAAGGGAAATATACTTATTATTATTAATGTTATTATAAATTAATGATCTAAATTCGAATTTTATAATCATATAAAAGTTTATTCAATTTGAAACGTTTATTATTAACAGTCATGCATTATAGTTAGTAAATTCGTGGAATTTTTATGCAAACAGCTCATCTAACAACAATCAATAATCAATTATGTACCCATTAGAAAATCGTAAAAAGTATAAATCATAAAATTTACTATTGTAACGATGTTACATACATAATCACAATCAAATTTCCACTCTAGCTTCTAAAATCACAACATAAACATTGCTCTTCACACATGAGCAGTCATCTGAGAGTCCATACTAATTCAATCATCGTTGTCTCCCCCACGTTTAATCAACCGATTCGCACGGTATCTGCGATTTGAAGCGTTATTATTTTATATCGATAGCGCGCGACGGGTTTCCGGCGAATTCACCCCACTTGACTGCCCTCCAGTGCAAGATAACTACATAGTGATAAAAGCCCGACTAGTAGACAGCCGCTACATGCCAACTCCTTTATTGTGTCTCGGAAAAACTAATCAAACTGCTATTTATATTATTATACGAAACAACATGAAATAATAATTGCAGCAACAGCAAAAAATCACAATCCGGTTCATAAACTACAACTACAATAACAATACAGAATCAGATAAACACTTGTAACAATACAACGCTCGCATTAATATTTATGTTACAACACGCATTGTGAATGTTTATTTATTTTTATTATTGTTGTAGTTAAGTTGGCGAGTTTTACGTCGGTTTGGGAGGTTGGCAAATGTGTTTAAAACTATGTTAGTATGTGTTTTCTAGAAGATAACAGAACGGAAGTACTTCGGGGCGGATAGTTTAGTGCATTACACGACCCCGAGAACTCGCAATAACGAAATTCCACGGACAATTGGTACATTGTACGGTGGCCGCCGTATACTCCGATTACATGCCCCCCCGCACGTCATAAACGAACATAGCGAAATAAAAGCGGTTTGCTGGCTGTCCATGCCATTTGAGCGCGATATGCATACACACACAAAACCCTCCACCTTTTGGAATGTCTTCCGCGCGAAATTTCTATCATTTATATATGGCGTTTCTCCGCCCTTCATCTTGCCACATCACAATGAGCAAGACGAATGGACGCTGGCGGGGCGAGGCAACCCCTCACTGCACGTAAACTACCGAATTATATATGCCGCGGACGGGGCGGATGCAATTTATTTTCGCGCTGGCTTTCAAAATTGCGGTCAAAATTTGTGCCTTAATGTGAAATATTCAGATATTCAATTACCTGGCCGTTTGCGCGCCTACAACCTGCCCGCACGCCACCAATGCATCACAAGCAGAGTTATTATTTTAATGCTTATGGATGTTAGATCGTATCGCACAAACTACCTTTTTCCAGTTCAAGTTAAAGAGAGGGAACTGTATTACAAATAGCTCAGTTTATTCATTTCACACATTATTAAGAAGAAAATATTAAACTGTTTTTAAATTACCAACTTATTGGACACAATTAATTTGTAGGAACAATAAGTTGATTGTCTAAAACTTTTGATGGTTTAAAGCTCGCATTATTTTGGTTAAACTAAATATATATATATATATATATATATATATATATATATATATATATATATATATGTATATATATACATTTTGCATATTATTGTTGTTGTCCTGTAATTGGATTTTTCTTTCCGTAGGACAATAAAGTTTGTTATTATTATTATTTAACTAAAATATGAGTGAAATTAAAAAATAACTCTCTGGTGTGGGCATCAATGACTTAATTAATATTGAATCAAAATTTAAGATATTTCGATTCGATTCGCTCCGATTCAATTTTTTTCACGTTTTCCTCATTTTTTCAAGTTATCTCAATTTTTCTCAAATTTTCCCACATGTTCACACATCTTCCCACATTTTCCCAACTTTCCCCAGATTTTCCAACATTACATTTTCTATCATTTTCTCAGATTGTTCCACGTTTTCACAAATTTTCTCACATTTCCTCACATTTTCCTTGATTTTCTAACATTCTCCAACACTTTCACACATTTTCCTACATGTTCTTACATTTTCCCACGTCTTCACAATATTTCTCACGTTTTCCTTGATTTTCTGACATTTTCCAACACTTTCACACATTTTCACACATTTTCCCACAAGTTCATACATTTTCCCACGTTTTCACAAATTTGCTCACATTTTCCTTGGTTTTCTGATATTTTCCAACACTTTCACACATTTTCCCACAAGTTCATACATTTTCCCACGTTTTCAGAAATGTTCTCACATTTTCCTTGATTTTTTGACATTTTACAACATTTTCTTTACATTTTCCCACATGTTCATACATTTTCCCACGTTTTCACAAATTTGCTCACATTTTCCTTGATTTTCTGATATTTTCCAACACTTTCACACATTTTTCCACAAGTTCATATATTTTCCCACGTTTTCAGAAATTTTCTCACATTTTCCTTGATTTTTTGACATTTTCCAACACATTCACACAGTTTCCAACATTTTCTTTACATTTTCCCACATGTTCATACATTTTCGCACGTTTTCACAAATTTGCTCACATTTTCCTTGATTTTCTGATATTATCCAACACTTTCACACATTTTCCCACAAGTTCATACATTTTCCCACGTTTTAACAAATTTTCTCCCATTTTCCTTGATTTTCTGATATTTTCCAACACGTTCACACATTTTCCCACATGTTCATACATTTTCCCACGTTTTCAGATTTTTTTTTTACATTTTCCTTGATTTTTTGACATTTTCCAACACATTCACACATTTTACAACATTTTCTCACATTTTCCAACATGTTTTCCCGCGTTTTCACAAATTTGCTAACATTTTCCTTGATTTTCTGACATTTTCCAACACTTGCACACATTTTCCCACATGTTCTTACATTTTCCTACGGTTTGTATACGTTCTGGAGTGTTAAACTCAAAATTATAAAATTCAACATTAGTAGGATTATACAAAATGCTGTATTTCCCTTGATAATTTCCAGAATTTTATAAAATTAACTTCAATTCCTTCAAAATTAGTCACAGTTAGTGAATACAAAGTTTAATATTCGTATCCCTTTTATTTGTATACTTTTTATGGTGTTAAACTTCAAAATTCCAAAATCCAACATTAGTAGAGTTACAAAAACTGCTATAATACACGCTTTAAATTTTTATAATTTTATAAAATGATTTTGCATATATTCACACATAAAGATATTTAATGTTTACAAGGTTAGACATTCGTACGTCATTCTTTTCTAACCTTTTTGAAGTGTAAAACTTGTAAATTAAAATTCTAACAATGATAAAGTTACAAATAATACTCTAATTCTCTTGATTATTTCCAGAATTTAATAGAATTCACATAAATATCTTCAAAAATAATCACTTTTAGTGAATATCATATTGTAAATTTGTATACCCATTTGTTTGTACACTTGTTGAGATGTTAAATTCGATTTTTAATTACAAGAACAGCTGTAATTCACTAATTTTTAAAATAAAATAATTTTGAATATATTCCTGAGTAATTATATTTAGTGAATACAATATTTTAAATTCGTATCTCAACGGTTTGTAGACTTTTTGGGGTTTTATACTCAAAAATCACAAAATCCAACAATCGTAGGGTTACAAATGATACTGTAATTCCCTTGATTATTTCCAGAATTTTATAAAATTAACTTCAATAGCATCAAAAATAGTTACAGTTGGTGAATACAAAGTTTCAAATTCGTATCCCTTTTATTTGTATACTTTTTGGGGTGTTTAACCCCAAAAATCCAAACTCTAACATTAGTAGGTTTTCAAAAGCTGCTATAATTCGTTTTAATTTTTATAATTTATAAAATGATTTAGAATATATTCACAGATAAAGATATTTAATGTTTACAATATTAGAAATTCGTATATCTAGTTTTTCTACACTTTTTGAAGTGTTGAACTCGAAAATTACAAACTCTAACAATGAAAGAGTTACAAATAATACTGTAATTCTCTTGATTATTAACAGAATTTAATAAAATTCACATAAATATCTTCAGAAATAATCACTCTTAGTAAATATCATATTGTATATTCGTATATCCATTTGTTTGTAAATTTTTGGCGGTGTTAAACTTCAAAATTTAAAAATCTAACTTTAGTATGATTACAAGAACAGCTGGAATTCACTTTATAATTTTTATAATTATATAAAATTATTTTGCATATATTCCTAAGTAATTATATTTAGTGATTGCAATATTTGAAATTTGTATCTCAAAGATTCGTAGTCTTTTTGGTGTGTTAAACTCGAAAATTACAAAATCTAACAATATTAGGGTTACAAATGATACTGTAATTTCTTGAATTATTTTCAGAATTTTATAAAATTTACTTCAATACCTTGAAAATTAATGACAGTTGGAGAATACAAAATTTCAAATTCGTATCCCTTTTATATGTATACTTTTTGAGGTGTTAAACTCCAAAATTGCAAAACCTAACATTAGTAGGGTTACAAAAATTGCTATAATTCACGTTCTAATTTTTATAATTTTATAAAATGGTTTCGAATATATTCACAGATAAAGATATTTAATGTTTACAATATTAGAAATTCGTATATCTAGTTTTTCTAGACTTTTTGAAGTGTTGAACTCGAAAATTACAAACTCTAACAATGATAGAGTTACAAATAATACAGTAATTCTCTTGATTATTACCAGAATTTAATAAAATTCACATAAATATCTTCAGAAATAATAACTCTTAGTAAATATCGTATTGTATATTCGTATACCCATTTGTTTCTCAATTTTTGGCGGTGTTAAACTCCAAAATTTAAAAATCTAACTTTAGTATGATTACAAGAACAGCTGGAATTCACTTTATAATTTTTATAATTATATAAAATTATTTTGCATATATTCCTAAGTAATTATATTTAGTGATTGCAATATTTGAAATTTGTATCTCAAAGATTCGTAGTCTTTTTGGTGTGTTAAACTCGAAAATTACAAAATCTAACAATATTAGGGTTACAAATGATACTGTAATTTCTTGAATTATTTTCAGAATTTTATAAAATTTACTTCAATACCTTGAAAATTAATGACAGTTGGAGAATACAAAATTTCAAATTCGTATCCCTTTTATATGTATACTTTTTGAGGTGTTAAACTCCAAAATTGCAAAACCTAACATTAGTAGGGTTACAAAAATTGCTATAATTCACGTTCTAATTTTTATAATTTTATAAAATGGTTTCGAATATATTCACAGATAAAGATATTTAATGTTTACAATATTAGAAATTCGTATATCTAGTTTTTCTAGACTTTTTGAAGTGTTGAACTCGAAAATTACAAACTCTAACAATGATAGAGTTACAAATAATACAGTAATTCTCTTGATTATTACCAGAATTTAATAAAATTCACATAAATATCTTCAGAAATAATAACTCTTAGTAAATATCGTATTGTATATTCGTATACCCATTTGTTTCTCAATTTTTGGCGGTGTTAAACTCCAAAATTTAAAAATCTAACTTTAGTATGATTACAAGAACAGCTGGAATTCACTTTATAATTTTTATAATTATATAAAATTATTTTGCATATATTCCTAAGTAATTATATTTAGTGATTGCAATATTTGAAATTTGTATCTCAAAGATTCGTAGTCTTTTTGGTGTGTTAAACTCGAAAATTACAAAATCTAACAATATTAGGGTTACAAATGATACTGTAATTTCTTGAATTATTTTCAGAATTTTATAAAATTTACTTCAATACCTTGAAAATTAATGACAGTTGGAGAATACAAAATTTCAAATTCGTATCCCTTTTATATGTATACTTTTTGAGGTGTTAAACTCCAAAATTGCAAAACCTAACATTAGTAGGGTTACAAAAATTGCTATAATTCACGTTCTAATTTTTATAATTTTATAAAATGGTTTCGAATATATTCACAGATAAAGATATTTAATGTTTACAATATTAGAAATTCGTATATCTAGTTTTTCTAGACTTTTTGAAGTGTTGAACTCGAAAATTACAAACTCTAACAATGATAGAGTTACAAATAATACAGTAATTCTCTTGATTATTACCAGAATTTAATAAAATTCACATAAATATCTTCAGAAATAATAACTCTTAGTAAATATCGTATTGTATATTCGTATACCCATTTGTTTCTCAATTTTTGGCGGTGTTAAACTCCAAAATTTAAAAATCTAACTTTAGTATGATTACAAGAACAGCTGGAATTCACTTTATAATTTTTATAATTATATAAAATTATTTTGCATATATTCCTAAGTAATTATATTTAGTGATTGCAATATTTGAAATTCGTATCTCAAAGATTCGTAGACTTTTTGGTGTGATAAACTCGAAAATTAAAAAATCCAACAATATTAGGGTTACAAATGAACTGTAATTTCCTGAATTATTTTCAGAATTTTATAAAATTCACTTCAATACCATGAAAATTAGTCACAGTTGGTGAATACAAAGTTTCAAATTTGAATTCCTTTTATTTGTATACTTTTTTTGGGTGTTTAACTCCAAAATTTCAAAATCAAACATTATCAGGGTTACAAAAACTGTTATAATTCACGTTGTAATTTTTATAATTTTATAAAATGATTTTGAATATATTCATAAATAAAGATATTTAATGATTACAAGGTTAGAAATTCGTATATCAAGTTTTCTAGACTTTTTGAAGTGTTGAACTCGAAAATTACAAACTCTAACAATGATAGAATTACAAATAATACTGTAATTCTTTTGATTATTTCCAGAATTTAATAAAATTCACATAAATATCTTCAGAAATAATCATTCTTAGTGAATGTCATATTGTATATTCGTATACCCATTTGTTTGTAAATTTTTGGTGGTGTTAAACTCCAAAATTTATAAATCTAACTTTAGTATGATTACAAGAACAGCTGGAATTCACTTTATAATTTTTATAATTATATAAAATTATTTTGCATATATTCCTAAGTAATTATATTTAGTGATTGCAATATTTGAAATTCGTATCTCAAAGATTCGTAGACTTTTTGGTGTGTTAAAGTCGAAAATTACAAAATCTAACAATATTAGGGTTACAAATGATACTGTGATTTCCTGAATTATTTTCAGAATTTTATAAAATTTACTTCAATACCTTGAAAATTAGTCACAGTTGGTGAATATAAAATTTCAAATTCGTATCCCTTTTATATGTATACTTTTTGAGGTGTTAAACTCCAAAATTGCAAAACCTAACATTAGTAGGGTTACAAAAACTGCTATAATTCACGTTTTAATTTTTATAATTTTATAAAATGATTTTGAATATATTCACAAATAAAGATATTTAATGATTACAAGGTTAGAAATTCGTATATCAAGCTTTTCTAGACCTTTTGAAGTGTTGAACTCGAAAATTACAAACTCTAACAATGACAGAGTTACAAATAATACTGTAATTCTTTTGATTATTACCAGAATTTAATAAAATTCACATAAATATCTTCAGAAATAATAACTCTTTGTGAATTTCATATTGTAAATTCGTATACCCATTTATTGGTACTCTTATTGGGATGTTAAGTCGATTTTTAGTTACAAAAACAGCTGTAATTTACATTCATTTTTATAATTAAATAAAATTATTTTGAATGTATTCCTAAGTAATTATATTTTGTGATTACAACATTTGAAATTTGTATCTTAATGTTTTGTAGAGTTTTTGGGGGTTACTCGATAATAACAAAATCCAACAATATTAGGGTTACAAATGATACTGTAATTCTCTTGATTTTTTCCAGAATTTTTTTAAATTAACTTCAATATCTTCAAAATTAATCATAGTTGGTAAATACATAGTTTCAAATTCGTATCCATTTTACTTGTTTACTTTTTGGGGTGATAAACTCCAACATTCGAAAATCTAACATTAGTAGGGTAACAAAAACTGCTATAATTCACGTTGTAATTTTTATAATATTATAAAATGATTTTGAATATATTCACAGATAAAGATATGTAATGATTACATACATACATACAGACATATATACATCGCAAAAAAAAAACTGGCGTATTTCGAGTATTGTAGGCATAAAACAAACAAAAATTGATTTTTTCTCTAAATTATTGATGACAACAATACCTTCTATATTCAGTAGTTTTTTCCCGGAAAGTCATCGAATATTTCTATAATTTTAGTTAGAAAACGTGAAGACCTTTTCGCTAAAACAATACCTTCATTTTACAGCAATGCTGTATTCGAAAAGTAAAAACAAAATTGATTATTGATTGAGTACATATGTAGTCATATCAATGACTTATACGTATTATAAAAAAAACCTGACTATATTTCACCCATAATATAGATATTAATGAAACCGATGTGTATTATTATTTATGGTGAAGGCGCCGGGTGGATATATGAAATTTAATAAATAAAACTGTATATAATAATCCGTATACATTGCCCCCGCACAACATATTCATTTATAATAATCCAACTTCAAACATACGCCCTCGCTAATAACTCCATTGTAGACATCATTAAAATGCGAATTATACAATGAAAACAGGCTCGTCGAAAGTTATATAAGCCCGCCGCCATTACAATAAAACTAATCGCAATAAAAAGATCTGGTTTACGTGCAAGAGGGGAATTGTTCATTTCTCGGCTGGATTATGTGAGCGCAGCCAGCAGCGTGCTAAGCGCGATGAAGATATTAATGCAGCTGTTGGAATCTATTAGAGGTTTAATTTGGTAGGTTATCATTTACGCCCCGCCCGATGGAATTGGGGAATTAAACCAGGAAAATAAATAAAACACTCTAGTCGCAATTACCGGCGGATAATAACGATGACAGTTGAATTAGATCGTATAAGCTATAGGGTTGTGTAAATCGCAAATAAATTAAAGCCAGTGAATATTTTAATTATCGTATAAATTTCTTCTTCTTTAAGAAAGTGTATCGGGTGCAATTACTGCAGGCGCTAGCACGGTTTCAATTAAGACTGCGATATATTGCGGCATTACTGTCTAACCACTCTGGATGTCGTTACGCTTCGCTACGCGAGCAGCGTACGTTTCTTTTTGTATCTAGCCGAATTACGATATAAAACGGAATTGTGTAACATGTGTCCCCGCGCTCTTCTCGCCTGCCTCCTTTCCATTTTTACTACATTACCGCGCGAGCACTTAATGAAACCGTTTTATTTTTGCCCCGCGCTGCGCAGCTTCCGGAAATATAACTGCCCCATCAGTTACATTGTCCGGACGAGGGCTTTATGCGTTATGAAATGCCCGCAATTTTTAAAAGCCACCCGTTTCACTTAAAGCGTTTTTATTTTTGCCATGAAAATAATGAGGAGGATTTTATCGTGGCGGCGGCGGCTGCATACATCATCAGACGGCCATTTATCTTTTTGACCGGCTAAACATTGGGCCACGAGAATTAGCCGGCACATAGATATAATTTCAAGTAATATATCAATATGATCGAACTAATTGATGGGGCCCACTATTTGCGGAATAAGCTAATACACACACAATTATAGAGTAAATGCATATCTATGTGTGGTGGCGGAAGGTTTATGGGGTCACGTGGCGTTTGCACGTCGGAGCTGGCGGGGGGGTTGAAAAGGGTCAGTTCAGTTGGGCTGTGTGTGTGTATGTGGACACGGCGCCGCAATTGTTGGCCCGGCTAATAAGGATTTAACGCGCGTTATCCTGCACACCAAAACTAATGTCGTAAATTAAGAATCGACCCCCTTGCACAATTTACTCCTTTGGATGGAAAATTTTACTCTAAATGTTACAAATAGCTCGTATGAAATGTTAAAACAGCCTGAACATGGTTTCAGAATGTAATAATAACAGGCTGTCTATATTTTGTATGCTTTTGGTAAAATGCAAGTTGGCACAAATGCTCTCCTGCACGTGGAGGGTGTACCACTGGATAACAAGGCTTTGTCGACCAAATGTTTACCGGAATAGAGATTCGGCTGGGTGTAGTGCAAGGGTACCTTCTTTGTAACAAGAAATATTTACTAAAAGCGGATAAATCAAAAGTTGTATCATTTATGTCTACAGTTTCCTCTGCAGAGCCATAACTCTCTGCGCTTCTAAACACTGGGTTACTGAGCTGCGTACATTAAAATGAAAAATTATCTATTTTTGGCCAAAACGGGGAGGCTCAGAGGAGTTTAATCACCCGGTATTTACCTTAACTTCACAGAAAATCTCTGATTGTTGATTCGCGAACATTCTCTCCCCGCTGGGGATCTAACTCAGACTCCAAAATGAAAAATTGTGTAATTTTGGGCAAAAAGGGGAGGCTCAGAAGAGTTTAATCACTCGGTATTTACTTTAACTTTACAAAAAATCTATGAAAAACAGTGAGGTGAGATGATCCGCGAAAATTCGACCCAATGGGCGACGCCTCCAACTATTCGGCCACTGAGCTGGGCCATATAAGTATAATTTAATTAATTAATCTCAAAACTAACAGTCCAGACTCAACTCAGTGGCCGAGTGGTTAGAAGCGTCGTCCGTCTCGTACTGAGCATTGGGAATCCCATTGGGTCGAATTTTCGCGGATCATCTCACCTCACTGTTTTTCATAGATTTTTTAGTAAAGTTAAAGTAAATACCGGGTGATTAAACTCCTTTGAGCCTCCCCTTTTTGGATAAAAATAGACATTTTTTCATTTTCGATCCCCAGAGGGGAGCGAATTTTTGAGAATCACCTATTAGAGGTTTTCTGTGATGTTAAGGTAAATACCGGGTGATTAAACTCCTCTGAGCTTTTCCATTGATCGACGGAAAAGTCTCACATCTGATAGAGATACAAGTTTTTTTAACAGTCCAGTGAGACTTTACTCCATCGTGACAAATTTATTACCAATTACAGCACAAGGGTTATAACTAATAACAAAAAAATAATAATTTCTATTAAAACCACACTGCTAGTAGATGTCTTAAGATGTAACATATAATCGTATAAAGGCTCCCCTTATAGCCAGCAGTAAGTGGCTGTACGCGTTTACATGCATGGTTATATCTTTATTAACATTACATGCGGCGTCATATTAATAAAGCGCTCGTTCCGCCCCCCTTCTAATAATCGTCGCACGCGCACCCCTTCCGGGCGTGTTATCTATATAACGACGCGTTTATCCCTACGTGTGCGAATATCGCAACTAATTCGCGACACAACATTCCGCAGCCCGGTGTTTTCCCTCATTGGGAGGACGCGCACACTTTACGAGTGCTCGGCCCAACTTATCAGCGGCCGCAGCGCCATCAAGTACGTCCTGGGCTTAATTGTACGCCGTTAAATGTACGCGTTATCTTTACTATTATTGGCGGCAGCCTCCAAGAAGTTCACCTCCAGGTCGCAGGCGAATCGATCTAGCGCACAAGCTGTATGCGTTTGTGAGGGAGAATGTGTATGTGTGTGCAATTTGTATTGAAGGCCCCCAGGGCTGCTGCTGCTGCTGCCTCGTGGGAGCCGTAAAGGGTCACCGGCGCGCGTTTCTTCAAGTTCGTTTTGAGTATTACATACCGTGTTTCTCCCAGTTAAATTGTAAGGGCCGCGGAAGTAGCCGGCCAATTTCGTTAGGTAACCGGAAGCTATTTCGAATGTAAAGAGCCTCATACTAGAGTTTACATTGGCAATTCAAAGGTACAGCGTATTTTTTTTTTAACAGCAACTGGACGTTAATTTTGTATACTGCGAATTGCTAAGAACAAATTAAAAAGGAAATATTTTTCAATTAATCAATAATTGGAACTTTATAACGAACTCTATTATTTCTAAAATTAAACAATTCAGTCCAAAAGTTATAAATAGTTCTCATAAAAGAATAAGAAGCCTGAAAATGAATGCAGTATAAAATCTTAACAGACTGTCTAGATTTTATATATATCTATGGGAAGTATATTGAGTTGCCTAACGTATTAAGTGATAATTAGTGAATAAAATCAAATAGACAGTAATTATAAATAGTGGCAAGGTATATTTTAAATAAAATACGAATAAAGGAACCACGCTGCGAAAATATACTTCTCACATGTATGAAAGACATTTGAATATAGTTAGAAATGTATGTGTATATAAAGTAAAGCATCCGCCCGGATTTAATGGACGGCAATTTATGGTGAATGCGCCGGGTAACTATATGTAATTTATAATTCGCCAACGTTACGTTATTTTAGGAGTTACCTGACTTAAGCCCTGAATTCCTAGGAAGCAGTACTCATTAAAAGCGACCACTTTTGACGCCATTTACACATTACAAGAAGCGCTTTCAGTATGTGTAAATGAATAAAAGCAACATAATTCACTGTAATTTTCCTATAACATACAGATTGACCGTTATCTGAGTTACCATATTTATATAAATCCACGTAACATTTTATTTGTGATATCAAAGTGACGTCAAAATAGGCCGATTTTATCAGCACCGCTTCCACCCGTGTGAAACTCTTAGATCCCAGCCTCTAGACCGCGTGGCGCCGCGGTACCGCGCGCATGTCGGATTGTTTGCGGGTCTCTACTGACCAATTGGGGTGACCAATAAAATCCAAATTTTGAGCAATCTTTTGTTTATGTCTTGCCGATCACAATATATAGTTATATATTTTTATTAATATTTTTTAAAGGCGTTATTGTATGATATATGTTGTAACGTAAATTATTATTTTTGGTCATGAATCCATCATACGATTGGTTTGAAAAAATTACACAATGTTCATAACAAAATGACAATGGAAAATGGAAAGTCTCTATCTTGAAATATTTTTTCTTCTATTTATTTTTTATTTTTAACTTTTACCCTCCTATCTCGATATGCCGATTCTATAGGCTGGGTCGATAAAAAAATTATGCAATATATTTTGTTTAATTTTTTTACTGATCTTGATGCAAAACATATCAGTACACCAGATGCCCGAAGGAAAATGGAAAAGTTTGATTATAAATATTTTTTTTCGGCGACAAATTCAAATAAATTTCATTATTATTATTTTTACCATGGATCCGTTATACAATTGATCTGAAAAAATTACACAACGTTTACAACAAAATGAAAATTGAAAATGGAAAGTCTCTATCTTGACATATTTTTCTTTCTATTTATTTTTTATTTGTAACTTTTACCCTCGTATCTCGATATGTTTATGTTTATTCAGTTTATTCATAAACAAAAATTTAATTACGTACACATTCTCACAGGCTCAATTATTACTGAATTTTCTGAAAATTCTAGCCCTCGAAAAACATATGTTATTTACATTTTCTGTTCCGCTTCCAATATAAACGACCTTATCACTCTTCGCCGTCTGCCATTGAATATTTTATGCAAACACACCGAAACACACTTTTTCCACCGTTCGTACATAATTAACCGAGTGCCCTTCTTTCTAATGCATGGCATACAGTCAAACACTCGCAGACAATAACCTATCAGGTTATAAGGGTCCTCCGCCGGCGCCCATAAAACTTTCAAGGCACACCGGACCGGAGGGAATGCGAAACGAGCTGCCACCGATATCCGGAATTATTTAGCGCGCGTATCGACCTTTAATAAAGGGTACACACCCCCCACACGAATATATATCAAACATTCAGTAATAAGCGATCGGTCAACTTGACGCTCACATATTTATAGCTCATTATTTTTCAAGCGCGGCGAAATAATCCCGCCGCCCTCATTTTTATATCATTATAGTCCTGAAATTTGCTGAATTTTATTATTATATATCGCAGAGAATAAAAGTAAAGAGTTATTTCACAGACAGACACGCTCTGGTGTATACAGATGATAGGTTATATCAGTTATTTATAGCCTGACTGAGTTTATTGATCTCAATAAATTTTATTGTGTACTTTTAAAATACGTTTTGTTTGAGTAAATATTTGCTTTATAATCGAAGTTCTATTAAACTAAACTATGTTTAGAATATAATATGTTTGATTTCAAACCAATACAAATGAATTTGATTTTTTTATGAATTTTCTAGTGAGATTAATGCAATTATTTCAATCAAATGCGCTGTTTCAATTACAATAACTCGAGTTGTAGTCAAGATAACGCACTCAAATTAACACAGTGTGTTTAGAATATATTCGGAATATAATAAGTTTGATTTCAAACCAATAAAAATTTAATTGATTTTTTTATGAAGTTTCTAGTGAGATTAATGCAATTATTTCAATAAAATTCGCTGTTTAAATTACAATAACTCGAGTTGTAGTGAAGATAACTCACTCAAATTAACACAGTTTGTTTACACTATGTTCAGAATATAACATGTTTAATTTCAAACAAATACGAATTAAATTGATTTTTTTATGAATTTTCTAATGATATTAATGCAATTAGTTGAATGAAATTCGCTGTTTAAATTACAATCACTCGAGTTGTAGTGAAGATAACTCACTCAAATTAACACAGCATATTTAGAATATATTCAGAATATAATATGTTTGATTTCAAATCAATACGATTTAAATTTGTTTTTTTATGAATTTTCTAATGAGATTAATACAATTATTTCAATGAAATTCACTGTTAAAATTGCAATAACTCAAATTAACACAGCATGTTTAGAATACATTCAGAATATATTGTGTTTGATTTCAAGCCAATAAGAATTAAATTGATTTTTGTATGAATTTTTTAGTGCGATTAATGCAATTATTTCAAAATTTGCTGTCTAAATTATAATAACTCGAGGATAACTTACTTAAATTAACACAGCGTTTTTAGAATATATCCAGAATATAATATGTTTTATTTCAAATCAATACGAATTAAATTGATTTTTTTTATTAATTTTCTAATGAGATTAATGCAACTATATCAATGAAATTCGCTGTTTAAATTACAATAACTCGAGTTGTAGCAAAGACAACTTACTCAAATTAACACAGCGAATTTAGAATATATTCAGAATATAATATTTTTGATTTCAAATCAATACCAATCAAATTGATTTTTTTATGAATTTTCTAGTGAGATTAATGCAATTATTTCAATGAAATTCACAGTTAAAATTGCAATAACTCGAGTTGTAGTGAAGATATCTCACTTAAATTAACGCAGCGTGTTTAGAATATATTCAGAATATAATATGTTTGAATTCAAACCAATATGAATTCAATTGATTTTTTTATGAATTTTCTAGTGAGATTAATACAATTATTTCAATGAAATTCACTGTTATAATTGCAATAACTCGAGTTGTAGTGAAGATATCTCACTTAAATTAACGCAGCGTGTTTAGAATATATTCAGAATATAATATGTTTTATTTCAAACCAATAAGAATTAAATTGATGTTTTAATAAATTTTCTAGCGAGATTAATGCAATTATTTCAATGAAATTCACTGTTAAAATTGCAATAACTCGAGTTGTAGTGAAGGTAACTCCCTCAATTTAACACAGCGTGTTTAGAATATATTCAGAATACAATATTTTTGATTTCAAGCCAATACGAATTAAATTTATTTTTTTATGAATTTTCTTGCGAAATTAATGCAATTATTTCAATGAAATTGGCTATATAAATTGCAATAACTCGAGTTGTAGGAAAGATAACTCACTCATATTAACACAGCGTGTTTAAAATATGTTCAGAATATAATATGATTGATTTCAAACCAATAAAAATTAAATTGATTTTTTTATGAATTTTCTAGTGAGATTAATGCAATTATTTCAATCAAAGTCGCTGATTAAATTACAATAACTCGAGTTGTAGTGAAGATAAATCACTCAAATTAACACAACGTGTTTAAAATATGTTTAGAATATAATATTTTTGATTTCAAACCAATACGAATTAAATTGTTTTTTATCATAAGATCTCATATTAACTAACAGAATGATTTTAAATTCCCCTGTGAACATTAACACGCACAAATAACTCTCTCAAAATTCCCGCATAGTACAAATTATGATTACCCCTACAAAATTGACAATTAATAATACCCCATAATCATTACACGCTTCCGCTGCAGCATTTATAATCTTGTGTGTGCGTGCACACGTCCAAACAAGCGCTGTTTGTGCGGGGGATTGTTGTAGTTAAAATAAAAATAAATGTGCAATTATTAACAGCAAACAATGGTATTGTTTCAAAATTTACGCTCGGAGTCTTTAAATTATGCGCTGAAAATTATTGCATCCGGCCCGTGCAAATTTTGTGCGCCGCAATGAAAGCGCATTAATTCATTGATTGTTTGTTCTATCTCTGCTAATTTATTAATGCCGAAATAATTATACAATATAAATAGTAAAATTGCCGACGTTCACGGGTTTAAAGCGCGCATTGTTTTCAGTTGAGCGGGAGGTAGGGGGGTGTGCGCGCTAGCACAATGTCCGATCGTAATCGAAATATTTATCCTACAAAAGGGATCGATCGTGGGCGAATATGTTTCGGGGGGGGGATGGGGAGGGTGTTTATGTTCGCACGTTTGCGCAACCAACAGTGGCTATTTGCCTTTGATCAATTAGGTAGTATTGTGCATTACTTGTGTTATAGGGTTACTGTTATATGTGGTTGTATTAATTATGTATGTTTAAAATGGGCATTGATTCTATTGAGGAACAATGGTTTGATTTATTATAATAATAATATTGACGCAACTGGCAACAAATTTGGGGATCTTTCCCACCCCACTTTTGCATATTTTTCGAGACAAAAAACCTGCTGGGTATATATCTTCAATAATATGAAACAAGCAGAATCACTCTGTCTTTGTAGTTTTAAGTACTACCAAGACAGAGTGATTTCGCTGGTCACAGTGAGTAATTTTGGTGGATGCGCCGGGTAGTTAAACACGCACACAGTTAAAGAGGTGTACTTTATACGCAACAATAACCATCTAGCGTTTTCTACTTTTGTGTCTTGAGGTGGGGAATCTTCAAAGACGCCCAAGAGGTCAGTAAAACATTCTCCTTTGAGAAAATAACAAATATATATTTTACTTTATTTTACTTGTCATTTGAAATTTGTAAAATTTAACCAAAATGACGGCACAATAAACCTAATGCCCCCAATCAGGCAGCGTCAAATATCATCTGAAGTCATGCAGCCAAACAGCACGGATTCTAAGGAATGTGTGTTACTTAAATTCCTATTCACGGTAAGAGGAATTAGGCATATATATATTATATATATATATATATATATATATATATATATATATATATATATATATATATAAGGATATTATCATATGTTTTATAAGTTGCAATTCGCATGGAAATCGCGTTCTGATATCGCTAATTTCGGGGGCCTGATTAGACGATTTATGGCCCAGTTTTAACGCGATGCGTGTGCGGGCAATGCAAAAAAAAGAAACAACAGGCCAATAAAGGGGTGAACGAACGCGCACTATTGTTTTATTATCAAAAATTATACATTTCCGCGCGGCGAGAATTTATTTGACGCGCGGAATTGTAATCTCGACCGCAGTAATGTTATTGTTTTACGACCGTTCCACGACCTCCTATTACATGAAACTACTGTCATAGCAGGTTTTTAAATTTTATTATTATTGTAATTTATAGTTATTTGTGAGCTGGCTGCCATATACGTATGAATAACAACATTTAAATATAACTTACTAGTGTAAACTACACTCTCAAATTTCAATCTAATATCTAATATTAGAAACAGATCAATACTAAAGCGTTATATGATTCAATTAAGAAGTTTTATTAAATATATGATTGGATAAAATAAAGGTGCGTTTCAGCACAATAAAGCACAATGTATAAAAATCTAGTTTAAAAAAAAAACAGCACGCTACACGTCGCCCTTTGTTTCCTTATAACTTTTATAGCGATAATTGTGAAGTTATATTGAGCTTTAACTTTTATAGCGATAATTGTGAAGTTATATTGAGCTTTTAGTACTAAAAGATGTAAATTTTTTGTTTATTTTTAAGTTTATTACATACTGTGTAGAGAGAGGATTGTTAATGCCAATAAAGGTTTATTATATATCGAGCTTTTAGTAAAAATTGTACAGTGGAATGTATACGATTTCTTATATAAAATAAAAATTTACTTTAGAGTGCTCTAGCAACCGAAGAATGTGTCTTGAAATTTAAGTTTTCGGTGATAACTTTAACGCGATTTAAATTGGTAAAACTATTAGTAACCTAAAATCCGAAAACCATCCAAGTTGGCAGTAATTAATAGTTATTAGATACATATATCCGTTTTGCTAAAAAATAGATTAATTTATTTATTTTATTAAGAAGGCACAGCCCTTCAAACTTGAGATTTAATTTCCATTATACAGGATCTCTAACGTATGGAATAAAATCGATAAAACTTATATTTATGAAATTATATTTATGCAAAAATTTCTCGTCGATTTTTAATTTGAAATTGCCAATTTTTAATGAAAGTATTTCTTACAACCGATTATGTAAACATATTTTGTTGAGTTTCAGTGGATTCAAGCTTTTACCTTTTCAGATATAACTGAAAAACTTCAGAAAGTATAGCCCTGGTTTGAATCCGAAATTTAGAAAAATACAATAAAGACATGGATATTTTTATTATTGTTTTAATAAATATTTGAATGTGGCTTTTCAAAACTGTTTAAATTTTAGTTTTATCTCATATGAAATCAGAGTTAGAGCTCTCTGAAATAGCTTGAAAATTTGGGTTTTTAACAAAATTTTCACAATTATGGCCCTGGTTTGAATTCGATATTTGGAAAAATACATTAAAGACATGAATATTTTTATTGTTGTTTTCATAAATATATGAATATGGCTATTCAAAACTATTTAAATTTGAGTTTTTCTCATGTAAAATCAGAGTTAGAGCTCTTGGAAATATCCTGAAAATTTAGAGTTTTGGGCGAAATTTTCAAAATGATTGGCCTGATTTAAATCTGATATTTGAAAAAATACATTAAACGCATAGATATTTGTATTATTGTTTTATATTTGGGTTTTTGCCGAAATTTTCAAAATTTTCAAAATATTTCATTATTTTATACTTTATATTTATATTGTATGTACAAATGAATGTATTTTGATAGTTTGGAAAAAATATATATGACTACAAATTCTCTAAAATCATTTCCTCAGTTTTCTTTCAATATTTCCAAGAAAATAAACACTACTAATAGTATATTTTGCATTACTATGAAAACTAGTGAAATATTGTTTCAGCTGACTTAATTAATCAATAACTCATGCAGTTTTTAACCTAATTGGCTGAAAATCAGCTCCGATGTTCAAAATAACATGTATAATACATATGCAGTATAAAATAAATCGCGTTGAAAAAAAAAGTTGACTCAAAAATTTTAATTAACTTTGTGAAGTTTTACTAACAAATTTTAATTTTCTTTTTGAAATTTGACTCAAAAATTTTAATTAACTTTCCTGAAATTGGACTCAAAAATTTTAATTTACTTTTCTGAAATTTGACTCTAAAATTTTAATTAACTTTTGTGAAATTGGACTCAAAAATTTTAATTTACTTTTCTGAAATTTGACTCTAAAATTTTAATTAACTTTTGTGAATATTTTTCGATTTGTTTTAAATTCAGCAAATTTAAAATTAGGTAAACATATCTTCTTGAATTTCAGTGGATTCACGCTTTTACTTTTTCAAATATAACTAAAAAATATATGGCCCTTTTCAGATATAACTGAAAAACTTCAGGAATTATGGCCCTGGTTTAAATCCGAAATTTATAAAAATACAATAAAGACATGGATATTTTTATTAATGTTTTAATAAATATATGAATGTGGCTTTTGAAAACTGTTTAAATTTTAGTTTTATCTCATATGAAATCAGAGGTAGAGCTCTCTGAAATATCTTGAAAATTTTAATTTTGGGCAAAATCTTCAATATGATGGCCTTGGTTTTAATCCTATATTTGGAAAAATACAATGAAGACATGAATATTTTTATTATTGTTTTAATAAATATATGAATGTGGCTTCTCAAAACTGATTAAATTTTAGTTTTATCTCATATGAAATCAGAGGTAGAGCTCTCTGAAATATCTTGAAAATTTGAATTTTGGACGAAATTTTCAATATGATGGCCTTGGTTTGAATCCTATATTTGGTAATATACAATGAAGACATGGATATTTTTATTATTGTTTTAAAAAATATATGAATGTGGCTATTCAAAACTGTTTAAATTTTAGTTTTATTTCATATGAAATCAGAGTTAGAGCTGTCTGAAATATTCTGAAATTTTTTGTTTTGGGCGAAATTTTCAATATGATGGCCTTGATTTGAATCCGATATTTGGAAGAATGCATTAAAGACATGAATCTTTTTATTATTGTTTTAATAAATATATGAATGTGGCTTTTCAAAACTGTTTAAATTTGAGTTTTATCTCATGTGAAATCAGAGTTAGAGCTCTCTGAATTATCCTGAACAATAAAGACATGGATATTTTTATTAATGTTTTAATAAATATATGAATGTGGCTTTTCAAAACTGTTTAAATTTTAGTTTTATCTCATATGAAATCAGAGGTAGAGCTCTCTGAAATATCTTGAAAATTTGAATTTTGGACGAAATTTTCAATATGATGGCCTTGGATTGAATCCGATATTTGGTAATATACAATAAAGACATGGATATTTTTATTTTTGTTTTAATAAACATATGAATGTGGCTATAAAAAACTGTTTAAATTTTAGATTTATTTCATATGAAATCAGAGTTAGAGCTGTCTGAAATATCCTGAAAATTGTTTGGATTGAATTCGATATTTGAAAAAATACAATAAAGACATGGATATTTTGATTATTGTTTTAATAAATATTTGAATGTGGCTTTTCAAAACTGTTTAAATTTTAGTTTTATCTTATATGAAACTAGAGTTACAACTCTTTAAAATACGTTGAAAATTTGAGTTTTGGACGAAATTTTCAATATGATGGCCTTGATTTGAATCCGATATATGGAAGAATACATTAAAGACATGAATCTTTTTATTATTGTTTTAATAAATATATGAATGTAGCTATTCAAAACTGTTTAAATTTTATTTTTTATCTCATATGAATTCAGAGTTAGAGCTCTTTGAAATATTTTGAAAATTTCTGTTATGGGCGACATTTTCAAAATGCTGGCCTTGGTTTGAATCCGATATTTGGAAAAATACATTAAAGACGTGGATATTTTTATTAATGTTTTAATAAATATATGAATGTGGTTATTCAAAACTGTTTAAACTTTAGTTTTATCTCATATGAAATCCGAGTTAGAGCTCTCTGAAATATCTTGAAAATGTTCAATATGATGGCCATGGTTTGAATCCGATATTTGGTAATATACAATAAAGACATGGATATTGTTTTATTGTTTTAATAAACAAATGAGTGTGGCTATTCAAAACTGTTTAAATTTTAGTTTTAGCTCGTATGAATTCAGAGTTAGAGCTCTTTGAAATATCCTGAATATTTGGGTTTTAGGCGAAATTTTCAAAAAATTTTAAAATTTTCAAAATATTTCAAACCATTTTAAACTTTTTATTTATATTGTATAAGTAGAAATGAATGTATTTTCACAGTTTGAGAAAAAAAAATCAGTTCGTTTTTTTAAAAAATTCTCAAAAATCATGTCTTCAGTTTTCTTCCAATATTTGAACAAAATGAATACTACTGATATTATTTTTTACATTACCATGTTTAAATAGATTTTTTTTGTAAATATTAATTGAATAAATAATAATAATAATAATAATACAATATAAATTAAATATAATCAACAATAATAATTTAAAAAAAGTGATTCTCTCTGCAGGAACTCGAAGGATGCCCCTCTTGGTCCTGGTATCGAGAGATGTAGTTGGTCGTGGTATGGTGGTAGTTGGTGATTTGGATGTCTGTGTTATTTATCTTTATTATTTATTATATATATATATATATATATATATATATATATATATATATATATATATCTTTCTTCAGATTTTCTCTGAATTTATTTATGTTAGTGAAACTTTTTGTTACTTTTGATATTTTATTGCATGCTATTGTATCTGCTATTAGTATGCTTTTATTTAAGGTGTTGGTTCTGTTTTTTGTTAGATGCATGTTAGATTAATCAGGCTATCAAAAAATGTAGAAAACACAGTTTTATCTCATGAGGAACTAACTTTATAATTTACTGAACAAGAGCGAATATTTGATTGACTGAAAAATATTGCAAATCATGAGCTCAGTATGTTTTATATATATATATATATATATATATATATATATATATATATATATATATTTGTATTTAATAAATTAATAATTATAATATAAATAATTATTATTATAGTTATATGAATGTATAAATACTATAATTGTATATGCTACGGTTATAAAAGTAAAACTAAATTATGGATTAGTGGATTAATATTAGGCAGTGCATGTCTCCGATCACAATAAATATTTTATACAGCGACAGCAATCTGCGTTATGAAAAATTCAATTCTTCCGTGACTGCCTGCACTCGGCAAGTCTCAAGCAACACCCAAACTGTGTAACAAGGCATTAGCGATCCAATCTGGTTTCTATATCAAACCAGCGTATATTTTATCAATGACGAAAATGTGTGTGTGTACACACCAACGTTCCGCAGCACTTGCTGTGTTTCTCTAACTCGCAGCGAGCGTTTTACGAGAGCGACTATGTAAAAATAGAAGTAATAGAGTGCCGTATATGAATAATTCATGATGCTAAGTAATAAAGTGGTCACATTTTCGCTGTTTCATTTTACAACAGAGACCGGGAGGAGCAAAAAAGATTTTATTTCTTATGAAACTTTCATGGGGCAAAAGGAAACTTGAATAAAATCCATGGCTGAAGTTTAGAATGACGCCCGTATTCGCGACGAACCCTCGAGATAGAGGGCGCAAGGGCATTGTTCGCGCGCGCATTTATACTAGCCGATGGAACAAAAAAAAAACAAATAGATATTGCAGGAGCTTACTGAAAGAACTAGAAAAAATAAATATTGTTTAGGGAGAGTATTTTGGTAAAAGTGAAATCTATGAGAAATATGAATACGTAGAGTTATTTATGTGATTATTTTTATTTACAGAAAAAAAACAACATAATTAGTCAAATAAATTAATATGAATACGTAGAGTTATTATATGATTATTTTTATTTACAGAAACAAAAACAACATAATTAGTCAATTAAATTATTGGCATCATAGAAAACTGCGAAAAACAATGTTTTCAACGACTCTCCAGCACATACTCTCGAGCTGTAAATTCATAGCATTTATAGATATGCAAAAAGCATTCGATAAAGTATCAAGGAAAAGAACATGGAAATTCTCTTCCTTGATACTTTATCGAATGCTTTTTGCATGTCTATAAATGCTACGAATATTTTTTTAATGTATTAGTGAGTTACTTAAAAGCTATGCTGCGATTTACGTGGTCTTATTATATCCTGCTTTAAGCAGTTACTTTCCAAATTGTTCTGTATTTATACACATACTCTTGAGGTGTAAATTATCTATTTTATGATGCAGCAAATGCTAAGAGAGCAAAGGAAATCTCTAATATGCCTAATTTTTAAGAAAGGAGATCGAACCATATGTGATAATTATTGATATATAGACCTCAGTCACCATGTCTACAAAGTGGTAGTAAAATTTATAAAAGATAAGTTGGGTAGGAAGGTTCAGTGGAAGAGCAGTCATATGCATTGCATATACCAGACTGAAACTGCGCCTTATTTCCCATATTTATGTTTTGTATTTTCTATTATTTTCGTTGTTGATGTACTGTAAACATGTGGGAAATAAAAGTAATTATTATTATTATTATTAAATATACAGAGAATATTCACAACTAACAGTAACACTGTTTTCAAAATGTGTACTAATTATTGAATGGCCCGAAACACATCACGTCGCGTCGATCGACGATCCGGGAAAAGTTGTGAAAAATGCAAACGACCGCACATAAACGGCGGGCCTCGGGTCGTTAATAAAACATGCTGCAGCACAATGCCGCAGCACAAATAATTTATTTTATTGCCCATTATACAAATTGTGATAATATTTAACATTTGCGTCGATCATATCGAATACGGCGCGATTACAATTCCTGTCAATTTAATTTTCAATGTTCGGACAACACATGTGCGGAGGGAGGCCGGCGATCGGATGTTTATCGGCGCGCAAACTCGCTGATTATTTATCATGCACGTGGAGTGTATTGCATATTAATTAACCAGCAGAATTATAATACTTTAAACTATATTTTGTCATGAATAAAATGTAATTTAAATAATTTCATAAGTATAAAAAATACAAGTGTGGATTCACACTCTTAGCAATCTACATATAAGTCTGTGAGAATTAAAGAGGCGTAAATCACATTTGAGTTGTTTTATAATAATAATAATAGGCTTTATTGTCATACGGAAAGAAAAAAACTAATTACAGGACAACAACAATAATATGCAAAATGTATAAATATATATAGGTATAAATATAAATATTAAAAAATAAATAAATTAAATAATATAATTTCTTAGCAGAGGAGTCTATTGTGCTAAGAGGTCGAGGACAAGAAAAAAGAAGTAAGCAATAATGTTTTGCGTTTGCTTATTCTGTAACTTAGCGACTAAATAGAGTAAAATAATACAATATAAGAATTATTGTTGTTCTTCATATACTTATGTTAAGTCTGTTTCAGTTCTAGGCTTATTATTGTTGATATGAGAAATGTTATTGGATTACGATTAGTTCCAAATATTGGAGGAACGATTATTGTCAAAAAAAAATCTATTTCATAGAGTTCCTTTCAATATATCACAAAAACTACTCCTAATGTTACTGATATATTGAAAGGAACTTCATTAACTAGATTTGATTAAGCCATAATCGCTAATTTATACAATTATACTACGTGTAGTATGTACTACTATGTGTAGTATGAACTACTATGTGTAGTATGTACTACTATGTGTTGATTAAGCAATAATCGCTAATTTATACAATTATACTATGTGTAGTAAGTACTACTATGTGTAGTATGTACTACTATGTGTAGTATGTACTACTATGTGTTGATTAAGCAATATTCGCTAATTTATACAATTATACTATGTGTAGTAAGTACTACTATGTGTAGTATGTACTACTATGTGTAGTATGTACTACTATGTGTAGTATGTACTACTATGTGTTGATTAAGCAATAATCGCTAATTTATACAATTATACTATGTGTAGTAAGTACTACTATGTGTAGTATGTACTACTATGTGTAGTATGTACTACTATGTGTTGATTAAGCAATAATCGCTAATTTATACAATTATACTATGTGTAGTAAGTACTACTATGTGTAGTATGTACTACTATGTGTAGTATGTACTACTATGTGTAGTATGTACTACTATGTGTTGATTAAGCAATAATCGCTAATTTATACAATTATACTATGTGTAGTATGTACTACTATGTGTAGTATGTACTACTACGTGTTGATTAAGCAATAATCGCTAATTTATACAATCATACTATGTGTAGTAAGTACTACTATGTGTAGTATGTACTACTATGTGTAGTATGTACTACTATGTGTTGATTAAGCAATAATCGCTAATTTATACAATTATACTATGTGTAGTAAGTACTACAATGTGTAGTATGTACTACTATGTGTAGTATGTACTTACTATGTGTCTATTTCATGAGCGATTATTGTTTAGTAAAATTTATTTCATAGATTTCCTGTCAACATATCAGCATAACTGCCTGGTATGATTTAAACAATATGTACAACTAAATCAAAACTCTTGAACAATGTTGAAATACTCCGTTTCCAAATACATACAATAATTAAATTTCCGCTAATCAGCAGCATATTTGCGCACAGCAAACTATTTACAGGCCGTCGCGTTGGTTAGGTCCATTCCGATTCCAATTTTACCCCATCCTGCGATTGCGAAAATTACGCCAACTAGTTACTCCGAGTTGCATAGTTCGTGTATATATGTGTATGTTGGCGCAGGGCGCAAAAACCGTTGTAATTAACGGCGCACGGTGCACGGATCGAAATTATTTCCGCCGCAAACAATCGAAAACCGCGGAATTAGCTTACTTTACTTGCTGGCGTGAACAGTTGAATGCAAGTGATACCATACAATGTTAACAGTTATTTATTTATTAAGATTCATCTCTTCAGAATCCAGTTGAGAGAATGCACTGATGCAAGTAATATCACAAAATATTAACAGCTATTTATATTAAAATTCATCTATTCAGAATCAATCATGAATTTGATGAATTTTTATTTAAAGCTACTGTAAAAATGCAAAATCTTAAAAAAATGTTACAACTCACCCCCTAGGAGGAAAGTTAAACGCCAGCTGGCGGCACCACATCAATTAGCAATGCACACCACCATATGGTAATAACCATCAGATGGCGCTAAACCTTCCTCTATAGAGCGAAACTTGTACAATTTTGTACATAACCACTCGAGATATTGTGTGAATTCATCCTCACTAGCTGAACCATACTGAAGAGATCTAATAAGATCGAAATCAAGATATGTAGATTGCTAAGGGGTGGGTTCACACTTATATATATGTTGCAAAATCTTACTTGACCCCGGTTTTTCTCATCTCTACAACGAAAACGCAATAAAAAATGTCAAATTAACCTACAGACAGAGAGGCAATATTTTAATTGCTGTTAAACATATTGTTGTCCTGTAATTGGAAAATATTTCTGTTGGACAATAAAGGCTTATTATTATTAAAACACTATCTGTCTGTAGGTTTATTTGATATTTATTATTGTGTTTTTATGATAAAGATAAAAAAAACCGGTGTCAAGTTAAACAATTCCAATAATTCATCTTTTCAGAATCAATCATAATTTCGACCGCCGCATGGGTTCGCGCGGCGGGGTCTTTTTTGGCAGTGCATTGTGACTAAAGGGTACGTGTAAAAAAAATTATTTTTACTACAAATGTTTACTTATGTCTTGGTAACCATAAAATAAGAAAAAAACAAATTTAATTTAATTGTGTTAGCTGGTACTGAATAATATTTGCAATCATACAAATTGCAAGTTTTAATCAAGTACCGCACAAAATTTATTTTATCAGGCCACCGTCATACAATTGATTAGAAAAAAATACACAAAGTTTATAACAAAATGACAATGGAAAATGGAAAGTCTCAACCTGAGCACCTTGTTCCTTCTATTTATTTTTTATTTTTAACTTTTCCGCTCCTATCTGGATGTGCCGGTTTTAAAAGCTGAGCCTATAAAAAAATTGTGCAACGTATTTTGTTTAATTTTTTTATGATCTTAGTTCAGAACATATCAGTGCACCAGATGCCCAAAGAAAATTGGAAAATTTTGATTATAAGTATTTTTTTTTCGGCTACGAATTCGAACATGTTTCATTATTATTATTTATTATTTTTATCAGGCCACCGTCACACAATTGATTTGAAAAAAATTCACAATGTTTATAAAGAAATGAAAATGGAAAAAGGGAAAGTCTCAACCTGAGCACCTTATTCCTTCTATTTATTTTTAATTTTTAACTTTTCCGCTCCTATCTGGGTATGCCGATTTTAGAGGCTGGGCCGATAAAAAAATTGTGCAACGTATTTTGTTTAATTTTTTTATGATCTTAGTTCAGAACATATCAGTGCACCAGATGCGAAAAGAAAATTGGAAAATTTTGATTATAAGTATTTTTTCTTCGGCTACCAATTGGAACATGGTTCATTATTATTATTTATTATTTTTATCAGGCCACCGTCATACAATTGATTTGAAAACATTTCAAAATGTTTATAAAGAAATGAAAATGGAAAATGGAAAGTCTCAACCTCAGCACCTTGCTCCTTCTATATATTTTTTATTTTTAACTTTTCCGCTCCTATCTGGATATGCCGATTTTAGAAGCTAGGCCGATATACAAATTTTGCAACGTATTTTGTTTAATATTTTTATGATCTTAGTTCAGAACATATCATTGCACTAGATGCCGAAAGAAAATTGAGAAATTTTGGTTATAAGTATTTTTTTTTCGGCTACCAATTGGAACATGTTTCATTATTATTATTTATTATTTTTATCAGGCCACCGTCACACAATTGATTTGAAAAAATTACACAAAGTTTATAACAAAATGACAATGGAAAATGGAAAGTCTCAACCTGAGCACCTTGTTCCTTCTATTTATTTTTTATTTTTAACTTTTCCGCTCCTATCTGGGTATGCCGATTTTAGAGGCTGGGCCGATAAAAAAAAATTGTGCAACTTATTTTGTTTAATTTTTTTATGATCTTAGTTCAGAACATATCAGTGCACCATATGCCCGAAGAAAATTGGAAAATTTTGATTATAAGTATTTTTTTTCGGCTACCAAGTCGAACATGTTTCATTATTATTATTTATTATTTTTATCAGGCCACCGTCACACAATTGATTTGAAAAAATTTCACAATGTTTATAAAGAAATGAAAATGGAAAATGGAAAGTCTCAACTTCAGCACCTTGCTCCTTCTATATATTTTTTATTTTTAACTTTTCCGCTCCTATCTGGATATGCCGATTTTAGAAGCTAGGCCGATATACAAATTTTGCAACGTATTTTGTTTAATATTTTTATGATCTTAGTTCAGAACATATCATTGCACTAGATGCCGAAAGAAAATTGAGAAATTTTGGTTATAAGTATTTTTTTTTCGGCTACCAATTGGAACATGTTTCATTATTATTATTTATTATTTTTATCAGGCCACCTTTATACAATTGATTTGAAAAAATTACACAACGTTTATAACAAAATGACAATGTAAAATAGAAAGTCTCAACCTGAGCACCTTGTTCCTTCTATTTATTTTTTATTTTTAACTTTTCCGCTCCTATCTGGGTATGACGATTTTAGAGGCTGGGCCGATAAAAAATATTGTGCAACGTATTTTGTTTAACTTTGTTTATGATATTAGTTTAGAACATATAAGTGCACCAAATGCCCAAAGAAAATTGGAAAATTTTGATTATAAGTATTTCTTTTTCGGCTACCAAGCCGAACATGTTTCATTATTATTATTTATTATTTTTATCAGGCCACCGTCATACAATTGATTTGAAAAAATTTCACAATGTTTATAAAGAAATGAAAATGGAAAATGGAAAGTCTCAACTTCAGCACCTTGCTCCTTCTATATATTTTTTATTTTTAACTTTTCCGCTCCTATCTGGATATGCCGATTTTAGAAGTTAGGCCGATATACAAATTTTGCAACGTATTTTGTTTAATATTTTTATGATCTTAGTTCAGAACATATCATTGCACTAGATGCCGAAAGGAAATTGAAAAATTTTGATTTCTATACATATTATCGTGTGAAAGAAATATAGAAATTAAAATTATGATATTACTGTACTATAGAGGAGTTTTTTTATAAACCTGTAAAAATTGGATGATATTCTGTTGTATAGTTTTTGTTTATAGTTCAATACAATCTCACAATTCGTGCTATAAGAAAAGCATGGATTAACCCCTTATGATCTACCTATAAACAACCTCACCTAACTCTTGTGATAAAAACGCTTATATATTCAAACCTTTATTTACAGTGACTTTCAACTAATGCTCGTACGCCTCGCTTCTTTATATTGTGATTAAACTAATCCGAAGATCAGCAAGAATCGCGATCTGTATTACGTGGATTATACGTAATCCTAAACTTTCTTTCTGGCCCCCCACACACCCTTCTAGCCTCTCTCTGTCTCACGAGATTCCCATTGGGATATGGCGGCCGGCTTGGAGGGAGAGCAAAGCGGGACGGACGATAATGAATCGTAACAATTCCTTGCGGATAATTTATATTACGTTCGAGTTGACGACCGTAGTTTATTAAGGGAATCTGCAGAAATATAAGATTACGGGCCGCCCCACCAGCTCGGGGGTGGCTGGGGCGGGTAGCGGTGCCATATTTTATTACAACGCGCAATAAAATCCTGCCTGAAATCGTGACAAATACACATAAAGTTTAATTAATTGGATTATGTCTCGGGCTAAGTAGTTGTGATGCTGCAGGATAATATAATTTTCGAAGATGTAAAGGATATTAATTTAAATGATTACTGTTAGTTTGTAGTAGTTATGAAAGCAGTATGGATTATATTTATTATAATCGCGACGTTTCATTTTAGTGTTAGTTACACCATATATTTTAAACTAATCTTAAAAATTCAAAAAAGACTGGAAATAATGGATAAAATTCTACAAGCAATAGAAGGTAAGGTAGTATATATATATATATATATATATATATATATATATATATATATATATATATATATATATAATTGCAAATTCTAAAAATTTCACCCTCCGGTGGGAATCGAACCCACGTCTCTGGCTATCGCGGCCAACGTGCTAACCAATTACACCACGTAGGGTATAGATTCGATTCCCACCGGAGGGTGAAATTTTTAGAGAATTTGCAATTACATATTTATAGCCTCACATTTGGCAATAATAACATTATATCATTATATATATATATATATATATATATATATATATATATATATATATATATATATATATATATATATATAGTATAGGCAGACTCTACTTGTACTATGGTCCCAACCCTATAGTCCACTTATACAAACCAAGCTCAATTGTTTTATCCTTTAAAAAAAACACTGCACATATATCTTTTAAATCTCTCTCTCTTCTCTCTCTCACTCTCTCTCTCTCTCTCTCTCTCTCTCTCTCTCTCTATATATATATATATATATATATATATACTCATACTCATACTCATTAGCTTTATAAAATTTTGTACAAATATTATTGTTAACACACTGGTTTTTTAGTAAATCCTGATGAAGCTCTGGAGTCAGAGCGAAATATCCATATAAAAAGAAGAGGTTTCTTTCAGCCCTAGTCGTCGCAATCCCAACATTCTCCCTGTATCTATCTATATATATATATATATATATATATATATATATATATATATATATATATATATATAGATAGATACAGGGAGAATGTTGTGATTGCGACGACTAGGGCTGAAAGAAACCTCTTCTCTTTATATCGATATTTCACTCCAGAGCTTCATCAGGATTTATATATATATATATATATATATATATATATATAGTTAGCTAAGGAAAAAATGGGGTCCATTGCATTCGATTAGCGGGAGCTAGGGGGAGGTAGATAATTGGGAAAGGTGTTGCTTGAAAGCATCATCCTTCTAGATAAATATCAAGCTGGATTTAGTCTGATATAAAATACGAAATAATATATTCCGTTTGTAAGATATACCATACTTATATTATCAACACACATCAATTCGAATAAGACAGAAATAAATATACGATAAGAACTTGCAGATTGGGTTTACATGGGATTTCAATGATAGGGGCGAACTACGGAATAAAAAGTGGATTTTATAGTCTATATGGAGATGGATGACTTCCGTGTACTTATAGCTCCCCCGCGCGCAAACCCCGTCGCAATCGGGAGAGTAACGTGCCTTGGCATAGGCTTTATCTAATTTAAAAGTTACCCCCCAAGTTGCAAAAAAAACCTGAGTTTAAATAACTTGTTTAATTAAAATTGTATATTGGATTATAACTTTCTTGTTTCAAACATTAAAAACTAGTTGTTGTGGCTTTTTAGACGCCCTTTTAATGTATTTAATACGTACAAACTTTTTTTTACTAAGTGAAAAATATTCAGGATGGTTTATTGTTTTATTAACATAATCCTGTGGCATTAAAGGTACTTTTGTTTAACCGCCCCGTGGCGTGCTGTAGTGCGCATCGGGAACGACAAATAAAACAAGAGACAATACGCTTTGAGCAGCAAATAGTGATAAACGAAAATGGTATTGTTTTTAACAATCTGTATTACTTTTGTATATATTATTATATTTTTGTCTAAATTTATTTCATGATACAAAAGTCGTTTTATTATAATTATACAACTATAACTCTATTTTTTATATATAAAGCCAAACATTTTACAATTTAAAATGTCTGTATTTAAAACCGAGATAAAAATATATACCAAAAAATGTGCAATGGTTCAAGAAAAGGAATGAATCCGAAAAAAAAGACACTATACATCTTGTAGGCGCTTATTTAATCCAGCGCGAACGCGTGCACTTTCTGACGGAATACATTAGTGTGACACGCACCTTCACGGTGTACGCGAAAATGGAGCATTAGCATAAATATGCAAATTCGGCTTGAACCAGGTAAAACTGTACCGCCTGGAGGGCATGTCATACACAAGACAGCGTTTATGTTGTGTCAGCTAACGCCAAACAACTTCACAAGAGACGCAAGTTCAAACGTCAATCGATAACTTAATATAAACACAATGTTAAGTTATATGCAGTAAGAACAAGGATTTATATGTTCTTATGGTCGTTTTATGTTTTTATACTTATAAAACAGAAAAATTATTTAAAAAAAATATATGTTGGTTTATGGTAGCAATTAAACCGGAGTGAAGTTATCCATTTTCTATAATTCCGGCGGCCGCGCGGGGTCGCAACGCGGATTATGATTCTCCAGTAGTGGAGCATTAAAAAAAAAATTATTTTTTGGTACAATTGTTTACACATGTCGTGGTAATCATAATATAAGAGTAAAAAAAAATTAAGTTGATTTAGTTAGTTGTTATTGAATAAAATTTGCAAGAAAACATTTTGTAATTTTTAGCAGCCTAGCCAACTGAGATTTTTTTCAAAATTTTCATGTTTTGTTTAGAATTTAATAGTAATCATTAAACATATTTTTTTAAATATGCACGGGCCTTAGTTTTTTTTTAATTAATTTTGAACCTAAACTTGTTAGTATACGGCGTGCTAAAAAATCAATCAAATCGATTAGAACCTAAGGAATGGGTTTATATTTTCTGTAATGATTAACACTTACAAGGTCAGCATATGTTGGAATAAAAAATTAAAAAATTACGCCCTACTATTTTTTGGCGGCAGTGAAAGTCAAAATGATTCAATTTTCCATCCTAAAATTTTCACCATTTGTTGCTAACCCGATAGTGATTACAAAAAGATTTTTTTAGATATGTGCGGATACATATTTTTTTTTATATCGATTTTTAATTAATTAAACCATACAGCTTGATGGTTAATTACAGGTGCATTTAAATACAAACCTTTGTTTGAATCAACCCATATTGTTGCTAAAACATGGCTTTAGTGATTTCTAAAAAGTCCTATTGTAAAAAATGTTAGCAAGTATTTTTTAGAAGCTGCCAAAGTTGACCCGAAATCTATGGTTTCACTTTGTTGCTGAAGGAAGTTTGGGGAAATCATTTATTATTATAATTTTATTTATAAATTTATCGATATATTTATTTAATTAAAATATCAAATTTAAATATTGCGCCGTAGATATATATTTTTTTTTTCAAAGAAAATTCGTAACGTACAAAATATGTATTAGAAGATATTTATAAACCCTTTGAACTAGTGAATTCTTAATAAGTGTAAAAGCAGTATGTGGGAGTATAAGGGCTGTGTAGCGCAATCTGCTTTTTTTTAAACAAAAGGATCAAACTGAAATATTAATTTTCAAAACGATTATTTGGGAGAGCACACAAACAGACAGCATTAAAAATTCATTAGTAAATAAAGAAAATTCCTATACGAAAAAAAGTAAAAAACAATAAACCGTTCCCCACTTCATGAGAACCACTCCGGCTGAAGAAACATCGTTCTCATTTCCGGAGCGTAAACATAAACACACTTAAAGCTTTCGGTCGCGCTTAATTTCTGGGTGGGACTGCTCAATTATCCGCATTAAAAATAGAATACTTGGAGGATTCCCTTTGTTTCATGGACGTGGCGTGGTGGGTGGTTAATTTTTTTAATTTTTTTTTTTTGGAAATCCGGGAACGCGAAAGGGCCGCCACTTTATCTCCCCAGTGAATAATGATTACGGTTTAATTAAATGTTTTAATGGCCGCGCGGGCGCGGAGGCGTTTTATGACGCCATTATTTATGAAAAGCGAGATACATTTTCGTGTTGTTCTTGTAATTTTTATGGGAGCGAAACGAATCGTTTGTAGTTTAATTAGCTCGAATTAATAATGGTTGCCTTTTTTTTTGTTGTTGTACATTTAATCATTTCTTTTATTGGGGTGCTTATCACCGTTTTTATTTCAAAGACTAAAGCGTTGGTTTCCTAGGAAGCGGTGTCGATGAAATCGGCCGCTTTTGACTTCTATTACATATTACAAGAAACGTTTTAAATATATGTAATTGAAAAACTAACCATAATCCTTTGTAATTCATGACTTATTCCCGGTACATTGAGGTATACCGCTCTATGGGCCAATATTTCGTGTCACAATTACACACTTCTTCAGGGCTTTGCTAAATTTAAAGAATAAAATACATTGTTAAAAATACGGTGGATACAACTTTTGGTTACATTAACCAAAAAACCAAAAATAGCATTTGATTGCTGTACCACCCCAAAACTATTAGAAAACGTTTAATTTTATAATCCGTCTCCACCTTAAATATAACAACAAAATAATCTCAAATTATACATATACATTTATATATATATATATATATATATATATATATATATATATATATATATATATATATATGAACAATTTTTTTTTGTGATTTTAAAATGACGTCAAAAACGGCCATTTTTTATCGGCACCGCTTCTTAGGATACCAGGGCTGAAGACCCGTTCTCAAGCTATTAGAATTTGGCACTCCTAACTTTGAATTTTCGAAAAATAACTGTTTCGTTCGATTTGTCCACGTTAGTCCATCAAGAAAATTTCGTTTCAAAGATATAACACTATAAAATATCATAAAAAATCTACAAGAAGAAAGAAAATTGCTGCGATAGCGTTTTGTTTTCATGGCTAGTTAGGTAACACAAAGAAAACTCCCCTCGTCTATTTATATTTTAATTAGTATTGTTATAAAACTAATTAAAACGACGAAATGATGTTTTTGTTACAATTAATTAGCATGCAAACAAAAAAAAACATCCCTACATGAAATCGGACCGTGTAGTCCCGCTTTAAACTGTGGTTACAAAATACAAACATTGTAGCCGATGTTTATGCAAGTGCGGAGGCGAAAAAACACGGGTAAATTCGCGCATAATCGCCCCCACCTCCACCACACACATACACACACATACACACACACACACACATACTGTAAACCCGTAATGTTTTGCAGCGGTGCACGCTAAAATATCCCCACACGCAAACACCTGTGAACGCGAAACTCATTACGGCCAACTTTATTGGACAGTTATTGGGGTCGGTAATGGTGGAGAGGGTTTTTGCAGAAAACGCACGCCTCATCCCCCAATTATTGTTGGTATTTTCATAAACTAAACTAATTTTTTTTGCACAACGATGCATTTAATGCATGAAAATTTATTTTCGACGCACTACAGCATGTGAAATTAAAAAAAAATATATGTTGGTGTATAGTAGAATCTTTATTATAAAATATTAATTAATAGTTGTGTTGGGATGCTTTAATTACTATAATTAAAAATATAGAAAATTGCGGAAATCAGTGATTGGTATAATTTTGTTTAGAAATTCATCATTTATTTATATAATGAAAATAACAAATTTAAATATTGCGCCGTAGATATTTCTCTGGCAATTCATGATATAATAAACTAGTAATAGTATATATATATATATATATATATATATATATATATATATATATATATATATATATATATAACTATAATGAGTTTGAAATATAGATTTTATATGAACTGTTTTGACTTTTAAAACAATAACTGAGTTGGAATGTTTAATTTTTTTCTCATATACTAATATATTGAGACTACATGTTCAAGATTTTATCCTTGTATTCCAACAGGTTTAGGTGTTATAAATTTTTTTCTGCAAACAGTTCATAATGGTAACTCACAAACATATTAATCGGTTTAATTATAATTCATAAATTGCAAACCAATTGCAGAACAGAGTCCAAATTTGGCAAAATTCATCTAAATATATCAACAAATGAGTAAAAAAATTGATAGCTTCAAAACATTTTAATTTTGCTACATACAGCTGATTAAACATATGATTACTTCTTGAAAGCCGTAACTTTTTTAAAAGAAAAATTGCAAATTAACATATTTTTTTTAATGTTCCTTTATATATTGCGAACGTATTTACAAAGTTTGAGCTTTGTAGCATAATTATTTGGCTTGTTATGAATTGTTTTCTTACTGATGCGAATTTCAATGATGGCCGACAAAGATGGCGGCATAACATATTATCAACAATTTGCGTTAAAAATTATAACTCTCACACTAATTTATCTATAAAGCCCAAATTTAACAAAAATATTGCTAATTCATGAAATAATACAACAAAAAAACAGCAATGTCATCAATTATCAACTTTCTGAATTACATGAGTTTGAAATATATATTTTATTTCAACTGTTTCAACTCTTAAAACAAAAACTCAGTTGGAATTTTAATTTTTTTCTCATATATTAATATATTGAGAATACATGTTCAAGACTATAGTCTTGTATTCCAACAGGTTTACGAGTTATGATTTTTTTTCTGCGAACAGTTCATAATGGTAACTCACAAACATGTTAATCGGTTTAATTATAATTCATAACTCGCAGACCAATTGCAGTGAAGAGTTCAAATTTGGCAAAATTCATCTAAATATATCAACAAATGAGTAAAAAAAATGATAGCTTCAAAACATTTTAATTTTGCTACATACAGCTGATTAAACATATGATTACTTCTTGATAGCCGTAACTTTTTTAAAAGAACAATTGCAAATTAACATATTTTTTTAATGTTCCTTTATATATTGTGAATGTATTTACAAAGTTTGAGCTTTGTAGCATAATTATTTGGCTTGTTATGAATTGTTTTCTTACTGATGCGAATTTCAATGATGGCCGACAAAGATGGCGGCATAAAATATTATCAACAATTTGCGTTAAAAATTATAACTCTCACACTAATTTATCTATAAAGCCCAAATTTAACAAAAATATTGCTAATTCATGAAATAATACAACAAAAAAACAGCAATGTCATCAATTATCAACTTTCTGAATTACATGAGTTTGAAATATATATTTTACTTCAACTGTTTCAACTCTTAAAACAAAAGCTCAGTTGGAATTTTTCTCATATATTAATATATTGAGAATACATGTTTAAGACTATAGTCTTGTATTCCAACAGGTTTACGAGTTATGATTTTTTTTCTGCGAATAGTTCATAATGGTAACTCACAAACATGTTAATCGGTTTAATTATAATTCATAACTCGCAGACCAATTGCAGTAAAGAGTTCAAATTTGGCAAAATTCATCTAAATATATCAATAAATAAGTAAAAAAATTTATTGCTTTAATACTTTTTGATTTTGTCACATACGACTGATTAAACATATGATAGCTTCATGATAACTAGTGTACAAGAAAAATTGCAAGTTAATATATTTTTTTCAATATTTCTCTATATGTTACAAATTATTTCTAAAGTATATATATATATATATATATATATATATATATATATATATATATATATATATATATATATTTTTCAAGAGTCCACCGTTTCCGAGATATAATCGAAAAAAAACCAAAAATAGGATCTTCTCCTGCCCCTCCCATCTTATTCTCACCCTCCAAGGGCGGGGACTTTTAGTACCTACTAACTACTCCTAACGAAGCCCTGAAGTCAAAAACTCTCGCATATATCTTCTTCTTCTTTGTATCGCTTTATCATAAAAAAGCGATACACATTATTATTATTTTGTCGAGTTCGTGACTATTACTCATTTCGCAAATATTTTAATGATGACTTCTATATGAGCAAACACAAAATTTTATCAGTGTATTATTTTATGCTGCTACAGGATGAGAAAACTACTCTACCGACACGCGGACAGTTTTATGTAACATAGGTGACTTGTCACTCATACTAAATAGAAACGTGTTTTATATATGTATACCGAATCCTGTCACACAGGCCAACAGAGACACACACACACATACACATACAAAATAAAGTGATAAAAATTTTATGTGGTAATCCCTGCGTGCATTATGCCCCCGTTTTAGAATATAAAATGCATGTAAGTTATTCGATTTATATTAACGTCGCATATTTTTATTCCGTTCCACCTCAAAAAAGCTATAAATTTCAAATTTTACTGTCGGCATCATGCGACAGGAGGGGCACATTCCGTATATCCGTGAGCGCGTTTTATGATGTATTAAATTTTAGTTTGATTGGCTTTAGCCGCATCCATATCCACCTTTGCAAATGTGAAGGGTGGTAGTGTGGGGAGGAATTTTATTTTACTTTCCCACCATTACTCAGCAATGATGGTGACATTGATATAAAGACACGCAAAATTAGATGCAGTTTTATTTAAGGCAGCTGGGTTTTATAGGGTGTGATAGTACTACATTAAGCTGTTTTCGTTTAACACTGTGTGCGGCTCCGGGTTTATTGTGTCTTGTTCTATTTGTCGTGCACGCCGCTTCCAATGCACACCATTCTACGTTCAACCGGCACTCGACCGCAAAACTTGGAGCGATACAGCACGCTATGAGGCAACTAGTGATGTTAAACGAAGTACCTTTAGTATGAGTGACAAGTCACCTATGATATATAACACAATCCGCATCGCGGTAGGGTTGTTTTCTCATACTGATGTGATATTAAAAAGTCCATTTACATAAATACCTTCTATCTTCTTCTCAAAAAAATTCAAACGTGACTTACGCCACTTTCATTCTCACAGGCTCATATATTGTTTCTATTTTACTTTGCACTGTTTTTACTTTAGTTTATCGATATAAAATCGTTTTAAATTGAGTAAAATACTATATATATATTCAATAAAATTAACCGTCTAATCCCCAATTCGGCTTCAAAGCTGGTGTTGTGTCCCAACACACCTCCAGGGTGTGATTCCGAAAGAAGTCACAACACAGGTAAAAGTATCTGCATTTATATATCATAATAAATAGATACAGATACTTTTACACATGTAAAAGTTGAGATAAGTGTGTTTATAAGGATAAGAAATCTGCTATTATATATCCCAGCTTAAATATCAATTAGCTTTTCATTTTAATTTAAGTTTAATCTAAACAACAGCGATGTACAGTTTATCGGCCTTCCAGGGTGCAAAACTACCAAAATTTCACCACTTCAAACCAGATCCCAGTAAAAGCCGGCCCTCCGAAACTTCCGCACAATACCCCCCCTAAAGTGTTTTTGTTCCAAGCGCTAATTTCAGACAGGCACCTTTACAATTCCGCCGGGTCCTCCTCGTCGGTAAAGTTCAATTATCGGGACAATCGCGGGAACTTCAGAACGCAGTCCGTATTCATTATTCTGCTCGTTTTTTTCTTCTGTGTGTCTCTTTCTGAAAACTTCCCGGTGGTGTTTATCGCGGGCGTCTTGCCATAATTAAAATGCGGCCCCGACAACAACTTTGGCGCCAAGTTGCCGGGGCGGAAGGAAGCGCGGGAGAATTAAATTTTGCATAATCAAACATTATGTTTCCGCGCGTAAAAATAAAACCGGCAGACGGCCCTGAAACTGCTTATTTCGCGCGCGGCAAACACTCGGGACTAATTACGAGATATGCGCGGATTAATTATGAGACTACTCTTTCGGAGCTATTTGGCCCGCACTACAGCATTTGCGCATATAATATTTAATTTGTGAAATACATTTAAAGACATGAGTGAGCAGTATTTTAAGATTATACAATTTTTTTATGACTGCAAGATTGCAAGAATTAGACAAATTGAATAATCACTATAACTCGAGTTTCAGTGCAATAACATTTTCAAAATTAACCAAAAATACTCGAAATAGATGTATATACCTTTATCTATAATTTGAAAACCGTACTTAGTAAACTCAATTTTTTGTAAGATTTTAAAATTTGCAAGAATTTAATAAATTGTATAATCGCTATAACACGAGTATTAGTCCATGAAAATTTTCAAAATTAACCAAAAATACTCGAAATAGATATATATATATATAGGTATATACCTACATCTATAATTTGAAAAACATACTTAATAAACTCAATTTTTTGTACCACTTTTAAAATTGCAAGAATTTAATAAATTGAATAATCGCTATCATTTGAGTTTTAGTCTACAAACATTTTCAAAATTAACCAAAAATACTGAAACTAGATGTATATACCAGAATATATAATTTGAATAGCATACTTAGTAAACTCAATTTTTTTGATAACTTTTAAGTTTGCTAGAATGTTATAAATTGAGTAGTCGCTATAACTCGATTTTGAGTAAACGAAAATTCACAAAATTGACAATAAATACTCGAAATAGATGTATATACCTACATCTACAATTTGAAAAACATACTTTGTAAACTCAATTTTATTAAGATTTTTAAATTTGCAAGAATTTTATATATTGAATAATCGCTATAACTCAAGTTTTAGTGAACGAAAATTTACAAAATTAACCAAAAATACTTAAAATAGATGTATATACCTATATTAAAAATTTGAAAATAATATTTATTAAATTCATTTTTTATTGATATTTATTTAAGTGTGCAAGAATTTTATTAACAATATTTTTTTTTTACAATTAATTATTAATTGGTTTAAAATTTAATTGTCAGGTAATGTGGTAGCAAACCGACACTAATAAACGATTATTATTATTATTATTATTATTATATAAATTTTCGACGGCTTATCTTATATTTGATTTCCACATGTTTGTTTGGTGGCATAAACTATGATATTAGTAGATATGGTACGTCGCCGACTAGCTTTTAAGAATCTCGGTGTTACCGTATTACGTTATACAGTGGAAATATAAGGAGGGAATTTAAATATAGGGGAAAATCTAGTAGGTTTTTTTTAAGCTGGCCGTTACCAGCATGGAGTATCGTCTGTAATATATGTTATTGTAAAATTTTAATAATATGTTTATAAGTATTATCGCTTGAATGATGATTAATATAAATATCCACGCTATAAGAAAATCAACACAACAGTTCGCATGTTTTTAACACATATATTGACATTGATATTTTTAATATGCCGAACGCCTCTGTGGTAAGTGCTATTAAAAATATATAATTTGAATGTTCATTATATATCATTGTGTTATGTTTTTTCTTTCTTTTATTTGTTATGTTGTTATTATATCATCTGTAATTGGTTTCTGTTAAACTGTAGATGTCTATATTAAATAAATAAATAAATAAATAAATTATAGCTATCATATATTAAACTTTTCAATTATAAACGACTTAAACTTATTTCTATTTATATTTTTATTTATATGTATTTTTGTTATGGTTGGTGATGTTGAAGAGCAGTTTTTTGTGAGAGAAATGCCAATAATTTTTTTATAAACGACGCTACACCGAAATCTTTCTGAATAAAATTTACAAATATATATAACTTACCTATATATGGGCACTCCAGAACTATGATGGAAGAAGAACACCATATACACTTTATCGTGTCCAACAGGCACCACATCACAGGGCAGGCTGACGCTTTTTCCCTCCACCGCCTGAATATCCTGCATCGGAACTGAAACAACAAAATGCATTTCAGTGCACAATTCCTCCATGCTTGTTTGAATGCACAAGCAGCACGAACCCTACGGCGGAACAATAACGTGTAAGTCAACAAGGTTTCTCCCTGTGTTACAAACACCCCGACCACAATAAGCATTAATAATTTCCCAGACATGAAAACACTGTAAGCTGTAATGAATTTCATTTATTAGAAAAAGTTCTCAAATACTATTCAGATTGAGATCATGTATATACTTTTCTTATAGCGCCAATTATGCAATATTCACAACTTTCTATTAGGTAGATTTTACAAAATATTGTGGTTTGTAGCTTTGTATCGGAAAAACAAACAGCTGTACAATTGTATTAATACTTTTTTGGATTACTTATGATAAAATCATATGACACTGCAATTTTCATAACTTTCTGTCAGGTAGATTTTACAAAATATTGAAAAAATTGAGATCTTGACGAGATTTTTATAAATATTAATCATTTTTATGTTTGTAACTTTGTATCGGAAAAACAGACAGGTGTAGAATTTTTGTTAATGACTTTTGGAATTACCTATGATATTGTTATATAATACTGCAATTTTCATAAATTTCTATCAGGCAGATTTTACTAAATATTGAAAAAAAATTGAGCTCTTGAGGAGATTATCTGAAAATATTAATCAGTTTTATGTATGTAATTTTGTATCGGAATAACAGACAGGTGTAAAATTTATATTAATGACTTTTTGGATTACCTATGATATTGTTATATAATACTGCAATTTTCATAACTTTCTATAGGGTAAATTTCACAAAATATTGAAAAAATTGAGCTCTTGACGAGATATCTGTAAATATTAATCATTTTTATGTTTGTAGCTTTGTATCGGAAAAACAGACAGCTGTAGAATTTTTGTTAATGACTTTTTGGATTACCTATGATATTGTTATATGATACTACAATTTTAATAAATTTCTATCAGACAGATTTTACTAAATATTGAAAAAAAATGAGCTCTGAGGAGATTATCTGAAAATATTAATCAATTTTATGTTTGTAATTTTGTATCGAAAAAACAGACAGGTGTAGAATTTTCATTAATGACTTTTTGGATTACCTATGATATTCTTATATGATACTGCAATTTTCATAACTTTCTATCAGGTAGATTTTACAAAATATTGAAAAAATTGAGCTCTTGACGAGATTTCTGTAAATATTAATCATTTTTATGTTTGTAGCTTTGTATCTGAAAAACAGACAGGTGTAGAATTTTTGTTAATAACTTTTTGGATTACCTATGATATTGTTATATGATACTACAATTTTAATAAATTTCTATCAGACAGATTTTACTAAATATTGAAAAAAAAATGAGCTCTGAGGAGATTATCTGAAAATATTAATCAATTTTATGTTTGTAATTTTGTATCGAAAAAACAGACAGGTGTAGAATTTTCATTAATGACTTCTTGGATTACCTATGATATTCTTATATGATACTGTAATTTTCATAACTTTCTATCATGTAGATTTTACAAAAAATTGAAAAAATTGAGCTCTTGGCGAGATTTCTGTAAATATTAAACATTTTTATGTTTGTAGCTTTGTATCGGAAAAACAGATAGGTGTAGAATTTTTCTTAATGACTTTTTGGATTACCTATGATATTGTTATATGATACTGCAATTTACATAAATTTCTATCACGCAGATTTTACTAAATATTGAAAAAAAATTGAGCTCTGAGAAGATTATCTGAAAATATTAATCAATTTTATGTTTGTAATTTTGTATCGGAAAAACAGACAGGTGTAGAATTTTCATTAATGACTTTTTGGATTACCTATGATATTCTTATATGATAATGCAATTTTCACAACTTTCTATCAGGTAGATTTTACAAAATATTGAAAAAATTGAGATCTTGACGAGATTTCTATAAATATTAATCATTTTTATGTTTGTAACTTTGTATCGGAAAAACAGACAGGGGTAAAATTTTTGTTAATGACTTTTTGGATTACCTATGATATTCTTATATGACACTGCAATTTTCATAACTTTCTATCAGGTAGACTTTACAAAATATTGAAAAAATTGAGCTCTGAGGAGATTATCTGAAAATATTAATCAATTTTATGTTTGTAATTTTGTATCGGAAAAACAGACAGGTGTAGAATTTTCATTAATGACTTTTTGGATTACCTATGATATTCTTCCATGATACTGCAATTTTCATAACTTTCTATCAGGTAGATTTTACAAAATATTGAAAAAATTGAGCTCTTGAGGAGATTATCTGTAAATATTAATCAATTTTATGTTTGTAATTTTATATCGGAAAAACAGACAGGTGTAGAATTTTTATTAATGACATTTTTGGTTATCTATGATATTATTATATGATACTGCAACTTTAAAATTGTTTCGAGCTTTTAATAATAACTAACGTATATAATTATTTTTATTATTAATATATAATATTAAATGGCTATGAATTCTGATATTAAATTCCTTATTTTATAATTTCAATTTTCTCAATTTTCCGTGTAGTATATTCAATTAGTACAATATCTTATCTGTAAAATATCTTAATAAATGAAAATAAAAATGAAATAATAAAATAAATGACATACGCAAGACGGAAGGCATGAAAGTAGGTATTGAGAAAGTCTTTTTGTTTGAGAAAGTCTTTTACAAACTATTTATTGATTATGTTCCTGTTAGATAAACAAGGTATTGTCTAAATAATGCTATTGATAAAATGAATGCCTGCAGTCACTCATAATCAGTAAAATCACCGAGTAATCACTCGATCGACAAATTAGTATCCGTGACTATTAGATAATTGCCTAATGGATTTAATATCGCGCGCGTTTGCGGGTGGGAGGGCAGTAAATCGGGTTTCGTTGGGCGTGTGTGTGGGGGGGTGGTTGCAACCAGGGGGTGGTTGGCGGCGATGAAACGAAATCAACTACAATTCCCATGAAAGCGATTTGCAAGCAACGGATGCGGATTCCGCAGACCCTGCTCGCCGCCGCACGCACGCCATAATTTGCGCTTGCTGTTCCGCCGGCTGCCGGATGTGATAATAACAGAAATTCGGTTTACCAAAAATCGGGAGCCGGTGGCGGTTGTGTGCGGCGGTGACATTTCATTTGCACGACTCGCGGCCACAATATACACGTGTAATTGTCGGAAAATCAAAAAAAATTAAATAAAACACCGATTCGGGATGACTGTTTATGGTAACCGCATTGTCATTAAATCTGTTTGTGGCTCATGAATAAATTTAACAAATAACATTTATTAATAACAAATATATTAAATGTGATTCACCTCATATCGTGTAGTAGCAGTAACGAAAGGCAATCTTTCCTTACTGTTACTAAAAAAAATATTAGCCTTTACTTATATTTATTTAATTTATTTTTTAAATTAATTAAAATAATTAATAATAACATTAAATAAACAAATGTTACATAGTATAACATACAAAATAAAGTTTAATTAATTATAATATTCATTTATTCATTCATAACAGATGTTTTACACGATAAGTAATACTGTGAATATTTTAGAATTAGGAACATAATATGTTCCTAAATGTTCCGTACAGTAGTACCGTCATTATTTTAAAATATTGACAGTATTATTGATCGTGTAAGGTGCCTTTAATGTATATCAGTTTTGTCAATAATTCTGTAATTATATCAGTTATAACCTGATATAAGCTCGAAATCATGTATTAGCAGGCATGTATATAGTAGATACAACCACAAATAAAATAAGCAGTTGCATTAATCATGCAATTACATTGTCGCCAATGGCAAGTTCAATTCGAAATCAATTACCGCACATTTGTTTGATGAATCGGCGGCACATTTAGCTAAACATCCTCTAGCCAGGCTCTAGCTGTGCAATATTTTGAATTGATATTAAATTCGCACAATGCAGCGCTTTGAATGATTAATCCTGTACCTGGTATATTGCAGATAATATTTATTTGAACCATGAGATTGTGAATAGGATTTATTTCAGCAGAATGAATTGTATACATAGGCAGTGTTCGTTTGACCGGTGTAAAGTTAAACATTTCTCATAATTCTGGGCGGCCTGTGAGTTGGCGCGGCGTTGACTTTTTCTCAGTGCATTGTTATTAAACGGAGTATTCAAAAAAATTATTTTTTTCAACAATTGTTTACTTATGTCTTGGTAACCATAAAATAAGAAAAAAACAAATATAAGTTTATTTTGTCAGCTGTTATTGAATAATATTTGCAACAAAACAAATTGCAATTTTTATTAATGTACCTCCAGGATTTTTTTTTGAAACTTTCAAATTATTGTTTAGCCTTTAACAACAATTGTCAGACATATTTTGGAATAGGATGTTGGGTCTTAGTTTTTTTCTAAAATATTTTTGAATATAAACATGCATGTAAGTAAAATATTTGTAAAATCATTTTTAATTTATAACAAATGTATGTGCCCATATACAAACGTTTTTATTTAACAATTTTGTTTATAAGACATTACTTTAGTAGTATCAAAAAAGAAAAGTTAAAAAAGTTGACAGAAAGTATTTTTTTTTATAAGGCAGTCATTGAATAATATTTGCAACAAAAGAAATTGTAATTATTATTAAGGCACCCCCTCACGATTTTTTTTAAACTTTCAAAATATTCAAAAATATGTCTGATGATTGTTATTAAACTCTAAACAATATTTAAAAGGTTTAAAAAAAATCGTGGAGGGTACATTAATAATAAAAATTGGAATTTGTTTTGTTGCAAATATTATTCAATAGCAGCTGACAAACTTAACTTATATTTGTTTTTTTCCTATTTTATGGTAACCAATACATAAGTAAAAAATTGTAGAGAACAATAATTTTTTTGAACACTCCGTTTAGTAACAATGCACCGAGAAAAAGTCTACGCGCCAACTCACGGTCTGCCCGGAATAATGAGAATTGTTTAACTTCACACGGTGTCCGTTTGGTTACTACTAGCGTTGATTGAAGTATTTATATACAATACTTCAATCAACGCTACTAGTGACTAGTAGTAACGCATGCTGACGTCACGCTTATTTATTTATTTATTTATTTATTTATTTAATATAGACATCTACAGTTTAACAGAAACCAATTACAGATGATATAATAACAACATAACAAATAAAAGAAAGAAAAAACATAACACAAAGATATATAATGAATATACTCATACTAATAGACTAATAGTATAACGCGGCGTCAGCATTTGTCACCACTAGTCATTAGTAGTAACCAAACGGACAGCGCCATAGAATGTATTTCAAATATATGCTTACGCTTGAAATTAACATAAGGTCTCTTATAAAATTCATATAGGAGGAAGCTACAAACACACAATAATAATAAATCAATTTACATAAAACATACAATCAAATAAACCAATAAAAAAATGATGTGTTATTATAACACATACAATTTCCTCGAGTGATGAAAAACAAGCTGTATACACGGTCCGTATTTGTATCGCAGCGCAATTCGCTGGGAATTCAATTGCGTTTTTGCGATACGCCAAGTTTAGAGCGAGCGAACCAAAGGTTGTGTCGAAGCTATTCAATATCCAATAAGTTTTGTTGTCTATACAAAATCGTTATACCGCTAAGCTTCAAAGAAAACAAAAGGCTTCATGAATATCGGAATATCAATGAAAAATAGAAGGGCGCCGCCGCCACGGGGAGGGTTCGTATTGAAAATAAATGCAAATATTATGATTTGCCACGTTATAAAAACACAACCTCGATATCTGTTTCGTTAAAAACACGGTGTTCAAGTTTAATTAATGTAGAAATTATTTATCTTGTTACAATATTATGGATTGAACTGGTAATAACAGACACAACGTTGGATTTGTATAGGAGCTAGGGGTATCATATTATTAACTGAATTCGTTTTAGTTATTTTCTCTTCATTGTCAGCTTTTTAAATCTTAGTTAGTCAAGATATGAGTACAACTAAATTATCTAGTAATCTCTATCTAGTATCTCTAGTAATATCAACTAAATTATCTAGTATCATACAGCAAATTATTTTAAAATATTGGATTGGATGGTAGATGGAATGAAAAAATATAACTGGACTATTTGTATGGGAGGAGCTGACTCTAAAACGATCTTAACAGTAGGTCCGCGATAATGCAGATCCGCATAAAATGTGTACTAGAAGAATAGAACGTATTTTATTTTCCATTAATTCTACAATAAAAACCAATATTTCAAACAATTTACTCTATGATACTAGATAATTTAGTTGATATTACTAGAGATTACTAGATACTTTATTTGGACTCATATCTTGACTAACTTTTGGTTCACGACCTGACGCATATTGAATTTCTGACTGGATTCAGCTCTTTGGGCCAGGGGCCAGTCAGGTTTCGGTGAAATGATGATACTCGGGCCCAGATGGTACCCCGACCCCCACTGCTGCAAACGGGTAGCTCCGTAAGGCGTGGGGGCGAGTTCCTACCTGAACATTGTTGTTGTTGTTGTTGTTTCAAGAAATTGTCTTGTCTAAAACGAGCTTTAATAAATGGTGCAAGAATTTCACACATTTCCATACTAGCTGGAAATAAATATAGATATATTTCTATATATGTATAAATCTATTATAGATATGATAGAGGGATATAAGCATTTGTATATCGATTGCGTAAATCTCGCATTTTATCATTTCGGATATTGCGGCGCGCACAAAATTGAAACGCTCGGGACCCGGGGGCGCGAAAACTGATACGAAAAGGGCATCGAAAATGAACAGGGAGTTCATATATAGTCGAGTGTATGTGGGGCATTTGTCCACCACACACGCCGCAATTTTCTTATATTATAGTCCCCCCATCTCCATCACGCGCTCGCCCCCTCCAAATCGATGAATAAAATAAAAATACCGAGTCCGACTGCGGAGATCGCCTCATTTTTTATCCCGACTCAAGGGGTAGGTCGCAAAACGAATTAGGCGGACCTTATTGAGGACGGCAATCGATCAGCATTTGCGGGGGGGTGTAGGGGTTTGGGGGGTGGCTGAGCGACGCCAAGGAAAAGTTCGTCCGGCTACGCGCGGTCATTTTTCATGAAGTGAAACAAACGCGACCGATAAGGCGCGCGGCGCTCGAGGGGCGGCAGGATGCCCGAAAGTGCGAAGAGATTAATAGCGACCCCGGGACACCTAACTGCCCCCTTGCGGACCACGTGACTAACCCCCCCTCAACAAACTAAACTAATTATAGCTCTGCACCTTTAACACACGAAACGGCCAGCGATTTTACGTGAATTGTTTGTTGAATTAAATCGAATGGGGTAATTTCCGATCACCGCTAGTTTTACTAACGTGCAAAAAAAGTCTGCGGTGATAAACATTTAAGGGAAACAGTTTATGTAATTTTAGCACAAATTATGACTTAAGCCGTTTTGCCCAAGTGATAGAGTGCAAGTGTATAAGTTATAACTATGTATTTACACTTATACTCTAAGAGTGCAACTTAAAAAAAAAATAGACAATTACTGTTTTTATGTTATAATAAAATGTTTCTAAATAACAAACAAAATTGATACAAAACCGGCTTATTTCTATAACAAAAAAAAACTTTAGAAATGTAGTTATATAATAAAAATAATTTCGAGTATTTCCCGGCAATTTATTTACACATTCCCCACACGTACGATTTATCTCAAGCACTTTTTTTCCGCGCAGCATATATGGTTTAACAATTTCTCCACCGCTTTCCAGAGTCAATTCCCGGTTCGGGATACAAATTACGTTCCTGATACGACCCGACACTTTACCGAATTCGCCGGGAAATATAACGTTTTCATATTTTTGCTTTCGCTATATTGATAAATACTTACAATCCCCCTCCCCGCCCCACTGCACGCGTGTGTTTGATTTATTGAAAAGCGAAATTGAACGTATCAGTACGAAATGGAAAAGTAAAAGCGCGCGCGTTTGTTTATTGGGATTATTTTTTAAAACCAATTTTTCTGCTGAGTTTAAATAAATAAGTGTCTCTGGATTTGTAAATGAAATGTGGTGTTAAAGATTTTTTCGGACGGTTTTGTTTAGAGGCATTTTCAGAAAAGGTTGGAAAAATTATCAGGAAACCTTATTAATTATATTTCCAGAGAGAAATCAATCTGTATTAGGCTATGGGCCCTTGTTCTTTCCACTTTATATTTCGTTTATATAAAATTTAAAATGTTTACGTGTTTGCATGATATAGATAAAAAATATCTGGTATCTGTGGTGCCCCCCGACTTTCCAAAATACATGACCTATTTGTTAGTTAGTCGCCGAAAAAAAAATACATTGAATCAAAATTTTCCAAATTCCTTTGGCCATCTGGTGCACTGATATGTTCTGAACCAAGATCCAAAAGAAAATTAAACAAAATATATTGCATAATTTTTTTATGGACTCAGCCTCTAAAATCGGATTATCCAGATATGAGCGTAAAAGTTTAAAATTAAAAAAAAAATAGAAAAACAAAATCGGTGGTATACAGACTTTCCATTTTACTTTATCATATTGTTATAAATATTAAGCAATTTTTTTCAAATCCAGAAACATTGCGCGTCATGGTCAAAAATAATAATTTACGTTACAACATATATTATACAAAAACGCCTATAAAAATATAAAAATTATTAAAAATTTTTTAGATATATATAAATATATATATATATATATATATATATATATATATATATATATATATATATATATATATTATGATTGGCAAGACATTAATAAAGAATTCCCCAAAATTTGGATTTTATTGGTCACCTCAATTGGTCAGTACAGACCCGCAAACAATCCGCCGGCTGGGATCATAGGGGATATCTTCACACCGGTGAAATTTTGAAGCGTTTTTTATAGCCTTTAACTTTTATAATGAATCTAATGTTGTTTGATTTTAAATCGATTCAAACAAATACTACTTTTAATAGATATATAATATTTTCTTCATTATAATAAAATATGAGAATTATTAAATTAAAATGTTATGTAAAATTCGAAGAAAATTTTCTTTTTTCAATTAGGGATATTGCAGTGGGACTTTTTCACAATACATTACTACGAAAAATTATTTAGGTCAGATAATATCTACAAGCGGAATTATTTTGTCAATTATAGAGTAGTTTTCTCTAGAATATTGCACAACTATTTGCACTACAAGATAATTTATTAGAAATAATCGCAACTGTAAAATTAATATCATCACCCGTGGATTTTGGTTGCTAGGTAACATGTTGGTCGGCCATCATGGATTCATGGCTTGTTTATATTTTAGAGAAGTTTTGTCATCTCAAAAATATCAACTAGCCATGAATCCATGATGGCCGACCGACATATTACCTAGCAACCAAATTCAAGGATAGTGATATTAATTTTACAGATTGCTGAGAATTAAAATATGAGCATGTGAGAATGAAAGTGGTGTAAGTCACTTTTGAATTGTTTTGAAAAGTAGAAGATTTTGCGTTTAGTATTTATGTAAATTGAAATACGCAGTTACATTTTTATTTTTATGAATAAATTGTTTTTTTTTTCGTTTTATTTGTTATGTTGTTATTATAACTTCTGTAATTGGTTTTTGTTAAACTGCAGATGTCTACACTAAATATATAAATATATATATATATATATATATATATATATATATATATATATATAAAAATAAATAAAGCCTAGTGTTTGACAAGATTTCCCCCATATTATAATTGAGTGAGTTCCTAACGAAACTCCAGCATTTTCTTATGCTATTATCACCGACAAAATATTAATTATCCACCACCTTAATTAAAACCATCCTGCAGCAACACAAACTCCACCTAATGCCCTTAAATCCTCCACGCTATCTTCACTAGAACATGTGCGCGTTGGAGAATGACGCTGATCCACATTAGTTTTATTAGCGCAAATATAAACCGGGGCGGTGCGGGATTAAAATGAAATTGGGGGGCGACGGCGGCCCCCTTTTATATTGGCACGTCTATTTTTATAACGCGTAAAGGTCAGGATCGATCATTATTTATTTTCCATTAAAAATACATTCCGTGTCGCTGGCAGGCGAGCACCCCGGAAATTTCGCTGGCGTAATAAATAAAAGCGCCGTCGGCTCGCGTATAATTTTTTTTGCGTCAACCTCCCCCCACACACACACATATATATATACACAACAAAATCCTCCCGCAGCCACCCCCAAGTTATAAAGTCGCTTATTTTTTTTTGTGTGTGTTGTTGTTTGCGATCCGCACAGGGAAATCTAAACATGCGGGCGAGAGAAAAAAAAACCGAAACTGCCGCACCACAAATCAGAGAGTATCGCGCGAGGGGAGAACTATAAAACATCGATGAACACATAAACCTTTTTCTTTGCAGCAGAGGGTTGGTTGGTTGGTTTTGGTTTGTGTGTGTGAGGCTCGTAAAAAACGGCGGCGATGTCCGCGCGAAATATTCGCTGTATGGAAACAACGAGCGGGGGCGGTTTATCGGTGTGTAAATTTTAGAGGTAATCAATGCCCTGGGATGCGCTGCAGCGCGAAAAAGTATTGACAGTAATTACAGTCATAAATACAACAGGTTTTTATAACAACGAGAGTTACAAAACACTGTAATTTTATTATTTACAACAATATATTAAAGAAAAATATAGTGTAAGCAAATTTTAAATATATAACCCTTATACAGAATATAAATTAAGGTTAAAATAAATCTAGAATCATATAATTCAAAACAAGAAGAGATGAGAGTTTGATAGTTAGATAGATTTTAATGCAGAAACAAAATCTGATGAAGTCATAAAAATTGGACATACAGATTTGTAGTTACAACGCATTGAATGACCGGAAAGTGTCTTGAAATTTAGATTTTGTTACATTTTAGTGTTTAATTATTAAAATTCAAGCCCTACAGAGTTAAACTAATACTTTTCTTCAAGAAAATTAAATCCAGAAACAAAATCTGACGAGATCATAAAAATTGGATTTACAGATTTGTAGTTACAAAGCGTTGAATGACCAGCAAGTGTTTTAAAATTTAGAGTTTGTTACATTTTGGTGTGTAATTATTAAAATTTAATTGGCAAAGGGCTCAACTAATACTTTTCTTCAGGAAAACTTAATCTAGAAACAAAATCTAATAAGGTCATAAAAATTGGATATCCAGAATTGTAGTTACAACGCGTTGAATGACCGGCAAGTGTCTTAAAATTTAGATTTTGTTATATTTTGGTTTGTAATTATTAAAATTCAAGCCGTACAGAGCTAAACTAATACTTTTCTTCAAGAAAATTAAATCTAGAAACAAAATCAGATGAGTTCATAAAAATTGGACATCCAGATTTGTAGTTACAAAGCGTTGAATGACCGACAATTGTCTTAAAATTTAGATTTTGTTATATTTTGGTGTGTAATTATTAAAATTCAAGCCGTACAGAGCAGAACTAATACTTTTCATCAAGAAAATTAAACCCAGATAAAAATTTGATGAGGTCATACAAATTGGTCGTCCAGATTTGTAGTTACAACGTGTTGAATGACCGGCAAGTGTTCTGAAATTTAGATTTTGTTACATTTTGGTGTGTAATTATTAAAATTTAACCCGTAAAGAGCTAAACTAATACTTTTCTTCTAGGAAATTAAATCAAGAAACAAAATCTGATGAGGTCATAAAAATTGGATATCCAGAATTGTAGTTACAACGCGTTGAATGACCGCCAAGTGTTTTTGAAATTTAGAGTTTGTTACATTTTGGTGTGTAATTATTAAAATTCAAGCCGTACAGAGCAGAACTAATACTTTTCATCCAGAAAATTAAACCCAGATAAATATTTGATGAGGTCATAAAAATTGGTCGTCCAGATTTGTAGTTACAACGTGTTGAATGACCGGCAAGTGTTCTGAAATTTAGATTTTGTTACATTTTGGTGTAATTATTAAAATTTAAGCCGTAAAGAGCTAAACTAATACTTTTCTTCACGAAAATTAAATCCAGAAACAAAATCAGTTGAGTTAATAAAAAATGGACATCCAGATTTGTAGTTATAACGCGTTGAATGACCGGCAGGTGTTTTTGAAATTTAGATATGTTACATTTTGGTGTGTAATTATTAAAATTCAAGCCATACAGAGGTAAACTAAAACTTTTCTTCATAAAATTAAATCTAGAAACAAAATCAGTTGAGTTCATAAAAATTGGACATCCAGATTTGTAGTTACAACGCGTTGAATGACCGGCAAGTGTTTTTGAAATTTAGATTTTGTTACATTTTGGTGTGTAATTATTAAAATTTAACCCGTAAAGAGCTAAACTAATACTTTTCTTCTAGGAAATTAAATCAAGAAACAAAACCTGATGAGGTCATAAAAATTGGATATCCAGAATTGTAGTTACAACGCGTTGAATGACCGGCAAGTGTTTTTGAAATTTATATTTTGTTACATTTTGGTGTGTAATTATTAAAATTCAAGCCGTACAGAGCTAAACTAATACTTTTCTTCAAGAAAATTAAATCTAGAAACAAAATCAGTTGAGTTCATAAAAATTGGACATCCAGATTTGTAGTTACAACGCGTTGAATGACCGGCAAGTGTTTTTGAAATTTATATTTTGTTACATTTTGGTGTGTAATTATTAAAATTCAAGCCGTACAGAGCTAAACTAATACTTTTCTTCAAGAAAATTAAATCTAGAAACAAAATCAGTTGAGTTCATAAAAATTGGACATCCAGATTTGTAGTTACAACGCGATGAATGACCGGCAAGTGTTTTTGAAATTTAGATTATGTTACATTTTGGTGTGTAATTATTAAAATTCAAGCCGTACAGAGGTAAACTAAAACTTTTCTTCAAGAAAATTAAATCTAGAAACAAAATCAGTTGAGTTCATAAAAATTGGACATCCAGATTTGTAGTTACAACGCGTTGAATAACCGGCAAGTGTTTTTGAAATTTATATTTTGTTACATTTTGGTGTGTAATTATTAAAATTCAAGCCGTACAGAGCTAAACGAAAACTTTTCTTCACGAAAATTAAATCCAGAAACAAAATGTGATCAGGTCATAAAAATTGGATATCCAAAATTGTAGTTATAACGCCTTGAATGACCAGCAAGTGTTTTGAAATTTAGATTTGTTTACATTTTGATGTGTAATTATTAAAATTTAAGCCGTAAAGAGATAAACTAATACTTTTCTTCTAGGAAATTAAATCACGAAACAAAATCTGATGAGGTCATAAAAATTTGATATCCAGAATTGTAGTTAAAACGCGTTGAATGATCGGCAAGTGTCTTGAAATTTAGATTTTGTTACATTTTGGTGTGTTATTATAACATTATGTTATATACTAATAATTTTTTTCAAGAAAATTAAATCCAGAAACCAAATTTGATGAGGTTACAAACATTCGTCATTGAGTTTTTAGTTATAAAGCGTTGACTGGCCGTAAGTGGCTTCTAAGGTATACAACTAACAAGAGATAAGAGCTGAACATAGTACATGAATAATTGAAACTAAAAATGTGTTCCAAGTATAGATTAGTTAAGAATATAGTTAAATATAATTCACGCTTTAAAGTATTTCAGAAATACTCTGGTAAGAGAGAAAAAAATTATTTTCCTCGCAGAGTTTTTATAATATAGAGTATAGAGTAGTATAGAGTAGTATAGAGTAGTATAGAGTAGTATAGAGTAATCAGAAGTATGAATATTATGCATGGATTATACATATATTAAAAAATGTACTCTCAAAATATGTACTTAACTAAAATTATCTCAGCGTAACCTTATCAATATATTCCAGGCATTCCTAACTTAATTATAAGAGACGCACAAAGCCACTTAAACAACCACCCCTTCTAATTAGACATTCTATTATATGCCGGCTGGGAGTTTTGCGGTAAACACAATTTATTAATCGACTCGACGTTTGACGAGCCGCTTGTTTCGCGCTATAAAAACAAAGTTATGAAGAATAATCGCGTTAGCAAATGGCACTTATGGGAGGAAATTTGCGGTCGGTTTTATATCAATGCCGGTGAACATTCAAAACTGAGAAACTCTCATAACAACTACACGATGGCCATAAAAGGATTTAGTGGCTGTAGTTATGGGAATTCTATGTTCTTACATGTCAATGAAGTATGTAATGAGTTGCCTCGTTTATTATTTAAAATTATTACTTGCGACTTTATCGCATTTATATAAAAAAAAAACTTCTACTTTTATAGGGCTATCAGGCGAAAAGCTTTTCCGGCGGTAAAGCGAGAAGCAAAGATGAGTGTAATTTATCTTAACTTCAGAGAAACCCCGTTCTATTTATCTTTTTAAATATTACAAAATTCGATCCTAGTGCTATCTAATAATTGATACTCGTATTAATAGAAAAATTAATTTTCTAAATCTAATGGATCTTAATTCCCATACTAATTAATTATTATTCTATTTTGTCTGCTTATTTATTATGTGCTGAACACACACCCACACACACAGACTCACATACATACACACACACACACACACATACACACAATAATCATATTTTTTAGATATACATTTCAGATATTATACTCAATTATTTATATACCTTATTGGCCTTCAAACTGAAATATATTAAAATCATGCGATGTTAACCGCAAAACGTGACTGTAACTTACTAACAATTATTTTAATTTTTTTATTTTAAATTATTAACAAAATTTAACAAAATTTTCAAAATATACTGGCAAATAGTCGTGTTTATTAAGTGTAATTTTTGGATATTGTATCTCAACTACTTCTATGCGTTTTTGGCCTCCACACTCAAATATATAAAACTCATGCGATGGTAGTCACAAAAAGTGACTGTAACTTATTTTTTTGTGAACCAAATTGAACCAAATTTTCAAAATATACTAGTAAATGGTTATATTTTTCAAATATAAATTATAGTTATTGTAACTCAACTACTTCAACACGTTTCTCGCCTCTACATTCAAATATATCAAACTCATGAGTTAGGAGCCACAAAAAATTACTTTTTTTGTAAACAAATGATGAAATTTTCTTTTTTATGAACAAAATAAAACTATATTTTCAGAGTGTACTGGTAAATAATGTTTGTTAAATATAAATATTGGATATCGTAACTCAACTACGTCTATACGTTTTCCACGCCTCCACACTCAAGTATATAAAACTAATGCCATGGTAGCCAAGAAAAGTGACTGTAACTATCGTTTTTGTGAACAAAATTTAACCAAATTTTCAAAATATGCTGGCCAATAGCTATGTTTGTTAGATATAAAATTTGGATATTGTAATTCAACTACTTATATACGTTTTTGGCATTCAAACGCAAATTTATCAAAAATCATGCGATGTTGGCCACACAAACTTACTGTAACTTACTTTTTTGTAAATAAAATTTAACCAAGTTTTTAGAATATACTCGTAAATAGTTATGTTTATTAGATATCAATTTCGGATATTGTAAGTCAATTACTTCTATACGTGTCTGTCCTTCAAACTTAAATATATCAAAATCTTGCGATGCTAGCCACACAAAAAGCATTGCAACATATTTTTTTGTAAACAAAATTTAACCAAATTATCAGAATATACTGGAAAATTGTTATATTTCTCAGATATACATTTTGAATATTATAACTAAACTACTTCTATACGTTTTTTTTGCCTCTACACTCAAATATATCAAACTCATGCGATGGTAACCAAGAAAAGTGACTGTAACTTACGTTTTTGTCAACAAAATTTAACCAAATTTTCAAAATATACTGGCAAATAGTCGTGTTTCTTAGATGTAAATTTTGGATATAGTATCTCAACTACTTCTATATTTTTTTGGCCTCCACACTCAAATATATATAAAACTCATGCGATGGCAGCCACAAAAAATGACTGTAACTTATTTTTTTAGTGACCAAAATTTAATCAAATTTTTAGTTATTGTAACTCAACTACTTCTATATGTTTCTCGCCTCTACACTAAAATATATCAAACTCATGAGATAGGAGCCATAAAAAATTACTGTAACTTACTTTTTTGTAAATAAATGAATGTAACTTACTTTTTAATGAACAAAATATATCTATATATTCAGAGTATACTGGTAAATAGTTATGTTTGTTAAATATAAATTTTGGATATCGTAACTCAACTACTTCTATACGATTTTGGTCTCCACACTCAAATATATAAAACTCATGCGATGGTAGCCACGAAAAGTGACTGTAACTTATGTTTTAGTTAACCAAATGTAACCAAATTTTCACAATATATTAGTCAATAGCTATGTTTGTTAGATATAAAATTTGGACATTATAACTCAACTACTTATATACGTTCTGGACCTTCAAACTCAAATATATCAAAATCATGGGATGTTGGCCACACAAACTGACTGTAACTTAGTTGTTTGATAACAAAATTCAACCAATTTTTCAAAATATACTGGAAAATAGTCGTGTCTATTAAATGTAAATTTTGGATATTGTATCTCAACTATTTCTATACGTTTTTGGCCTCCACACTCAAATATGTAAAACTCATACGATGGTAGTCACAAAAAGTGACTGTAACTTATTTTTTTGTGAACAAAATTTAACCAAATGTTCAAAATATACTGAAAAATAGTTATATTTTTCAAATATAAATTTTAGTTATTGTAACTCAACCACTTCTAATATTATATCAAACTCATGAGATAGGAGCCATAAAAAGTTAATGTAACTTACTTTTTTGTAAACAAATGAATGTAACTTTTTATTATGTACTAAGTATAATTTTCAGAGTGTACTGGAAAATAGTTATGTTTGTTAAATATAAATCTTGCATATCGTAACTCAACTACTTCTATACGTGTTTGGTCTCCACACTCACATATATCACACTCATGCGATGGTAGCCACGAAAAGTGACTGTAACTTATGTTTTTGTTAACCAAATTTAACCAAATTTTTAAAATATATTGGTCAATAGCTATGTTTATTAGATATAAAATCCGGATATTCTAACTCAACTACTTATATATGTTTTTGTCGTTCAAACTTAAATATATCAATATCATGCGATGTTAGCCACACAAAAAGCATTGCAACATACTTTTTTGTAAACCAAATTTGACCAAATTTTCAGAATATACTGGCAAATGATCGTATTTATTAGATGTAAATTTTGGTTATTGTATCTCAACTATTTCTATATGTTTTTGGCCTCCATACTCAAATATATAAAACTTATGCGATGGTAGTCACAAAAAGTGACTGTAACTTATTTTTTTGTTAACAAAATTTAATCAAATTTTCAAAATATACTGATAAATAGCTATATTTTTCAAAGATAAATTTTAGTTATTGTAACTCAACTACCTCTACACGTTTCTCACCTCCACACTCAAATATATCAAACTCATGCGATGGTAACCACGAAAAGTGACTGTAATTTACGTTTTTGTAAACAAAATCTAACCAAATTTTCAGAATATAATGGTAAATAGTAGTATTTGTTAAATATAAATTTTGGATACTGTAACTCAACTAGTCCTATAAGTTTTTGGCCTTCAAACTCAAAGAAATCTAAATCATGCGATGTTAACCACAAAAACTGACTGCAACTTACTTTTTTGTCAACAAAATTGAACCAAATTTTCAAAATATACTGACAAATAGTCATATTTATTAGATCTCAATTTTGGATATTGTATCTCAACTATTTCTATAATTTTTTAGCCTCCACACTGAAATATATAAAACTCATACGATGTTAGCCACAAAAAGTGACTGTAACTTATTTTTTTGTGAACAAAATATAACCAACTTTTCACAATATACTGGTCAATAGTTATGTTTATCAGATACACAATTCGGATATTGTAACTTAACTACTTATATACGTTTTTGGGCTTCAAACTCAAATTTATCAATATCATGCGATGTTGGCCACACAAACTGACTGTAACTTACTTTTTTGTAAAGAAATATTAACCAAATTTTCACAATATATTGGTAAATAGCTATATTTATTAGATATAAATTTCGGATATTGTAAGTCAACTAGTTCTATACGTTTATGGCATTTAAACTTAAATATATCAAAATCATGCAATGTTTGCTACAGAAAAGAACTGCTACATACTATTTTGTAAACAAAATTTAACAAAATTTTTAAAATATACTGACAAATAGCTATATTTGTTAAATATAAAGTTTGCATACTGTAACTCAATTAGTCCTGTACGTTTTTGGCCTTCAAACTCAAATAAATCAAAATCATGCGATGTTAACCACACAAAAAATGTCTGAATCTTACATTTTGGTCAACAATATACTGGCAAATAGCCGTGATTATTAGATGTAAATTTTGGATGTTGTATCTCAACTACTTCTATACGTTATGGCCTCAATACACACACACACACATATATATATATATATATATATATATATATATATATATATATATATATACATGTATATTATATATAAATATATAAAACTCATGCGATGGTAGCCGCGAAAAGTAGATAGTTGGAGGGGCTCGAAAATGGCTAGTGTTAAAAACCGTTTTACAGGGACAACGCTGCCCGAAAACCACGATTGTGCGAATTTCTTCGGGTGTGTGATTGAACTAAAGTGAAAATAGGTGGGAAATGCGGCAAATGTTAGTTTACGATTGTCCGCTATTCTGTCGCAATTGTAGTCTAACTCGGTTTAAAGTACATGAAATAATTTATTTCGGTGTGTTAAATAATTTATGCTACACCATATATTTATTTTTCAATCAATTGTTTATTTATAAACCTCATAACGTTATTCAAAGTGCTTCATTTCACTTATATTTTGTATTTTTTTGTATAACCTTGTATTATATACACCTTAAGCCAGTATGATATTATCTAGTTTCTTATATCGTTTTCGATGCAGACACAAACTACATGTCATACACACATGTAGAAAATGATATAGTGGCGGAATAATAATAAAGTCACTTAACAATAACAACACCGTAATACATAATGTTAATTTTTTATTTAGAAATAGTTATACAGTTTAATATATTAATTCTTATATATAAAACGATAATGATAATGTCATACGGGCTTTACAGTAGAAGACATATGATTAAATATGTATTTTATCTCCATACTAAATCATGATAGTCCCGCATATTTATGTTTCATGCTTGTTCATTTCATATTTTTTTATGATGAGTAAACTGTAATTGTGATTTCCCTCCCGAGTGGCGTGCGAAAAAAAGGCAAACAAAAGCGTAACACCCTTCTCCGCTATGGGGGCGGACAGGGCGGGTATTTATTGCGAGCCATAATTTTAAGTTTTTAATGCTCACCCCCCAAAGTCGTTAAAAGAGCGCGTTTAATGTAGCTTTAAAAAGTTAACCGTATATGCAAAAAGGATTATGAATTAAATTCCAGTTCTAAATTTGTTTAAATTACGTCGCTGGCCGGCGCGTAAATTACAATGCAGTGTCCAGAGAGAAATCGGAATTGAGGGGTACAAACTAGTATGAATTATAATTATAATTATATTGAATGTTTCAAAGATGAAATTTCAAACAACCTCAATTCAATACTTGACGAGCTTTTAAATTTACAAATATTTATAGTTTCTAGGGTGTTATAAGCTTAATAACTCGAGTTTTAGTGCATCTAAACTGACGAAATATCCATACATTGCTAACATTTGTTACAAAATAAGATATGACTTGAATTATACTCTTCGTTGATTTATCTATGGATATAATAATTTACTTCTCTAGTTCAATCTATGGTAAGACTACTAGAACTATTGTAATCAACAATGAAAAGCGTAGTTCATGTCATAGGGGTCCCCCACCCACCCCCCCTTCGTTCGCATAGTTTTATTATTTATGAATACTAGTGTTACCATTGCTTTTTCAATTGTTAATCGAGATTTATCCAGAAATGAAAACTATATGAACGAAGGTGGTAGTCATTTTAAGTTGTTTTTCACTATTGAAATTACTATTGAGTCTAATGAAATATATATTTATAGAGAATATTCTCCGAGGGAGGTGCTGTTCTCGGTTTATGTTACTTCTCTATATGACTTCATGGTTTGATATTTTATAAAAAAAAATATATCATAATGCTGTTAAAAATCACGCTCAACGGTAAGCTGACAAGAAAGCAAGTATTTCTCATTGTTTCATAGTTAGTGATAAAAGCGGCAGCAATTCTCTCTAGCTCCGTTTTAAAATTACATGTAATTACTGCGTTGGTAGTCAAACAGTGCTCCAAAACTCAATTACACATTCTTTCGGATGAATCGGATAGCGCCTGCGGCGCATTGTCTTCATTATACACTGCATGAATTCGCAAAAGCGAAGTCTAATTGACAGAAAGAAAAGTACAATGCAGCATTCTTTTAAAAATGGAATGTTCATTAAATTACATTGTATCGATTTATTATTATATTATTTTGTATGTAAATGTATGTGTTTTGAACTATTTTGGTAATTTTTATTGCATTCGCATTATTATAACTTTTGGGGATATCTATTTCAAATTAGGTTACTACATATATTAATTTTGAACTATTTTGGCTATTTTCATCGCATTTGTGTAAATATAATTCGAGTTATACAGTAATATGATCCTATCTAGACAACGACGACACACATACATAAATCATTCAATAAATTAAATACTTAATCAGTATCTAGAACATACTAAATCATAATAAACATTACGATGTCGATGCATGTAGAATCGACACAATTTTTGTAAAGAAAAAATATACAAAAATCTCTTAATATATTTTATCATTAATTTTACTATTTGTGTGAGTGTGGCCATTATTATCATATACGGTTTTCTTTGTAAATAGCGCAACAGAAATAATTAGTACATAATATAGTACATAGTCATAGTAATCATACATGCTGTTTTAAGATAGTCAGTATTGTATTTTAAAGTTAGTAGTTTAGATATTTATTGGTAAGCATAGATTTAATTGTATGACTCAGGCATGAGTAACATTAAATAAAAATTATTCAACATAATCACTAATCCAAATAGAAACATAACAATCTAAATAATCTAAATTGGTCTATTTCAATTCATTTATCGAGTTGCGGGCTAGCTACTGTTGCATCGCAACAATAATAATTGCATCAAATTATAATATAAATCACGCACGCTCAAACAATTGAATTACAAGTAAATAATTAGGTGCATTACATAATTACAACCAGGCACTGACCTGCATTCCAGTTATATTGCGCTGGAATATTCCAATCACATCTGCTAATTCCGTTTAAATTTTCGCACTGAACTACACAACACACACATTGACGTACACTCGGAAACTGACAATGCACCTAGCTGCAGATGACGGTCAAGCCACGGTCAACTCTATTAATACGCGGCTGGTCAGTGTTTTTTGTTAGTCACTCGCTGCATCTTATCGCAAGCAAAAACGATTGTTTGTGCGTTTCGGAGAGGAATATTATTGTGAGACGCAGGTTGATTTTTATTTTACTGATAAATAAACTGGTTTAATAAATAATTTAGAATTGCGTATCTATGGATTTCAGTGTGTAATAAAGACATATTAAAAATTATTTATAATATTATTGTTGTTGGTTTTCTGTGAAGTTAAGGTAAATACCGCGTGATTAAACTCCTCTGAGCTTCTCCCTTGACCGGCGGAAAAGCCTCGCGGCTGATAGCCCTGTAAAGATAGAAGTTTTTTTATTGTTGTTGAGTTAATTTTATATTATTACTTGTACTTAATTTGCTAATTGGTTAATCGGTTAATTTATAATTTTTATTATGTATATATGAATGTATTATCTTTATTATATGTTGTTGCCCTGTAATTGGAGTGTTACTCTGTTGGGTAAATAAAGCTTATTATTATTATTATATGACTAGATGAAATATCCGTCGTCTGACATTAAATAAAATCTGAAATTAATTTTCTCGCTGTATGATTATTTCTAATTTTAGTGTAAAAAAATTCAGTGAATCATGCAGACTGATTTAAGGCAACGGGAAAATGAGGTTAACTTCCTTAGTATGCAAATTGAACCTTATTTTCTCATTGCCTTACATCATAAGCCACTCTACGTGTAATATTTCGACTTATTTATTTAACAATACTAGGCTGAAAGAGCACGGTCGATGGCTTCTTGTACATATGTCTTGTATGTATGTATGTTACAATAAATATATCTTCTTTTTCTTTAGCAATACTAACGAAAAAGTATTAAATAGCTCTTGGGGAAATTTAAATACCTTATCATTCATTCAAAGATTATTTTTTTTATTTAATATTTTTTAATAATGAAAGAAATATCAGTCACAAGGGAGTAATAGAAGATAAAGCGTTAATGCAATTAAGGTCGTTTTAGACAAGACAATTTCTTAGCTCAAAAGTTGTTCAAGAAATGAATTCATATATCCTCCTGCCATACAATTTGTCCTTGACAAACACAACGCATTATATTTTCCATTCGATGTCCATCCAATCCAATATTTCAAATAAGTTGCTCTATGATACGAGACAATTTAGATTATTTCGCATCTTGTCTAACTTTTGAGTCAAGAAATTGTCTTGTCTAAAACGACCTTTCGATTTAATTTCAGACACCGATTATGTAGATATACAACAATGTACGAAATGTGTACTTTTCATTATGCATTTTTTTTGTATTTCCTGAAGGATTGTGAATATCCATATCAAGCAGGATATGTAAAAAAAAGAATCGATTCAAATATCCATAATAATCCGCGTTATTGGATTGAACCCATGATCGAATGAGTCGGTTATTAGCGACGTGAGTTAACGCGCCCCGGGCGTTAATTTCCCCAGTGACGGCGGGGGCCACACGTTTTGAAAAAGACGGATCAGCTCGCGCGCGCTTTCTTGGCCGGAAATGAAAATCCATAACTCCCACGAACAGATTTTAGCGCGGGGGACGCAATAATAATGTTATCTTCGCCGTCTGTAAGTGAATTCGGTAATCCGGTAATCCCGGCGGGTCCTCGTGCAACCCGAACAGTTACCGTCTGCGGGTTTGCGGGGATCAAAATGTACGCGCTATTCTGGTTATATTTATTAATATTGTTCTTTCTTTCATGTGTTCGCGGCTAAAAGGCCTGCCGAGGGTGTGGTACGCATAAAACGGAACGTACGAGGCAGGGATAAGGCTAAAAGGTTCCATCGCAATCGATTAATTTAAAGTTTTATAATTATTCCTTGTGGCCGTAAAGTTTGTTATTTTACGATGTTGACAAAGTAATTCCAATAGTTACACATATAGTGAAGCGCGCGGCGTGTGTATAAGAATGGGAAAGTTTCGCGAATGCACAAACAGGAGTAACCTTTTAAAACTAAATAGTTCCAACTCGGCACATGTACAGACATACACACACATATAACATCTGGAGTTGAGTTGGAAAGGAAATTGAATTCTCCATCACTACTAACAAACCCGCTGATCGCTATTATAACAACTCTGATGGAATCTATTCATGCCGTACGCTATATTTCATGTACATGTGTATGTATTTGAGTGTCATTGGTATTTCCATAATGTTACTGTTTTATTGAGTTCTATGAATTCATCTTAAGGTTTCTTATAACATTTAAATCAGTATAAATGTTGAATTTATATTCTGTATTACATAATGGGTTTTTTAGCACCGTATTATTGTGTTTGTAGTTCATTAAATCTTTTGTTTTCGAAGCGTTATGAACCGTAAAGTATTAAAATTATACTTATATACAACGTTTACAAATCATGTAAACAAAACAAATAAAAGATAATTAACGACATGTTATGCGTAGCAGTGATATATTTGTTAACTAATATAAGGTTACATGATTAAAAAATATCGCTGGTATGAATAATAAATTTTGCTAATTAAAATAAATTATAATTATGTCAGTAATAGGCATCCAAATACCGTTTTCGTCAATTACCATATAGATAAGAGATCATGCAAAGTAAAAGAAATTATACATTTGGAATATTTTAGCGGTTATTGAAATCATACGTCGTACATAATCTGATATTCAAATTATACACATGATGTAATATTTTAAAATTCACTATACTTATAAATTCATGTATTTTCCACACAAACATATTCATTCACAAGGGAATATGGAAAATCCTAGGGACTACAAGATGTAATCAAATTGACCATATTGCAATATCAAAAAGATAGATGTTATTCATAAAAAAAATGTACGCATATTAGTGGAATCAACTGTGATTCCGACTATATTTTAGTAATAACAACGGTGAGGTAAAGAATTAGCATTATGGAGGAATGCAGCGGTACTAAACGAAAAAAATAGAATGTATAATAACTAAAATTTTAAAAGGCACCTTACAGGGTTAATAATACTGTCAATATAAAATAATATGTGGTTTGAACTACTCAAATGACTCAAAAAATATTTAGTACCATTACCAAGGTAATTAAATTACCTTTCAATTGCAATATAGCTGCACCTTGTGGGGTTGAGATTAAGAAAGTTATGAGTACTTGAATAAAATGTTATAACTTTGCACGAATGACGTTCTGGCTGTATTAATAGGTGTGCTTCGAAGTACTCAAATTACTCAACAAGTGATTTAGTATTATTAGCAAGGTAATTAAATAACCTTTTAATTGTTATATAGCTGCACCTTGTGAGGTTCAAATTAAGAAAGTTATTAGTACTTGAAAATAAAAATATCATAACTTTGCACGAATGACGTTCTAGCAGCATTAATAGCTCTGATTCGAACTACTCAAATTACTCAAAGAGTGATTTAGTATCAATAGCAAGGTGATTAAATTACCTTTCAATTGCAATATAGATGCGCCTTGTGAGGTTGAGATTAAGAAAGTTATGAGTACTTGAATAAAATATCATAACTTTGCAGGAATGACGTTCTGACTGTATTAATAGCTGTGCTTCGAAGTACTAAAATTACTCAATAAGTGATTTAGTACCATTAGCAAGGTAATTAAATAACTTTTTAATTGTCATATAGCTGCACCTTGTGAGGTTCAGATTAAGAAAGTTATTAGTACTTGAAAATAAAAATGTCATAACTTTGCACGAATGACGTTCTGGCTACATTAATAGCTGTGCCTCGAACTAAACAAATTACTCAAAAAGTGATTTAGTACCAATAGCAAGGTAATTAAATGACCTTTCAATTGCAATATAGCTGCACCTTGTGAGGTTGAGATTAAGAATGTTATGAGTACTTGAATAAAATGTCATAACTTTGCAGGAATGACGTTCTGGCTGTATTAATAGCTGTGCTTCGAAGTACTCAAATTACTCAATAAGTGATTTAGTACCATTAGCAAGGTAATTAAATAACTTTTTAATTGTCATATAGCTGCACCTTGTGAGGTTCAGATTAAGAAAGTTATTAGTACTTGAAAATAAAAATATCATAACTTTGCACGAATGACGTTCTAGCAGCATTAATAGCTCTGATTCGAACTACTCAAATTACTCAAAGAGTGATTTAGTATCAATAGCAAGGTGATTAAATTACCTTTCAATTGCAATATAGCTGCGCCTTGTGAGGTTGAGATTAAGAAAGTTACGAGTACGTGAATAAAATGTCATAACTTTGCACGAACGACGTTCTGGCTGTATTAATAGCTGTGCTTCGAAGTACTCAAATTACTCAACAAGTGATTTGGTACCTTTAGCAAGGTAATTAAATAACCTTTTAATTCTCATATAGCTGCACCTTATGAGATTCAGATTAAGAAAGTTATTACTACTTGAAAATAAAAATGTCATAACTTTGCACGAATGACGTTCTGGCTACATTAATAGCAGTGCCTCGAACTAAACAAATTACTCAAAAAGTGATTTAGTACCAATAGCAAGGTAATTAAATGACCTTTCAATTGCAATATAGCTGCACCTTGTGAGGTTGAGATTAAGAAAGTTATGAGTACTTGAATAAAATATCATAACTTTGCAGGAATGACGTTCTGACTGTATTAATAGCTGTGCTTCGAAGTACTAAAATTACTCAATAAGTGATTTAGTACCATTAGCAAGGTAATTAAATAACTTTTTAATTGTCATATAGCTGCACATAGTGAGGTTCAGATTAAGAAAGTTATTAGTACTTGAAAATAAAAATGTCATAACTTTGCACGAATGACGTTCTGGCTACATTAATAGCTGTGCCTCGAACTAAACAAATTACTCAAAAAGTGATTTAGTACCAATAGCAAGGTAATTAAATGACCTTTCAATTGCAATATAGCTGCACCTTGTGAGGTTGAGATTAAGAAAGTTATGAGTACTTGAATAAAATGTCATAACTTTGCACCAATGACGTTCTGGCTGTATTAATAGCTGTGCTTCGAAGTACTCAAATTACTCAACAAGTGACTTAGTACCATTAGCAAGGTAATTAAATAACCTTTTAATTGTCATATAGCTGCACCTTGTGAGGTTCAGATTAAGAAAATTATTAGTACTTGAAAATTAAAATGTCATAACTTTGCACGAATGACGTTCTGGCTGCATTAATAGCTGTGCCTCGAACTACACAAATTACCCAAAAAGTAATTTAGTACCAATAGCAAGGTAATTAAATTACCTTTCAATTGCAATATAGCTGCACCTTGTGAGGTTGAGATCAAAAAAGTTATGAGTACTTGAATAAAATGTCATAACTTTGCACGAATGACGTTCTGGCTGTATTAATAGCTGTGCTTCGAAGTACTCAAATTACTCAACAAGTGATTTAGTACCATTAGCAAGGTAATTAAATAACCTTTTAATTGTCATATAGCTGCACCTTGTAAGGTTCAGATTAAGAAAGTTATTAGTACTTGAAAATAAAAATGTCATAACTTTGCACGAATGACGTTCTGGCTGCATTAATAGCTGTGCCTCGAACTACACAAATTACTCAAAAAGTGATTTAGTACCAATAGCAATGTAATTAAATTACCTTTCAATTGCAATACAGCTGCACCTTGTGAGGTCGAGATTAAGAAAGTTATGAGTACTTGAATAAAATGCCATAACTTTGCACGAATGACGTTCTGGCTGTATTAATAGCTGTGCTTCGAAGTACTCAATTTACTCAACAAGTGATTTAGTACCATTAGCAAGGTAATTAAATAACCTTTTAATTGTCATATAGCTGCACCTTGTGAGGTTCAGATTAAGAAAGTTATTAGTACTTGAATAAAATGTCATAACTTTGCAGGAAGGACGTTCTGGCTGTATTAATAGCTGTGCTTCGAAGTACTCAATTTACTCAACAAGTGATTTAGTACCATTAGCAAGGTAATTAAATAACCTTTTAATTGTCATATAGCTGCACCTGGTGAGGTTCAGATTAAGAAAATTATTAGTACTTGAAAATAAAAATGTCATAACTTTGCACGAATGACGTTCTGGCTGTAATAATAGCTGTGCTTCGAAGTACACAAATTACTCAATAAATGATTTAGTACCATTAGCAAGGTAATTAAATCACCTTTTAATTGTCATATAGCTGCACCTTGTGAGGTTCAGATTAAGAAAGTTATTAGTACTTGAAAATAAAAATGTCATAACTTTACACGAATGACGTTCTGGCTGCATTAATAGCTGTGCCTCGAACTACACAAATTACTCAAAAAGTGATTTAGTACCAATAGTAAGGTAATTAAATTACCTTTCAATTGCAATATAGCTGCACCGTGTGAGATTGAGATTAAGAAAGTTATGAGTACTTGAATAAAATGTCATAACTTTGCACGAATGACGTTCTAGCTGTATTAATAGCTGTGCTTCGAAGTACTCAAATTACTCAACAAGTGATTTAGTACCATTAGCAAGGTACTTAAATGACCTTTCAATTGTAATATAGCTGCGCTTTGTGAGATACAGATTAAGAAAGTTATGAGTACTTTTATTTTCGGTAAAGTGTAGCTTCTGGGCACTAGTTTTTGTACTGCTACAGGCACCATGAAGAGGTTAATTAAAATAAGTATGTACATACAAAAAATCAAATCTCTCAATAACATTTTCATATGGTTTCCATCAACATTATTTGCAATATCATTATGAAACCCTCGCTACCCTCTTTTCCGCCGGCTTCTTCAAGAGGATATAAAAACGTAAATATAAAACCACATGTGACACCACCGAATCATTCCGGAGCGATAACCGTGCGCGCACCGCCCTCCCGGCTGAACATCCACGGCGGTAGTCGTCTCAAATATCAGAGGTACCTTTTGTGCTCCGCCGAGATAGCGTTTTAAATATTTCCCAGTGCGGCGCCCACAAAAACATACACTTTCCGCGACGGAGACATTTCAGGGACCAAAGGCATTCCACCCGGTTTTGCGAAGAATTCTGTTGTACAAAATACGTACGTTTACGGCGTATAAATAGGACGGGGGCCTTTTTGATAACATACCACGAACATTATAACGATGCAGAAGTAATTTACATATTATATATCACTGTTTTTGGGGCGAAAGGGCGTAAGTCAGGACATGTAAAATTTACAAGTACCAAATGGAAAGAGCAGAATTTTTTGGTTAAAAAGACTTATTTTCGTAAAAATTATGACTTAAGCCCTTTTGCCCAAACACTAATGATATATAATATAAAATATAAATTATTTGTGGTATGGTTATTTATTTTTCCCAACGGTAACCGTACCAAAAATGGAAATAACAGATTTTACAATAATTCTTTCTGTGTGGTACACTTTTTAGTTGGGGCGCAAAAAATGTCATGGGCTTTTTGAATCTTATGATATACAGATATCATTTTTAGCACTGGTGAGTTAGAGTAATGCGTTTTGGTTGGCACTTTGTGAGTATATGTCAGATTTTCACGGAGTGAAGAGTAAAATGTATGTAATCGACAAAATTATTGTTTTTTCTTTACTCTTTTTATTTATTGTTTCTACTTTTATAGTCGGCTATGGTGTACAGCATAAATTGACTAGAATAACTATCGGTAGGTCGGTGACACAAACGCCATGGCATTGACAGACATTAAACATCTAGGTGATGATTAATCAATTAATGCTAAATTCATTAAAACAGAATATTTTTTTAAAAAATTTGATTAAATAATGATTTCTTGAAACCTGTACAATTTATATTTTGAATGTATTAATTAAATTATGTGGCGGCCTCAGCAGATTTTAGTATGTGGTCCATAAAAGTACCGTTATCCGTGGCCCCAAAAAAGAAACCGTAATCCCAGCATGCAACTCGATACAAATTTTGTAATTACAAATGTAAATTTGGATTAAACCCGCTCTCCCATATGTGAGTGTGTGTTTAGCACAGTAAATGTCAAAGCCAAAACCATTTTGTGCGGAAACATAAACATCCTTAATGTTAATAAGGGTCCGGTGTACCGAAACCGGCCCTTCGGGCACGTCTAAACCCCTCGCCCGCCGCCAACCACCGCCCCTATCACTTACAGCACAATAATTCATTTCAATCCAAAACCCGTCACGTATTTTCCCAATGCGGTTTTCACAAGTAATCCACACCCAACAATGGAATTGATATGCTGTTTTAGGTCGCGCCCGGTGTCGAAGTCAAGTTCGCGTCCGTGCCATCGTCCCCCCAGTGGGGCCTAAAGTTTGTTGCGAACAAGTTTTACAACAGTCTCTGCCGATCGCATCGCGCTTTGTACTCGTTCCAATTGCGTATTATTAGCGCAAATTATTACTGATGGAAATCATATAATAACAACGCCATATACAGAGCAAATCCATTAAATTTATATATATACGGCGGCTCTGTAAATAGTTTCGCATTAACCGAAACGTGGCAGGCTATGGCAATGAGAAAGGTATAATAATATTATGGCACTCGCTTCTGGGGAATTGTAATGCGGGGTGATAGGTGAATCGATAACTTGGAATGTATTTGTTAGCAGGGGGGTGACGAATAGTTTGTGGATTCGGATTTATATATAATTACAGTTTTACGATTGTTCATATTATAGACACAAATATGCTTTAATAAAATATTCAAAAATTGAAGTGGAATTTGATGAAATTCATGTTTTCCCCAGTTTAAACATTGTAGCGTCGTAATTTCAAATGATGAGAGATGGTTTATATGTCGAAATGTAGAGTATATCTAGCCCTACAGATTAAGATTTGTGCACTTTTCTCTACTTCTTACCATTTTCGTGCTATAGCAGTAAGAAAATCTGAAAATATTGAAATTTCATGCATTTCCCCGGTTTAAACTCGATAGCGTCTTTATTTAAAATGCTAGAAGCATGGTTTATATGTGAAAATGTAAAGTATTTCTTGCCTTACAGATTGAGACGATACAATTTTCTGTAGCTGTTACTGTTTTCGGGCTGTAGCAGTACGAAAATAATAAAATATCATGTATTTTCCCCAGTTTCAACTCTGTAGCATATCTATTTCAAATGCTGGAGAAATGGTTTACATTTCTCTAGCATTTGAAATAGACATGCTACAGAGTTGAAACTGGGGAAAATACATGATATTTTATTATTTTCGTACTGTTACAGCCCGAAAACAGTAACAACTATAGAAAAACGTATCGTCTCTGTTTATCTAGGGTTATATTCAAATCTCGTACGTTTGCAGCTACATTAAATCAAAAACAATAAAACTAGTTGAAAGTCTAATAATGAAAATTAATTCCACCTATGTTATAATAATGCTTAAAGGCGTACGTTCCTATTATTACATCCCAGGCCATTCAATGTTAATAATTTAGAAAACAATCAACTGAATTTAATTAAAATATATAAATGTTCCATTACGTTTTGCGCCTGATATTGACATATTAATATGCTTAATAACGGAATATATTAAATTTCAATTTAATAATGTACGGCAATAAACGTGTTCGAAAACGGTTAAAAATTAATAAATCAGTTTTCAATTGAATTGATATAGTTAATATAACTGTCATATTTAATTTTATATATTAAATTTCATTGAATCCTTTATTACTTTTGAATATTAAACATATCAACTGTGTTGGTGCAATAGGGGCCAATCTGCTTTTTTTAACCAAACGACAGAAACCGATTTAAAAGACTTAATACTAATAGTTAACTTTTAACTATTGTGAAATGAGATTTAAATCCTTTAAATCAGTTTTATACTTTTGTTAAAAAATCAGATTGGCCCTTATTGCGCCTACACAGTTAATATGTTTAATAATCAAAAGTAATAAAGGATTGAATGAAATTCTGGACCGTGTACGATATATGTCATACTAACTAATATCAATTGTATTATTGCAAGGATAATTTTACCCTAATATATAAGAATTTATTAAAACGGTAATTTTTTTAGTAATATTTCTCAACTTATATACTAGAAAGATTCAATGTTTCGTTATTAGTTGTTTTATTACTAGAATATATCAGGAATCGAATAAGTTACGTATCTCAAATTTGGTAAAAATATTCTCAATGCTTAAGGAACTATACATAAAAATTTATAGGCGAACTATCCAACTGTTTCAAGAGTTATTGTTGTCACAGCCCACTATATTTCAAATAGGAATAATTCGTAATATTGTGAATTTGTAATACTGGTAATTTTTTTATACTTTCCTCCATATATAGGTAGTTTTTATTCAAAATGCGAGTATAGTAGCTTCATCGAATCGCAAGATATGATTTTTTTTCTTGAACCTCTTCAGGTTTCATGACCATTTGGAATTGTCTTCGACAGTATATATTTAATAACTCGGCAATGAAGTAACTTACATATCTCAAACTTAGCAAGAATATTCCTAATGCTTAAATTAATACAATCATAAATTGGTAGGAATATTATTTTAAGAGTTATTGCAGTCAAAATATCACAACAGTTTAAATAGTTGTAACTAAAAAAATTGTGAATGTGTACTACTATCGATTCTTTTTATAGTTTCCCTCATAAATGTATAGTTTGCACAGAAAAATTGAGTGTAGTAGCTTTATCGGATAACAAGATATGATTTTTTTCTGAGACGCTTTATGTTTCGGCCATTTTGGATTATTTAAAAAAAGCGGCATTCCGACAGAAAAACTTCAATAACTCGGGAACCAAATAACTTACATATCTCAAACTTAGCAAAAATGTTCTTAATACTAAAGTTAATACACACAAAAAATAATAGGATTATTATTCAACTATTTTAAGAGTTATTGCAGTATCACAATCACAACAGTTTAAATAGTCGTACTTGAAAAAGTTGTGAATGTGTACTATTATTGATTTTTTTTTATAATTTCCTTCATAAATGTATAGTGTGCACAGAAAAATTGAGTGTAGTAGCTTTATCGGATCACGAGATGTGATTTTTTCCGAGACGCTTTATGTTTTGGCCATTTTGGGTTATCTTAAAAAAACGGCATTCGGAGAGAAAACTTCAATAATTCGGGAACCAAATAACTTACATATTTCAAACTTAGCAAGCGTGTTCTTTATACTTAAGGCAATAAACACAAAAAATAATAGGATTATTATTCAACTATTTTAAGAGTTATTGCAGTAGCAAAATCACAACAGTTTAAATAGTCGTAATAAAAAAAGTGATGAATATGTACTACTATTGATTTTTTTTATAATTTCCCACATAAATTTATAGTTTGCACATAAAAATTGAGTGTAGTAGCTTTATCGGATCACAAGATATGATTTTCTCCAAGACACTTTATGTTTCGATGTTTCGGCCATTTTGGATTATCTTAAAAAAACGGAATTACTACAGAAAAACTTCAATAACTCAGGAACCAAATAACTTTGTTATATCAAACTTAGCAAGAATGTTCTTAATACTTAAGGTAATACACACAAAAAATATTAGCATTATAATTCAACTATTTTAAAAGTTATTGCAGTCAAAAAATCACAACAGTTTAAATAGACGTAATTAAAAAAGTTGTGAATGTGTACTACTATTGATTTTTTTATAGTTTCCCACATAAATGTATAGTTTGCACATAAAATTTGAGTGTAGTAGTTATATCGGATCACAAGATATGATTTTTTTCCGAGACGCTTTATGTTTCGGCCATTTTGGATTATCTTAAAAAACGGCATTCTGACAGAAAAACTTCAATAACTCGGTAAGCAAATAACTTGCATATCTCAAACTTAGCAAAAATTTTCTCAATACTTAAGGTAATATACACAAAAAATAATAGGATTATTATTCAACTATTTTAAGAGTTATTGCAGTCAAAATATCACAACAGTTTAAATAGTTGTAATTTAAAAAGTTGTGAATGTGTGCTACTATTGATTTTTTTATAGTTTCCCTCATAAACATATAGTTTGCCCATAAAATTTGAGTATAGTAGCTTTATCGGATAACGAGATATGATTTAATTCCGAGACGTTTCATGTTTGGCATGGGCGGCCATCTTGGCTTATCTCGAATAACGACAATGCGACAGAAAATATTCAATAACTTGTGAATAAAATAGGTTATATATCTCAAATTTGTGGAACAAATGTTCTCAATACTTAAGGCAATACACACAAAAATATATAGACGAATTATTCAACTGTTTGATGAGTTATTGTTGTCACAATACACACTACAATTCTAATACGTATAATTAAATAAATTGTTAATTTAAATTACTGTTGATTTTTTTGTACATTCCCTCATACATGTGTAGTTCGCCTACAAAATTTGAGTACAATAGCTTTATCAGATCTCGAAATATGATTTTTTCTGAGACGCTTTATGTTTTCGCATGTTCGGCCATTTTAGATTATCTTGTAAAATGAAATTCGGACAGATATATATATATATATATATATATATATATATATATATATATATTATCGTTTTATTTAAAATAAATAATATGATTTAAAACCAAGTTATGTGACATTGAGAGTAATAGATGTGCATCAAACTACATTCTAAACTAAATGCAACTAATTTTGATGTTGCAACAGAAATTGCACGTTACAATGATTGATTTGTTGGGTGGCGAGATTAATAAACACTGGCTTAGTTTCGGAACCGAACGTCGCGGGATTGAACAGGGCTCCGGGGCTTGGCTATGTAATTAAAATTGTTATCGATCCACCGCCGGCGGCAAGCGGGTTTCGCATACTTATATGATTCTAGAACCGTAGTGATGTTGAGCAGAGTTGATTAATAATCGTAATGCTTTTAATGAGACACCGTGTTCTAATAACAGTTTTATTTAAAAATCAATAATGGAACGGGGTTGTTTAATTTGGTTGAAACAATGTGCTCTTTTGATTATTATATCTTATTGAAATGAAATCTAAAATATTGGAGGAGGAGGACCTTGAAAAAAGCTTAACCGAAACTAATTGCAAAGGGTAATTAAAGTATAATAAAAATAAAAGTAAAAATTATCTTTTAAATTAAAAAAAATGTAAGTTGGGTGGATGATAGCATAGCTACAGATACTTAGGCCTCAAAATGGAACCAATACAATGTAAGACCGTCTTATCGTTTTAAAATCCGATTTTTGTTTGGTGCAAAGCTTTAAGACTGTCTTATTATTAAGATCGTCTTAAACTAGTTAAGATTCGCTGGAGAAACTGGACGTTAAGTTGTTTAAGACTGTCTTAATAATAAGACGGTCTTAAAGCGTTGCACCAAACAAAAATCGGATCTTACATTGTGAAACAACGCGGTGCTGGTGGTGGTGGAGATTCGAATTCTAAACTAGTGTTAATTGAAACATTATGTGTTTACATATATCCCTAAAAAATGGTGAAAAGTAATTGCTATTATTAAGACGATCATAAACTAGTTAAGATTTGTTGGTGAAACCGGACGTTATAGATTCCACATAGCTTCTGATCTTAACAATGATGACGATGAACTGCACCAACCTCGTTGTTCCTATTAATTACGAGCAGCAGTGCATTAGTGTGCGGGCTGCACGCGCACGCAGCAATTTCAAGATTGATCCTGCTGCACGCGGGCGTCGGTTTTGATTCTGCGATCCCTGGACGCACGGCATGCAATATGCATGGGGCTTTTAACCGGGTTTAACCACTGCACAAACACACTCGTTCAAACATGCGCACATAAACAACCGGAGGATTTGTGAAGACTTCCCACCGAAATGGGGCAGAATGTAATAAAACCAGTGCAAAATAGTAAATCCGAAAACGAAAATTTTCATAGGAATGTCACAAATGGTTTAAATCTCACATGGGGAGGCAGCTACCATAAATTGTAAATTTCACGAAACCTTACTGAGAATGATTATAATATTACTATAATTATGATTATAATATTACTATAATTATTATTATAATATTACTATAATATTCCTATAATTATTATTATAATATTACTATAATTATTATTATAATATTACTATAATATTATAAAAAAAAACTTCTATCTTTATAGGGCTATCAGCCGTGAGGCTTTTCCGCCGGTCAAGTGAGAAGCTCTGAGGAGTTTAATCACCCGGTATTTACCTTAACTTCACAGAAAACCTCTGAAAACTGTGAAAGGTGATTCGCGAAAATTCGCTCCCCACTGAGGATCGAACTCAGGCTCCCCAATGCTCAGTAAGAGACGGACGACGCCTCTAACCACTCGGCCACTGAACTGGGTTAATGTTATATTTTTTTAAATTTTGATAACTACTTGAAATGTCCACTGTTGGACGGGGATGATTAATTAAAAATCATCCCCGTATTGTCTATTTTGGTAATAAAAATAAAAATAGACAAATTGATGCCATTGATGTTTTCCCATTACATTAAATCTTATAAATTTCAGCTTCAGTGGGCTGTATATGAAAAACAGCTAAAGATATTTTAATACCGTTCAAAATTTTTAATGTTTCAACAATTTTTGAATAAGAGTCAATCGAATTTCAACATATGCTGATACAATTAACCATATAAAAACGCGTTTGATTTTTTCCATTACATTAAATTACGTAAATTTCATCTTCAGAGGGCTGTATATCAAAAACAATTGAAGATATTTTATTACGGATTGAAACTTTGAGTTTTTTATCAATTTTTAAGTAAAATATAATATAATTTCAATATAAATATTGATACCATTAACAATATAAAAACGCTATTGAATTTCTTCCATTACATTAAATCTCATACAATTCATCTTCAGATGACTGTATATGAAAAACAGCTGAAGATATTTTAATACCGTTCGAACTTTTGAATTTTTCAACAATTTCTAAGTAAGAGTCAATATAATTTCAACATATATTGGTACAATTAACAATCAAGACACCATTGAATTTTTTCCATTATATTAAATCATTTAAATTTCATCTTCAGAGGGCTGTATTTCAAAAACAATTGAACATATTTTAATACGGTTTGAGATTTTGAGTATTCAACAATTTCTGAGTAAGATTCAATAGAGCTTCAACATATATTGATACAATTTACCATTTAAAAGCGCCATTGATTTTTTCCCATTACATTAAATCTCATAAATTTCATCTTCGGCCGGCTGTATTTCAAAGACAATTGAAGGTATTTAAATATGGTTTGAAATTTTGAGTTTTTAATTATTTTTTAGTACGATTCAATAAAATTTCAATATATATTGGTACAATTAACCATTTAAAAACACCATTGAATTTTTTCCAGAACATTATCTCAATGAAATTTCATCTTCAGAGGGCTGCATCTCAAAAACAACTGAAGATATTTTAATACGCTTTAAAATTTTGTGTTTTTCAATAATTTCTGAGTAAAATACAATAGAATTTGAATGTATATTAATACCATTAACTATATAGAAACGCCATTGAATTTCTTCCATTACATTAAATCTTATAAAATTCATCTTCAGAGAGCTGTATATGAAAAACAATTGAAGATATTTTAATACAGTTTGAAATTTTGAGTTTTTCAACAATCTCTGAGTAAAATTCAATAGAATTTCAAAATAAATTTATTCCATTAACCATATAAAAACGCCATTAATTTTTTCCAGTCACATTAAATCAAATAAATTTCATCTTCAGAGGGCTGTATATCAAAAACAATTGAAGATATTTTAATACGGATTGAAATTTTGAGTGTTTCAACAATTTCCGAGTAAGATTCAATATAAGTTCAACATATATTGATACCATTAACCATATAAAAACGCCATTGAATTTCTTCCATTACATAAAATCTCATAAAATTCATCTTCAGAGGGCTGTATATTAAAAACAGCTGAAGATAGTTTAATACAATTTTTTTATAATTTTTTTTTAAACAATTTCCGAGTAAAATTCAATAAAATTTCAACATAAATTGATACCACTAACCATAAAAATCGCCATTGACTTTTTTCCATTACATTAAATCACATAAGTTTCATCTTCAGAGGCCTGTATTTTAAAAACAATTGAAAATATTTTAATACGATTTGAAGTTTAAAGTTTTTCAATAATTTCTGAGTAAAATTCAATAGAGTTTCAATATATATTCATACAATTTACCATATAAAAACGCCATTGATTTTTTCCCATTACATTAAATCTCATAAATTTCATCTTTGGATGACTGTATTTCAAAAACAATTGAAGATCTTTGAATACGGTTTGAAATTTTGAGTTTTTCATCAATATTTTAGTAAGTTTCAATAGAAATTCAACATATTTTGGTACAATTAACCACACAAAAACGCCATTGAATTTTATCTATTGCATTAAATCACATACATTTCATCTTCAGACGACTGTATATTAAAAACAATTAAAGATATTTTAATACGGTTTGAAATTTTGATTTGTTCAACAATTTCTGAATAAGATTCAATAGAAGTTCAACATATATTGATATAATTTACCATATAAAAACGCCATGGAATTTTATCCATTACATTAAATCACATAAATTTCATCTTCAGAGGTCTGTATCTCAGAAACAGCTGACGATATTTTAATACGTTTTAAAATTTTGTGCCTTGCAACAATTTCGGAGGAAGATTAAATAGAATTTCAATATATTGATACCATTAACTATATAAAAACGCCATTGAATTTCTTCCATTACATTAGATCTCATAAATTTCATCTTCAGTGGGCTGTATATGAAAAACCAGCTGAAGATCTTTTAATAGGGTTCGAAATGTTGAGTTTGGTTCAATAGAATTTCAACACATGTTGATACAATTAACATATAAAAACGCCGTTGAATATTTTCCATTACATTAATTACATAAATTTCATCTTCAGAGGGCTGTATCTCAAAAACAATTGAAGATATTGTAATACGGTTAAAAATTTTGAGTTTTTCAACAATTTCCGAATAAGATTCAATAGATTTTCAACATATGTTAATACTATTACCTGTATAGAAACGCCTTTGAATTTTTTCCATTACATTAAATCACGTAATTATCATCTTTAGATGGCTGTATATCAAAAACAATTGAAGATATTTTAATACGGTTCAAAATTTTGTGTTTTTCAATCATTTCTGAGTAAAATTTAATAGAATTCCAACATAAATTGATGCCATTAACCGTATAAAAACGCCATTGAATTTTTTCTATTGCATTAAATCAAATACATTTCATCTTTAGAGGGCTGTATATTAAAAACAATTGAAGATATTTTAATACGGTTTAAAATTTTGTGTTTTTCAACAATTTCTGAGTAAGATTCAATAGAATTTCAATATATATTGATACCATTAACTATATAAAAAGATCATTGAATTTCTTCCATTACATTAAATCTCATAGAATTCATCTTCAGAGGGCTGTGTGTGAAAAACAGCTGAAGATACTTTAATACGGTACGAAATTTTGTATTTTTCAACAATTTCTGAGCAAGATTTAATAGAATTTCAATATATATTAATACCATTAACTATATAAAAACGTCATTGAATTTCTTCCATTATATTAGATCTTATAAAATTCATCTTCAGAGGGCTGTATATGAAAAACAGCTGAAGATATTTTAATACGGTTTGAAATTTTGAGTTTTTCAACAATTTTTAAGTCAAATATAATATAATTTCAATATATATTCATACTATTAACAATATAAAAACGCCATTGAATTTCTTCCATTACATTAAATATCATAAAATTCATCTTCCGTATTAATATATCTTCAACTATTTTACGGGCTATATGAAAAATAGCTGAAGATATTTTAATAGGGTTCGAAATTTTGAGTTTTTCAACATTTTCTGAGTAAGATTCAAATGAATTTCTACATATTTTGCTACAATTAACCATATAAAAACGCCATTGATTTTTTCCCATTACACTAAATCTCATAAATTTCATATTCAGACGGCTGTATTTCAATAACAATAGAAGATATTTCAATACGGTTTAAAATTTTGAGTTTTTCAACAATTTCTGAGTAGAATTCAATAGAGTTTCAACATAAATTGAAACCATTAACCATATAAAAACGCTATTAAATGTTTTCCATTACACTAAATCTCATAAATTTCATCTTTAGAGGGCTGTATCTCTAAAACAATTGAAGATATTTTAATACGGTTTAAAATGTTTAATTTTTCAACAATTTGTGAGTAAAATTCAATAGAATTTCAATATATATTGATACCATTAACTATATAAAAACGCCATTGAATTTCTTCCATTATATTAAATCTTATAAAATTCATCTTCAGGGAGCTGTATATGAAAAATTGTTGAAGATATTTTAATACAGATTGAAATTTTGAGTTTTTCAACAATTTCTGAGTAAGACTCAATAAAATTTCAACATTTAAAGGACTGTATAAAGGATAGTGTAAAGGATAGTATAAAGGATAGTATAAAGGATAGTATCAAGGACATATACATATACAAAAAAAATTAGATTTCTCCCTTCGTTTGGTGATCATTTCCTAAATGGTTGTGGTCATTGGTGTTGAAGGTTCTCAAGTGTCTTGTTCATCTTTGTTCATGCGTAATTAATGTTGTTTTTCAAGTAGTAGCTCTTTTATTTTCCATAAGTTTGTTATGTTTGTTAGTTTTTGTTCATTAAAGGCATTATACATGTTTATGTCTGCATTGAATATGTTGAAAGTTTTTGTTTGCTGGTAGTTAATTGGATTTTATGATATTACTATTAAAAATTCATGATCCTCTCACCACACAACGTTTTCAAATAATTAAAATCCCGCCCGTAGCGTGTTATTGCCCCAAAAACGTCGCAACAAACAAACACCTTGATCACCCCAATCAATCTCAATCAATCGCAACAAGTTTTTCCCACATAAATAACTTCCCGCAGGCATGAACTTCTTCATTCCGCGCCGCCAACTGCGAGACACTCTTGTCCCCAAGCCGATCTCTTAACCGTTAACGAAATGGCTTAACGAATAACAAATTAAAAAAAACACGTTCTCCGATCGCTCTGGAAACGGTTGACCATGTCATCGAACTCGGCCCCGCGCGCGCGATTCCAGACCGCCAACGAAATCCCAATTTACAGCCCGGGCAATTTGTCACCGGCGCGCGAGTGGAGCCATATTCGTTACCATTACCATATATGATTATCTGGCGCCAAATTTATGCACATTATCGAAAACTATTTCGGCAATTACGCGCGTGCCCGGGCACAGATTAACCCCAATGCGATGTGATGAATTGCGGACAACACCAAAAAAAAAACAATAAACGCGTTATAAATTCGAAACGCAAATCAACAAAAATATGTTTTCGCCGCAGATTAAAAATTCATTAAACCCCGTGGAAATACCGCAGTATCATCAATTTATCTGCAGCAATATTACGTAATTAGTATTTTTAGCAGGTATTTCCTTAATTTTTCGAAATGCAAATCGGGTCGAGACACACTTATATACACATACATACACACATCACCGGTGTGACGTAACGGGGATAATATAACAACCGGGCCGGTTGAATCCGCTCGCAGTTTTGTCGCGCTCTTCAAATTAACAGCCAGCAGTTTTGTATGAGAATGGATTGCGGCTGTACGGCGCCCTACATAGGGCCTACACTTGCTGATACATGCGGGGGTGGCAGTTTTATACTATTCATGAGTTTGCTGGATACTTTTGTACGGAATAAATGCGATTTGGCGGAGATGTGTGAGAGGGTGAGGCCCCGAATTCAGCCGGAGTTGGAGTATGATTTTGTTGTGATTGGGGGCGGCAGCGGTGGGGCGGTGGCGGCTGGACGACTCGCGGAGGAGAATCGGTGGAAGGTTCTGCTTATAGAGGCGGGCGGTGATGAACCGCCGGGCTCGCAAGTGCCTTCGATGGTTATCAATTATTTTAATCATCCCGATTTGGATTGGAATTATAAAACGGAACCGGAACCAGTTGCGTGTCAAGGTAAAAAAAAAATGTTTTTTTTATGACTAATTTTGATTTTTCGCAAAAATGTTTTTAATAAATGTTGTGTTGTTGTGTAACTGTGTGCAGAATAACATTTAGATGTATAATGTTTCTATAAAATGTTCCTACAAAGTTATATGTAAAATAATCAAAAATAAGTAAAAACTCCCCATATTGTGCACATATTTTTATTTACTAATTCATATGAAAAAACAGTACAACTTGCCCTCGAGATTTTGTGTGAATTCATCCTCACTAGCTGAGCTACACTGACGAGATCTAATAAGATCGAAATCTAGATATGTAGATTGCTAAGAGGTGGGTTCACACTTATATATGTTTTAATTCATATGATATTTCAATTAAAACCTAAAGTTAAATTTTTGCGTAATTTTGTTTTATTTTCATGAAGAATATATACATTTTGTCTATATGTGTTTGCGGAAGTTTCTAGCAAAACTGTATCCAACTAAAGTTTTTTTTATATCGCACACTGAGATGACAAATGTAACTTAAAAAATAAAAACTTCTATCATTATTGAGCTATCAGCCGTGAGGCTTTTCTGTCGGTCAAGGGAGAAGCTGAGAGGAGTTTAATCACCCGGTATTTACCTCAACTTTACAGAAAACATCTGAAAAACTGTGAAAGGTGATTCGCCAAAAATTCGCTCCCCGCTGGGGATCGAACTCAAGCTCCTCAATACTCAGTACTAGACGGACGACGCCTCTAACCACTCAGCCACTGAGCTGGGTTTCAAGAAATCTAACGTATAAAAATCAAGGCATCAATATAAAGACAGTCAGCTATAGTTATATATTAATGTGTCGCCCCATATTGGAATATTGTGTTATCGAATATCCTCGTTAACTATTTCAAATGAACTCTACACAACATTATACTTTAATTGTTCTACTTTATAAACTAACCTAGTTTGATTGCAATGCCTCCAAGATTCTGCCCATAAAAAAAAATGTCCATCAAACCCCGTTGTATATTAAAAGCATTCATTACGCCTCTAGTGTTTGCATCAGATTTGAATATGTAAATTCAATAAGTGCCTCGCATAAATTGCCCCCTTGAATAAATGAGCCCCGTCCCCTCCACTCATTTACAATATCAAAACATTAAGCGCGACTTGTTAACACCACTTCTTGCGCTATCAATCATCCCCTCGATTGCCCTCTTATCCTGCATGCGTGCGTTTTATAAATACCGTGATTGATTGAGTTTCTTACTATTTTTATTTTTTATTTAAGGCTACCCGGAAAAGCGGTGTCAATGGGTGCGCGGGAAAGTGCTGGGCGGCTGTAGTGTGCTCAACGGTATGATGTACATAAGAGGGACGCCGCGTGATTTCGACAACTGGGCGGCGGCGGGCAACCCCGGCTGGAGCTACAGGGACGTGCTGCCCTACTTCAGGAGCGCACAGGACAACACGGAAATCGGATCGGTGGCGGAGGCGCGGTATCACGGCACCGGGGGGCCGCTGACCACCGCCCGCTTCCCCGATCATCCGGAGCTGGCGGAGGATCTACTTGTTGCCGGCAAGGAGATCGGGTATCCCACCAGCGACGACCTCAACGGGCGTCAGATTACCGGATTTGCGATCACGCAAACGAATAACAGGTGAGGAATATAATTAGAGATGTTTGAGGCGATTAGGTTGTTGTAATCGGGTGGAACGGAAAGAAATATAGCTGGATTGCGTAAGTTGTGCGGAAACGATTTAATCAACCGCAGATTGCTTTATATGGATGACCACTTCCATTCACAATAGTGATTAGACATAAATTTTAATCATTATCATTGTATAATCAAAAAAAATTTAGTTAAAATTAAACATCATTTATAGTTTAATTGAAAAAAATTGCACATTGAATTAAATTAAAAACTGGTTTACACAACAACAATCATATAACATTTGTGAGACACAATATAACATTAAAAAGAAATACATATTCCAAGATTTCAAAAAGCGATACATTAAAAGTTAACATTGTCATTCAGTTTAATTGTGTCATCTTCTATAATGAGAAAGAATGAGTATGTTATATTGTGTCTCACAAATTTTATGTTATTGTTGTTATGTAACCCAGTTTTTTAATTTGATTCATCAATTTTTTTCAAAAATAATATTTATTTTATTTTTTAGTACTAGAAACTTGAATTTTGTTTTTTTGTTTATGGCTTTAATGCATAAACCAGTATGTTCTTAATGGACTAGGGAAGTTTGATAAATATTCATTGAGGAATTTTTTAAACATTTACAAATTTGCGATTCAAACGTACAAAATCATATTTAAATGAATTCCTTACGTTGGAATTTAAATTGCATAAAAATTAGCAATGCAGTAATTTTTGATTATGATTTTAGTCGTTGGTAGAATAATTGAAACTAAAACCTTGTTGAAATTTCTTGACAAATTTAGTACAATGTAATTCACGCGTAAGGCGAATCTCGGAAGACGGACATACGGTTCAATATTGACCTAATCACGCAGACTTTTCTAGTCAACAGTTTATCATTTTCTGAAAATATTTTTGAATATTTCACAAGTCTAAGGATGATTTGATACTTTATTAGGACGAAAATGTTATTTTTTTGTCTCGAAATAGTTGTAAAAAATATGCAAAAGTAGTCAATATTTGCTTCAGAAAAGTATATATTTACTCCGATTTGTAATCAAAATTCAAAAGAAATTCCTCCAAGAGATTGTAGTTTCATATTTCAAGTTTTGATAAATACAAGTTGATAATGCTTAAATACAGTAGTATAATGTATAGTCATCCGCGCAATTTATCATAAAATGCTCCATTATCATCATCTGAGCATTGGAGAGCCTGAGTTCGATCCCCAGCTGGGAGCGAATTTTCGCGAATCATCTTTCACAGGTTTTTAGAGGTTTTCTGTGAAGTTAACGTAAATACCGGGTGATTAAACTCTTCTGAGCTTCTCCCTTGATCGGCGGAAAAGCCTCACGACTGATAGGCCTATATAGTTATTTTTATATAAAAGAATTTAATGTGATCCCTGATTTTTTTTACAACAATTAAAAACAATCTATATCTATATGTATTAGTGCATTTCTAAACACTTTCAAGTATTTAGGAAAACATTCAAAATGCCATTAATTTTATCAGTAATGTTATCATACAATTTCTTAAGTGCATTTTAAAGTGTGATATGTCAAATAATTTACAAATAGTAGGTTACAACAAATACGCGATAAAGGGTTATCACACATACGTAAAATCCACTTATCAATTATATTTAGTTTTCCCATAAATTGTGTAGGAAAATTACCGTGATGGGGTCAAATTATCGATAGGGAGATTTCAAACTATTTTTTTTACTTAGTAAATATTACTAAATACATTTTTTTTTAGAGTAGTAGAGCGTATTTGTGGCATGATAACACGATAATGCAATTATATATATATATATATATATATATATATATATATATATATATATATATATATATATATGTATATATATATATATATATATATATATATATATATGTATATATATATATATATATATATATATATATATATATATATATATTTGAGTATATGTGTCACTGCTATGACGACTCCTGCTTTGACGAAGGATTTTTATCACTTTTCAAATTAAATCCGTGACAGGTTTATTTTTTGTTTTAGAGAAAAATCGTACTAAGATTTTTGATTTGGTTGCAAATTGTCTATCTAATAGGATAAAGTTGATCTTTATTGGACCATTTTCATTTTCATTTTCTTCACTTCTTCGGCTTTACCGCCAAAACGGTACAATTGTTATAACAATATTTTTTCTTATTTTTCTTTGGAAATAAAAGACCTACAAAATGAGATCTATAACGACTTTCTAACATGAAATACAATTGTCTTAGTTTGAAAAATTTGCCAAGCCCTGTAGCTTTTCCGCTTCAATTTGCAACAATCTCGACATTTTTTCCGCCATCTAGACTATATTTCCAATCAAATGACTTAGTTTCAGCTACTTGTCACCGTCAGGTCGAACCCTGCTTTGACGCAACGGAGGACAGTTTTATGACGTTAACGGAATTTTTTTTTTAATTTAGCTTTATCTAAAACTTTAGAGCCATTATAATTTAACCTTCATCGGTCAGTTTTCGATTGCCTATCCAATGAGCATAAACTCGTTATTTTTCGGAATATTTTAATTTTTTATTTTTGCAGTACACGCAACTGGTTGAAATTTTCGAATATTTTTCCGCCCGATCTTTACTTGCCTCTTTAGCGCGCACAAACTGACACTTGTAGTTTTTCTGTACAATCAATTCCATGTTTCCTGCTTTCTCGGCTTTCCACGTTTCAACAGCTTTTCCCAACGGCGCCACACGGCCCGATCTATTAGTTCAGGAATTTAAGTCTGAAACTAGAAATTTATTAAATTGAATAGTTGTGGCGTCTACTACGTGGAAATCCTCTTTGAACTTTGATAGGTCAGAGGCCGATTCTGTTACCTCTCTCAAGGCTTTGAAAAACGATTCTGGAACCTCCGCCTCTGATCTACAGGCAATTCAAGGAGAAGAAGAAGTGCTAGCGTATCTGAAGGTAATGAGGAAGTCCTAGAATCGCCCTGGGGAAAATAAATGTGTGCAAATCCCAAAAAATTTGGGCAAACATGGAAAAATGTAAGAAAATCATAAAATAATATGAAAAAATATAGAAAAGTGTGGGAAATTGTGGGGTACATATTGGAAAATGTCCGAAAATATGGGTAAATGTTAGAAAATGTGAGAAAATATGCGAAAATGTGGTCAAACGTGTGAAAATGTAGAAAAATGTTTGAATATGTATGGAAATCCTCTTTGAATTTTGATAGGTGAAAGAGGCCGATTCTGTTACCTCTCTCAAGGCTTTGAAAAACGATTCTGGAACCTCCGCCTCTGATCTACAGGCAATTCAAGGAGGAGAAGAAGTGCTAGCGTATCTGAAGGTAATGAGGAAGGTCTAGAATCGCCCTGGGGAAAATAAATGTGTGCAAATCCCAAAAAATGTGGGAAAACATGGGAAAATGTAAGAAAATCATAAAATAATATGAAAAAATATAGAAAAGTGTGGGAAATTGTGGAGTACATGTTGGAAAATATCGGAAAATATGGGTAAATGTTGGAAAATGTGGGAAAATATGCGAAAATGTGGTCAAACGTGTGAAAATGTAGAAAAATGTGTGAATATGTAGGAAATCCTCTTTGAACTTTGATAGGTGAAAGAGGCCGATTCTGTTACCTCTCTCAAGGCTTTGAAAAACGATTCTGGAACCTCCGCCTCTGATCTACAGGCAATTCAAGAAGGAAAAGAAGTGCTAACGTATCTGAAGGTAATGAGGAAGTCCTAGAATCGTCCTGGGCAAAATAAATTTGTGCAAATCCTAAAAAATGTGGGAAAACATGGGAAAATGTAAGAAAATCATAAAATAATATGAAAAAATATAGAGAAATGTGGGGTACATATTGGAAAATGTCAGAAAATATGGGTAAATGCTGGAAAATGTGGGAAAATATGCCAAAATGTGGTAAAACGTGTGAAAATGTAGAAAAATGTGTGAATATGAGGGAAATCCTCTTCGAACTTTGATAGGTCAAAGAGGTCGATTCTGTTACCTCTCTCAAGACTTTGAAAAACGATTTTGGAGCCTCCGCTTCTAACCTACAGGTAATTCAAGGAGGGGAAGAAGTTCTAGCATAATGAAGTTCTAATAAAAATTGCAATTTGTTTTGTTGCAAATATTATTTAATGACAGGCTTATAAAAAATACTTAATGTCAACTTTTTTAACTGTTCTTTTTTGATACCACTAAAGTGATGTCTTATAAACAAAACTGATAAATAAAAATATTGGTGTATGGGCACATACATTTGTTATAAATAAAAAATGATTTTACAAATATTTCACTTGCATCCATGTTTATGTTCAAAAATATTTAAAAAAAAACTAAGGCCCAGCACCGTATTCGAAAATATATCTGATAATTGTTGTTCAAGTCTAAACAATATTTTGAAAGATTAAAAAAAAATCGTCAGTTGTACATTTATAAAAATTGCAATTTGTTTTGTTGCAAATATTATTTAATGACAGGCTTATAAAAAATACTTGCTGTCAACTTTTTTAACTGTTCTTTTTTGATACCACTAAAGTGATGTCTTATAAACAAAACTGTTAAATAAAAACATTGGTGTATGGGCACATACATTTGTTATAAATAAAAAATGATTTTACAAATATTTCACTTGCATGCATGTTTATGTTCAAAAATATTAAAAAAAAAAACTAAGGCCCAGCACCGTATTCGAAAATATATCTGATAATTGTTATTAAAGTCTAAACAATATTTTGAAAGATTCAAAAAAAAATCGTGAGTTGTACATTAATAAAAATTGCAATTTGTTTTGTTGCAAATATTATTCAATGACAGGCTTGTAAAAAATACTTGCTGTCAACTTTTTTAACTGTTCTTTATTGATACCACTAAAGTGATGTCTTATAAACAAAACTGTTAAATAAAAATATTGGTGTATGGGCACATACATTTGTTATAAATAAAAAATGATTTTACAAATATTTCACTTGCCTGTATGTTCATGTTCAAAAATATAAAAAAAAAAAACTAAGGCCTAGCACCGTATTCGAAAATATATCTGATAATTGTTGTTCAAGTCTAAACAATATTTTGAAAGTTTAAAAAAAAATCGTGAGTTGTAGATTAATAAAAATTGCAATTTGTTTTGTTGCAAATATTATTCAATGACAGGCTTGTAAAAAATACTTGCTGTCAACTTTTTTAACTGTTCTTTTTTGATACCACTAAAGTGATGTCTTATAAACAAAACTGTTAAATAAAAACATTGGTGTATGGGCACATACATTTGTTATAAATAAAAAAATGATTTTACAAATATTTCACTTGCATGCATGTTTATGTTCAAAAATATTTTAAAAAAAAACTAAGGCCCAGCACCGTATTCGAAAATATATCTGATAATTGTTGTTCAAGTCTAAACAATATTTTGAAAGATTCAAAAAAAATCGTCAGTTGTACATTTATAAAAATTGCAATTTGTTTTGTTGCAAATATTATTTAATGACAGGCTTATAAAAAATACTTGCTGTCAACTTTTTTAACTGTTCTTTTTTGATACCCCTAAAGTGATGTCTTATAAACAAAACTGATAAATAAAAACATTGGTGTATGGGCACATACATTTGTTATAAATAAAAAATGATTTTACAAATATTTCACTTGCATGCATGTTTATGTTAAAAAATATTTAAAAAAAATACTAAGGCGCAGCACCGTATTCGAAAATATATCTGATAATTGTTGTTAAAGTCTAAACAATATTTTGAAAGATTCAAAAAAAAATCGTCAGTTGTACATTTATAAAAATTGCAATTTGTTTTGTTGCAAATATTATTCAATTACAGGCTTGTAAAAAATACTTGCTGTCATCTTTTTTAACTGTTCTTTTTTGATACCACTAAAGTGATGTCTTATAAACAAAACTGATAAATAAAAATATTGGTGTATGTGCACATACATTTGTTATAAATAAAAAATGATTTTACAAATATTTCACTCGCATCCATGTTTATGTTCAAAAATATTAAAAAAAAAAAAACTAAGGCCCAGCACCGTATTCGAAAATATATCTGATAATTGTTATTAAAGTCAAAACAATATTTTGAAAGTTTAAAAAATATCGTGAGTTGTAGATTAATAAAAATTGCAATTTGTTTTGTTTCAAATATTATTCAATGACAGGCTTGTAAAAAATACTTGCTGTCAACTTTTTTAACTGTTCTTTATTGATACCACTAAAGTGATGTCTTATAAACAAAACTGTTAAACAAAAACATTGATGTATGGGCACATACATTTGTTATAAATAAAAAATGATTTTACAAATATTTCACTTGCATGCATGTTTATGTTCAAAAATATTTAAAAAAAAACTAAGGCCCAGCACCGTATTCGAAAATATATCTGATAATTGTTGTTCAAGTCTAAACAATATTTTGAAAGTTTCAAAAAAATATCGTGAGTTGTAGATTAATAAAAATTGCAATTTGTTTTGTTGCAAATATTATTCAATGACAGGCTTGTAAAAAATACTTGCTGTCAACTTTTTTAACTGTTCTTTTTTGATACCACTAAAGTGATGTCTTATAAACAAAACTGTTAAACAAAAACATTGATGTATGGGCAAATACATTTGTTATAAATAAAAAATGATTTTACAAATATTTCACTTGCATGCATGTTTATGTTCAAAAATATTTAAAAAAAAACTAAGGCCCAACACCGTATTCGAAAATATATCTGATAATTATTGTTAAAGTCTAAACAATATTTTGAAAGATTCAAAAAAAAATCGTCAGTTGTACATTTATAAAAATTGCAATTTGTTTTGTTGCAAATATTATTCAATGACAGGCTTATAAAAAATACTTGCTGTCAACTTTTTTAACTGTTCTTTTTTGATACCACTAAAGTGATGTCTTATAAACAAAACTATTAAATAAAAACATTGGTGTATGGGCACATACATTTGTTATAAATAAAAAATGATTTTACAAATATTTCACTTGCATGTATGTTCATGTTCAAAAATATTAAAAAAAAAACTAAGGCCTAGCACCGTATTCGAAAATATATCTGATAATTGTTATTAAAGTCTAAACAATATTTTGAAAGTTTAAAAAAAATCGTGAGTTGTAGATTAATAAAAATTGCAATTTGTTTTATTGCAAATAATATTCAATGACAGGCTTATAAAAAATACTTGCTGTCAACTTTTTTAACTGTTCTTTTTTGATACCACTAAAGTGATGTCTTATAAACAAAACTGTTAAACAAAAACATTAATGTATGGGCACATACATTTGTTATAAATAAAAAATACAAATATTTCACTTGCATGCATGTTTATGTTCAAAAATATTTAAAAAAAAACTAAGGCCCAACACCGTATTCGAAAATATATCTGATAATTATTGTTCAAGTCTAAACAATATTTTGAAAGATTCAAAAAAAAATCGTGAGTTGTACATTAATAAAAATTGCAATTTGTTTTGTTGCAAATATTATTCAATAACAGCTGACAAAATTAATTTAAATTTGTATTTTTCTTATTTTATAGTTACCAAATAAATAATTGTAGAAAAAAATTATTTTTTTGAACACTCCGTTTAGTAACAATGCATCGAGAAAAAGTCCACGCCGCGCCAACTCACGGACCGCTAGGAATTATGAGAATTGTTCTTTTCACACCGGTGAATCGTGAAAATGGGGAAAATAAATGTATACAAATCTTTAAAAATGTGGGAAAACATGGGAAAATATGAGAAAATCATAAAACATGTTAGAAAATATGAGAAAATGTGAGAAAATATGGGAAAATGTGAGAAAATATGGGAAAATGTGAGAAAATATGGGAAAATGTGAGAAAATATGAGAAAATGTGAGAAAATATGAGCAAATGTGAGAAAATATGGGAAAATGTGAGAAAATATGAGAAAATGTAGGAAATTGTGGGTAAATATTGGAAAATTTTCGCTGTAATTAGATTAGATGTCTATTAAGAAATAAATAAATATAAGAAATCGTGGGAACATGTGGGAAAATGTGGATAAATGTTGGAAAATATGGGAAAATATAAGAAAATGTGAGCAAATCTGTGACCATTTGGGAAAATGTATCAATAATAGGAAAAACGTTGGAATATGTGGATAAATGTTGGAAAATATGGGAAAATATAAGAAAATCTGAGCAAATCTGTGAATATTTGGGAAAATGTATCAATATAAGTAAAAACGTTGGAATACCTATGTGGAAAGATATGTGAAAATGTGGGAAAATGGATAAGAAATGTTAGAAAATATATGGTCAAATGTGTAAATATCCGATAAAATATGAGAAAATGTGAGAAAATGTAGAAAATGTAAGAAAATTTTAGGAAATATATCTATTCAGGAAATATTTATACTTTCATAAACACAAAAGTTAACTATAGCCCATGTTTATATCGTTAAATGTTGCATACATTGTTATTAACATTCAATTCCATAACCTCATATAACAGTGTTTATATATAGCAATGTCGCATTATGTGTCAAAATTGTCAAAAGTAATGTCTGCATCACGGATTTTAAATTAACTCGAGAGTTATTTGCTTGATACAACCGAGTCTTAATTTAATTTAATTTAAACCTTTAATAGCACCGCTAAAATGTAATGTACTATATACAAATACATTTTTTAAATAAATTAATATCATTGTGATTCTAAACATTTCGCAAATCGTGTTATTAAGCTCATAAATCTCTTTAAGTTTTGCCAGTTGCGTGGAAGGCCATTGTGTGATTCGAGGATCATAAGTTCGCTAATGGTGTAATAATTTGTAGTAGCAGTCGGCTGTTTTTAGGTGAAATAATTGTGGTATGTCATGATTTTAGGCGACCTTCATGTATTTGTCACGAATCGTATTAATAATATCGTCTATTTTCTTTAAATAATTCAATAGTTAGTCGAATAAAGAGCATGAATAACATGTACTAACTACAATTAAGATGCCTGTTCACTTGGTAGCTATGATTAAAGTTACGAATTCTTATTTTTTACTATAAATATTATAATTAAATAAATATAGACTACCTATACATAGTTTGATTCAATAAGGCACCTTATATGGTCAATAATATTTGAATACAATTCTCATTATTTAGTATAAATATTATAATTAAATAAATATAGACTATACATAGTTTGATTCAATAAGGCACCTTACATGGTCAATAATATTTGAATACATTATAGTATACACTAATCTCTTGCGATAAAAGGCATAGGATTAAATAAAAATATTTAATAATGCCAAAAAGAAAAGAAATATTTCACCCATTTGCGAATCAAGATTAAAATTACACAATGTTTAAAATGACAATGGAAAATGGAAAATCTCTATCTTGATATATTTTTCCTTCTATTTATTTTTTATTTTAAACTTTTATACTCTCTTATCTCGTTTATATATATATATATATATATATATATATATATATATATATATATATATATATATGCCGTTTTATAGGCTGGGTCGATAAAAAAATTATGCAACATATATTGTTTAATTTTTTTACTGATCTTAAGGTCGTTTTAGACAAGACAATTTCTTAGCTCAAAAGTTGTTCAAGAAATGAATTCATATATCCTCCTCCCATACAATTTGTCCTTGACAAATATAACGCGTTATATAGTGCACCACATGCTCAAAAAAAAGTTGATTATAAATTTGTTTTTCGGCGTTCAAATTTCATTCTTTTTATTTTTGACCCTGGATGCTATTTTTCGGCGTGATTAATATACACACTTTCTATCATGTCTGTAATTTATCAGCAAAACCTATTCGCGATTTAAATAGTAACGGTTTTCTTCGAGTTAGTAGCTAAACAGTTGATCTTTGTTATTGTTTGATAATTTTTTTTTAAATCTTAAAATCATATGATTTCTACAATAATACGCGATTGTTAATATACTTTTAAATAGTATGATCTTAGCTATATAGTCATCATATGATGAAAAAATAAATATTATGCAAACAAATTCCCTACTAAATGTAGTTCATTTTCTGCCACCAGATAGAGTATCCGCCGGCTAATAATTCGGCCTCAAATATATTTTTTTTATCGTTTATATTTAAGAAAATCAGATAACCCTTGAAATTACCACTGCGACACACGCTCAGCTAGAATTAATCAAATTGGTGACATACGAAATTCTGACAAATGTTTTATTTAAATTGCCAATTTATGTAATCAGTATTAATAATTCCGTTTTTATTAATGTACAATGTTCATGATCACGCATAAAAGGCCACTGATAACCCACAGGTGGTGCCAAAAAATGTTTTGTTGTGCAAATATTTGCATATGAAAAATATTTCAGTCACTTATCAAAGCCCTTGACTATTTTTTTTACAACATTCTGTTTCGTCAACAACGCATTATCATGATTGCGGTGACAGGTTATGTAGAATATTGCAAAAATATTTGGTAATGATTTATAAATATTTTTAATAAAAATAAAAAATAAAATTAAAAATAGGAGACGGTTATTACCATATGGGTGTGCATTGCTAATTGATGTGGTGCCGCCAGATGGCGTTTAACTTTCCTCCTAGGGGGTTAGTTGTATCAAAATCCAAGATTGTTGCTTTATGATACAGGGTGATAAAAAAATTAAAATCAAAATAGCCGCTCCATCATACATATACATAAAGTGTAGGAAAACAATCCAAATGGATCCGAAAGTCGATACCTAATTACAGAATTATAAAAAATATAGTAACAACTACTGAAAACTTGTATCTAACCATTAATAATTGTTTTTCAGAAATGGAACTCGTTTAAGTGCCTCCAAAGCATTTGTTTGGCCGCACAGAAACAACCCGAGATTCCATGTAATGCTCAACTCAACCGCGACCAAAATCTTGACCAAAAACTCCACAACTGGCCTACGAGCAGTAGCTGTGCAATTCATCTACAGAAGCCGAACTTTTACGGTACGCGTACGTGAAGAAGTAGTTGTAGCTGGAGGTGCTGTAAACACCCCACAAATACTACTCCTATCCGGAATAGGCCCTAAACAAGAGCTTGAAAGTGTTGGTATACAACCGGTACTCGATTTACCAGGTGTTGGAAAAAATCTACACAATCACGTAACATTTTATTTAACGTATTTACTGAATAAGCAACCGAATATTAATGATTTGGATTGGGCTAAAGCATTGGATTATATTTTATACCGTAGAGGACCTATGACCTCAACTGGTATGTCGCAAGTAACAGCTAGGGTTAATACAAAATACGCGAATCCTAGTAAAGACCATCCGGATTTACAAATATTTTTCAGTGGGTATCTAGCTAACTGTGCACATTCGGGTGAAGTGAGAGCTTTAGAAGATCCAGCCCAGCCTAACAAACCTAAACATTTTACAATGGCACCCGTTGTACTCCATCCGAAAAGTCGTGGACGTATCGTGTTGAAATCAAACAACCCTCTTGAGGCACCTTTAATTTACGCTAATTACCTAACAGAACCTGAAGATGTAGCTACGCTAGTTGAGGGTATACGTGTATGCCAAAGATTGGGCAACAGTAGTCGCCTACAAACGAAATACGGGGCTATTCTAGAAAAAGAGGATTATGATGATTGTGGTAAACATCACGCGTATGATAGTGATGATTTTTGGAATTGCGCGGTACGCCACTCAACAGGCCCTGAAAACCATCAAGTAGGCACCTGTAAAATGGGACCAAAATCAGATCCAAACTCTGTTGTAGACTCTGATTTACTAGTACATGGAACTGAAAACATCCGGATTGTAGATGCATCAATCATCCCGGAAATCGTTTCAGGAAATACAGCAGCAACCGTTATGATGATCGCAGAAAAAGCTGTGGATACAATTAAAAAACGCTACCCAGGCATTTCAATACCAAACAGAGGCAATTTCGAGGAAGACGAAGATGATGATGATTCCGATAACTTCCACCAACCGCACGAATTTTCAGGCCATCACCACCACTACCACCACGCCCACCACCCCCATCACTCTCACAGCTTAAAATTCCATCAAAACAACCCGCACCTACAGAATCCTTTCAAGTGGCGTAATTGAACGCGTATTTATTTACATGTTAATGTAGCGAAATAAACTAAATTACTCCGTTGCTATTATTGTGTTGTGTACGTCATAAAACACACCCTTGAATAACTAATGTATGTAGGAAAACCTCCCTCTCTCACACAACGCACACTAGATTCATTAGGATATATATGTTTATGTAAATAGTCGTATCTAAAACCACACACGGAACAACAGTTATATCAGTAATATATATGCATTGTGCAGCCGGCAAAACACTCGTCAAGCATCCTACTAAATGGATTCGTGCCGCATATATTATACGACTATTTGTCAAACGGTGTGCGCCGTTTAAGCGGGCACAAAAAAGACTAACCGTAATTAACACAACAGTAACAGTAACAGTGGTAAGTGTTGAATGGCGTATGTTTTTTTGTTGACCATTATTGATGCAACGCTCGTAATACGAAATGTATTTATTATACTTATTAGTGGCTTTCTATTTGTTGTAAAGTCTATGATTATGTATATTGGGTTGCATATCATATTAAGTTAAACTGTTTGTATTGCATTTGAAGACGTCGTGTAAAAATAGGTAGGACATTGTAGCGCTGATGGATCATGTTTGCATCTGAACCAAAAAAGATACGGGTTGGAAATTTATCCCTAACAACCTGAATATGCCCGTCCACCATTTCAAACGACTTGAACTATACACTACATTGTTTCTTACATATTTTTAAGAATCAGGCGTAAATTAATTAATGAAATTAATTAAATAATTGAAAATTACGGATAGCAGTGTAGTTTACAGTTCAAGTCGTTTGAAATCGAGGACGGGCATAGTCAGGTTGGTAGGGAACGCCTGCCCACCCCACCTTTGCTCGCATAGATTTTTCATAGGATCAACACTCTTCTTGGATTGGTTTAAACAATATAAAACGTCTGTATCTATTGAAAAAACTATGCGAGCAAAGGTGGGGTGGGCGGGCGTTCCCTACCAACCTGACTATGCCCGTCCACCATTTCAAACGACTTGAACTATACACTACATTGTTTCTCACATATTTTTAAAAATCAGGCGTAAATTAATTAATGAAATTAATTAAATAATTGAAAGTAACGGATAATAGTGTAGTTTACAGTTCAAGTCGTTTGAAATGGTGGACGGGCATAGTCAGGTTGGTAGGGACCGCCCGCCCGCCCCACCTTTGCTCGCATAGATTTTTCATAGGATCAACACTCTTCTTGAATTGGTTTAAACAATATAGAACGTCTGTATCTATTGAAAAAACTATGCGAGCAAAGGTGGGGTGGGCGGGCGGCCCCTACCATCCGTACTATGCCCGTCCACCATTTCAAACGACTTGAACTATGCACTACATTGTTTCTCACATATTTTTAAGAATCAGGCGTAAATTAATTAATGAAATTAATTAAATAATTGAACGTAACGGATAATAGTGTAGTTTACAGTTCAAGTCGTTTGAAATGGTGGACGGGCATAGTCAGGTTGGTAGGGATCGCCCGCCCGCCCCACCTTTGCTCGCATAGATTTTTCATAGGATCAACACTCTTCTTGAATTGGTTTAAACAATATAAAACGTCTGTATCTATTGAAAAAACTATGCGAGCAAAGGTGGGGTGGGCGGGCGGCCCCTACCAACCTGACTATGCCCGTCCACCATTTCAAACGACTTGAACTATACACTACATTGTTTCTTACATATTTTTAAGAATCAGGCGTAAATTAATTAATGAAATTAATTATATAATTGAAAGTAACGAATAATAGTGTAGTTTACAGTTCAAGTCGTTTGAAAAGGAGGACGGGCATAGTCAGGTTGGTAGGGACCGCCCGCCCACCTCACCTTTGCTCGCATAGATTTTTCATAGGATCAACACTCTTCTTGGATTGGTTTAAACAATATAAAACGTCTGTATCTATTGAAAAAACTATGCGAGCAAAGGTGGGGTGGGCGGGCGGTCCCTACCAACCTGACTATGCTCGTCCACCATTTCAAACGACTTGAACTATACACTACATTGTTTCTCACATATTTTTAAGAATCAGGCGTAAATTAATTAATGAAATTAATTAAATAATTGAAAGTAACGGATAATAGTGTAGTTTACAGTTCAAGTCGTTTGAAATGGTGGACGGGCATAGTCAGGTTGGTAGGGACCGCCCGCCCGCCCCACCTTTGCTCGCATAGATTTTTCATAGGATCAACACTCTTCTTGGATTGGTTTAAACAATATAAAACGTCTGTATCTATTGAAAAAACTATGCGAGCAAAGGTGGGGTGGGCGGGCGGTCCCTACCAACTTGACTATGCCCGTCCACCATTTCAAACGACTTGAACTATGCACTACATTGTTTCTCACATATTTTTAAAAATCAGACGTAAATTAATAAATTAAATTAATTAAATAATTGAAAGTAACGGATAATAGTGTAGTTTACAGATCAAGTCGTTTGAAATCGAGGACGGGCATAGTCAGGTTGGTAGGGAGCGCCCGCCCACCCCACCTTTGCTCGCATAGATTTTTCATAAGATCAACACTCTTCTTGGATTGGTTTAAACAATACAAAACGTCTCTATCTATTGAAAAAACTATGCGAGCAAAGGAGGGGTGGGTGGGCGCTCTCTACCAACCTGACTACGCTCGTCCACCATTTCAAACGACTTGAACTATACACTACATTGTTTCTCACATATTTTTAAGAATCAGGCGTAAATTAATTAATGAAATTAATTAAATAATTGAAAGTAGCATGCTCGATAGATGATTTTAAACCAAATCAAAAATCTTATTACTATATTACCCTAAAATAAAGGATAAATTCGTCACATGGTAAATTATAAAAGTCATCAAAATGAATAAATTGTAAAAATTTAAATTGTACCGGAAAAGTTAAATTTAAATTTAAACAGACCTTATGTTTAGAATATTAAGCTATAAATCGAATAGAAAATATAGGCTTAGTAGAATTTTTGCCTAATTTTTAAAATTGCAAATTGTTTTAATTTCAAGTATATTAAGTCACTAAATTACAAAAGGCTATTTATGTTATGTTTGTCCATCTAATGCAGTGATTCTTAACATTTTTGAAGTCAGGGAGTTCTTTTTATCATAACTGGCGGAGCAACAAAATCACATCTAATGTATATGGGCCTTCATTTAATTTCGGCTTTCATAAGCACGTGGAGCACCGTTTAAGAAGCACTGATCTAATGTTATAGGCAGTATTTATAGAAAAATAGACTGCATAGTAATATTTTTGACTTTCATGATTTTTTTTTAATATAGTTCTCAGAATAATGCATAATATTCAAAACTTAATGAACAAACGATAATAGTGTACTATTATATGTTGACATATAAATATAAATTTTGTAGACACGAAATTATGGTGAAAGCGCGACATATTCAATTAGAATAATGCGAAAATCCGTGTACCCGCGCATTAATACTTCAATCCGCAATTAATATTCCGCCGATTATGCAAAGCCAACCTGCAATCTGCAATTTGTATCCGAGCATTTATTTAAAACCGCCTCTCACCCCGATTCCACCCTCCCGCATTCTCTAAAATAGTTGATTTGTACTAGACTCGTAATATTGCAGAAGCCGCGCTGCGATATTTCCAGCATTCGAATGCAACGGGGTCACAATATGCGCCTGCAGCGGGTAGGAGTTTGCCGAACTATTTCTATATTTGAAATCTGGTTAAACTAATTACACAATCGCTCGCTGGCGGGGAGGCCACTTAATGAACGTCGCGGGCAGACAGGGCTGACGGAGACAACGCGGCGTGCCTTCAATATGTATGCGGGCGCATTTAAAGGGAGGGAGGTTAGAGATAAAATTAGCTTTCGATTAAAACAATGGTAGTCGCACGCAAGCCGTCTGTCAAAACAAAGCGGTAACGCGTCAAACTGTCCGCGAAAGATGCGGATGGCTTGGCAGCCACCACCGACCGCACTCTCATCACCGGAATAGACTGCAAGAGAAACTTAATTGAAAACAACGTGCTGCCCATGTCATTCGCTATACTATAATAATTTGCAACTATGAAACGGGTTGAATTATATGAAAGTCTTGAATTTTTTTTGTATGCCTTGTAGGAACATGAATTTATATACTTTGATAAATTTGCATGACGTTTTGTTTAAGCGCGCCCAGTCGGATTTTGACATGTTTAATATAAGGCCGCTTGTTTCTGTGTTTTCCGAGCGATTGTTCTCGAAAATTGAACGCACCCCTCTGCAACATAACAAGAACTCGCGCGGCGGGGCCTTCACGCCAAGATGAATGGCTAAATGCTGGATTCATACACGTCAGTCATCGCAAAGTGATTCGAAGACCTATTAATACTGGCTTGTAGAAAGTTTACATGGATTTATTTACTTTATTCAAGGTGATTGAAAAACAAGAGCAAATAATTTCATGAAGATCTTTAGTAAATATTTATGCGACTTTAAACATAGTTATTTTGAACGAATACAAAACAATTCATGACGATACCCAGCTCAATGGCCTAGTTTTATAGAAAATCTCTGAAAAAACTATGAAAAGTGATTTGCGATATTACACCAACAATGATTGTATCTCTGGAATTTAAACCTCATCATGGGTGAAATTTCGTGAATACCTTTCACAGTTTTTCTGTAAAGTACGAGACGTCTCTACCTATAGAAAGTGAAATTAATACTATGTGATTAAACTTCTTTGAGCTGAGAAATATTTGATACGGATTATCAATTATTTATTCTACCAAACGACCTGAATATAATTCCTTTAAATCTGAATACAAATAGAATTCCCAATTAAAAAAAAACTTCCTCACAAATGTATATAAAGTCATAACATTTGTTAAATTGTCAACAATCTCTCTCCGGCAAGCAAAAGAATCGCGCCGTGGATTAATTACGGTTCTGGAACACAAAAGTGACACTTCCGGTAATCCATCGTTATTCCAACGCGCAGCAAATTAACACTTGCAAATTGCGCCGGGGAAAATAAAAATGTAAACGACGCCGGGCGTCGCATCGCCCGGGTGCCGCATTTACATTTCCTGTCCCGCACACTTCGTTTGCTCATTGTGTTTTTGCTCGTGGCGGTTGTTTTTTTTTTTGGTGGCACGCGGCCACAGTCGGAAAAACTATATTAGTGGCGAAAAATCGCGCATCAAAATGCAAAGTATCCGCGCGGAAATTGCTTTGTTAATGGCTGCCGATTATGCTCGCGCGCGCGGCGCTCGCACAGCCACCGTTGACATTTCATTTATTTCCTGATGGATTTCCACTTTTTTCTTCCTTCATTGTGCTGCCACTATTATTATTTTCCACAATGTGGTCGGTTTTTTATATATATATGAAATATCTCGTGAAAGAAACGCGATACAACAAAACAAGGTGGTTGGGGGGTGCTGGAGATGCTCGTTTTGAAGGAGGTAGGAATTCAAGGGACAATTCATGTTGATAACACAACAGTCAAATGGAATAGAGGGGGAGAAACTTGATTACATTTTAGTATTTATATAGTTTTCATGTGATACACAGGGATCAAATACAATGCTATATATTCGACAACAGATATTGAATTAAAATAATTTCTTATATAAAATTCGTATAAAACATGCACTTGCATTTAATACATTGAATGCTATAAATAAATGAACACCCAGTAAACGTCGATGTATATTGATGAACATTTAAAAAAACGTTGATTTTATTCCAGCTAAATAATAATTAAATTATTTATTAAAGCATATAGAGTCAAGATACAAGCATATTTGTACGCTTAATAAGTAAACCCATTAAAGTTGAAATAATGCCTCCAATGCAAATTTCATTTTTCAGTTTACGTGGCAGAATAATCTGTCTACGAGAAGCCGGATTATCAAATAGTAATGTTGCAGCTTTCGAATATTAACTATATGTAGTCTTTTGCATTATTAAACTCAAAAATTACGAATCAGACATTACTCAGGTAGTAAAAAGTATCATAACTCTGTTTGTAGTTTTCAAAATTTTATAAAAATGTTCTGAATATATTTACAAATAGTCACACTTCAACACTCAAAGTATGAAATGTGTATCTCAACAACACGTAGTTTTTTTTGAGTTGTTAAAGTCAAAAAATACGAATCTGACATTACTCTGGTGGTAAAAAGTATCATAACTCTGTTTGTAGTTTTCAAAAATGTATAAAATTTCTCTGAATATATTTACAAATAGTGACAATTAGACACTCAAAGTATAAAATATGTATCTCAACTACACGTAGTTTTTTTTTTGAGTTGTTAAACTCAAAAATTACGAATCTGTCATTAGCCAGGTAGTAAAAAGTATCATAATTCTGTTTGTAATTTTCAAAATTGTATAAAATTTCTCTGAATATATTTAAAAATAGTCACACTTAAACACTCAAAAGTATAAAATGTGTATCTCAACTACACGTAGTTTTTTTGAGTTGTTAAACTCAAAAATTATGAATCTGACATTAGACAGGTGATAAAAAGTATCATAACTCTGTCTGTAGTTTTGAAAATTATATAAAATTTCACTGAATATGTTCACAAGTACTCATATTTCGATCCTACAAAGTATAAAGTATGTATCCTAATTATTCGTAGACTTTTTGGCTTGTTAAACAAAAAAAATTACAAACTTGACATTAGTTAGGGGATAAAAAATACCATAACTCTAATTGTAGTTTTCCAAATTTTATAAAATGTTGCTTAATATGTTTACAAATGATTATGTTTATCCCCTATAAAGTATGAAATGTGTATATTCATTATTCGTAGTCTTTTTGGGCTGCTAAACTTAAAAAATACTATTTAAATCTAAAAAAAAACTATTGGAGCAAGTAGGTATAGATTTGTATGGTTCTAAAAAGTAGGTCTGAAAGACTGAATTGGCACCATACAACTCTTGATGAAATTTCTGTATAAACATTACAGTGCTTGTTCCTCAGCAATAGATTGTGATATGAAGATCATTTCATCAACATTTCATGTCTGTATTTATTGAGCATTCAACCCGCTTAAAATATCATTAGAATGCAAAATATTACTCCTCTGAAACACTTAATTGGTACCATACAGCTCTTGATGAAATTTTTGTATAAACTTCAACATTACAGTGCTTGTTTCTCAGCAACAGATTGTGATATGAAAATAATTTCATCAACAATTCATGTCTGTATTTATTGAGCATTCATTTCTTTTAAAATATCATTAGAATATAAAATATTACCCCTCTGAAAACTTAATTGGCACCATACAGCTCTTGATGAAATTTCTGTATAAACTTCAACATTCAACATTCAGTGCTTGTTCCTCAGCAACAGATTGTGGTATGAAAATAATGTCATCAACATTTCATGTATGTATTTATTAAGCATTAATTCCGCTTAAAATATCAGTAGAACATAAAATATTACCCCTCTCAAACACTCAATTGGCACCATACAACTCTTGATGAAATTTCTGGATAAACTTCAACATTACACAGCTTGTTCCGCTACAACGGATTGTGATATGAAAATAATTTCATCAATATTTCATGTGTGTATTTATTGAGCTTTCATTCCGCTTAAAATATCATTAGAATATAAAATATTACCCCTCTGAAATACTTAATTGGCACCATGCAACTCTTGATGAAATTTCAGTATAAACTTCAACATTTTAGTGATTGTTCCTCAGCAACGGATTGTGATATGAAAATTATTGCATCAACATTCCATGTCTATATTAATTAAGCATTCATTCCGCTTAAAATATCATTAGAATATAAAATATTATTCCTCTGAAACACTGAATTGTCACCATACAACTCCTGATGAAATTTCTGGATAAGCTTCAACATTACAGTGCTTGTTCCGCTGCTACGGATTATGATATGAAAATAATTTCATCAACATTCCATGTCTGTATTTATTGAGCATTAATTCCGTTTAAAATATCATTAGAATATAAAATATTACCCCTCTGAAACACTTAATTGACACCAGACAACTCTTGATGAAATTTATATTTGTATATTTAATTAAATTTCTATGAATATATTTAAAAAGTCATATTTACATCCTACAAAGTATGAAATATGTAACTTAATTGCTCGTAGACTTTGTGGGTTGTTAAACTCATAAATTACAAACTTGACATTAGTTAGGGGATAAAAAGTATCATAACTCCATTTGTAATTTTCAAAATTGTATGAAATTTCAATGAATATATTTACAAATAGTTATGTTTCTCTCCTATACTACAAAGTATGAAATGTGTATATCCACAATTCGTAGTCTTTTTGGGCTGTTAAACTTAAAAAATACTATTCTAAACATTAGTCAGGGGATACAAAGTATCATAAAATTATTTGTAGCTCCCAAAATTTGATTAAGTTACTCTAAAGATATGCACAAATGGCCATAGTTGGAAGGTACAAAATATGAGATGTCTATCTCAACAATTCGTAGTCTTTTTGTGTAGCTAAACTCAAAAATTAGAAATCTGATATTATTTCTGCGATAAAAAATACTATAACCCTGTTTGTAGTTTTCAAAATTTAATTAAATTTCTCTGAATATATTCACAAAGAGTCATATTTTGACCCTACAAAGTATGAAATATGTATATTAACTGTACGTAGTCTTTTTTGGTTGTTAAACTCAAAAATTACGAATCTGACATTAGTCAGGTGGTAAAAAGTACCATAACTCTGTTGGTAGAATTCAAAATTTTATAAATAATTTCTAAATATATTCACAAAGAGTCATATATTGATCCTACAAAGTATGAAGTATGTGACTTAATTGTTTATATAGTTTTTGGGCTGTTAAAATCAAAAATTTCAAACTTAACATTAGTTAGGGGATAAAAATTACCATAACTCTATTAGTAGTTTTCAAAATGTTATTAAATTTCTCTAAATATATTAACAAAGAGTCATATTTTGATCCTACAAAGTATGAAATATATATAAATATATATATATATATATATATATATATATATATATATATATATATATATATATATATCAACTGTTCGTAGTCTTTTTGGGTTGTTAAACTAAAAAAATACGAGTCTGTCATTAGTCAGGTGGTTAAAAGTACCATAGCTCTGTTAGTAGTTTTCAAAATTTTATAAAATATCTCTAAATATATTCACAAAGAGTCATGCTTTGATTCTACAAAGTATGAAGTATGTCACTTAATTGTTCATATACTTTTTGGGCTGTTAAAATAAAAAATTTCAAACTTGACATTAGTTAGGGGTTAAAAATTACTATAACTCTATTAGTAGTTTTCAAAATTTTATAAAATTTCTTTGAATATATCCACAAAGAGTCATGTTTTGATTCTACAAAGTATGAATTATGTAACTTAATTGTTCGTAGACTTTTTGGATTGTTAAACACAAAAATTACAAACTTGACATTTGTTAGGCCAAAAAAAGCACCCAAACTCTATTTGTAGTTTTCAAAATTTTATAAAATTACGTAGAATATATTTACAAATAGTTATATTTATCCCCTACAAAGTTTGAAATGTGTATATCCACTATTTGTAGTCTTTTTGGGCTGTTAAACTTACAAAATTCTATTCCAACATTAGTCACGAGATACAAAATATAATAAAATTATTTGCAGTTTCCAAAATTTTATAAATTTATTACTCTGAAGATATGCACAATGAGCAATAGTTCGACAATACAAAGTATGAGACGTGTGTCTCAACAATTCTTGCTGTTTTTAGGTAGTTATACTCAAAAATTAGAAATCTGATATTATTTCGGCGACAATAAGTACTATAACTCTGTTTGTAGTTTTCAAAATTAAATTAAATCTCTCTGAATATATTCACAATGAATCATATTTTGACCCTTCAAAGTATGAAATATGTATATTAACTGTTCGTAGTCTTTTTGGGCTGTTAAACTCAAGAATTACGAATCTGACATTAATTAGGTGATAATAAGTAACATAATCCTATTAATAGTTTTCAAAATTATATAAAATTACGCTGAATATATATATACAAATTGTCACACTTAAACTATCAAAGTATTAAAGGTGTATCTAAACTACTCGTAGTTTGTTCTTGAGTTGTTAAATTAAAAAAATATGAATCTGACATTAGTCAGGTGGTAAAAATTATCATAACTCTGTAGTTTTCAAAATTATATAAAATTTCTCTGAATATATCGACAAAGAGTCAAATTTAGATCCCGCAAAGTATGAAGTATGTAACTTAATTGTTCGTAGATATTTTGGATTGTTAAACTAAAAATTTACAAAATTGACATTAGTTTGGGGATAAAAAGTACCATAACTCTATTTGTGGCATTCAAAATTTTATAAAATTCCGGTCAATATATTTACAAGTAGTTATGTTTATTCCCTATAAAGTATAAAATCCACTATTTGTATTTGTTTTTGGGCTGTTAAACTTAAAAAATACTATTCTGACATTAGTGAGGGAATACAAAGTACCATAAAATTAATTGTAGTTCGCAAAATTTGATAAAATTACTTTGAGAATATGCACAAATATTCATAGTTGGATCGTACAAAGTAAGAGATGTGTATTTCAAAAATTCGTGGTCTTTTGGGTAGTAGTCAAAAATTAGAAATTTGATATTATTTCGGCGTCAAAAAGTACTATAAGTCTGTTTGTAGTTTTCAAAATTTTATAAAATTTCTTTGAATATATCAACAAAGAGTCATATTTAGACCCTACAAAGTATGAAGTTTGTAACTTAATTATTCGTAGACTTTATGAGTTGTTAAACTAAAAAATTACAAACTTGACATTAGTTAGGGAATAAAAAGTATCATAACTCTATTTGCAGTTTTCAAAATTTTATAAAATTTTACTGAATAGATTAACAAGTGGTTATGTTTATTCCCTACAAAGTATGAAATATGTATATCCACTATTTGCTGTCTTTTTGGGCTGTTAAACTTAAAAAAAAACTATTCTGACATTGGTCTGGGGATACAAAGTACCATAAAATTATTTGTAGCCTGCAAAATTTGATAAAATTACTCCGATAATATGCACAAATATTCATAGTTGGACCGTACAAAGTATGAGATGTGTATCTCAACAATTCGTGGTCTTATGTGTAGTTAAACTCAAAAAATAGAAATCTGATATTATTTCGGCGACAAGACTCTGTTTGTGGTTTTCAAAATTTTATTAAATTTCTTTGAATATATTCACAAAGAGTCATATTTGGACCCAGCATAGTATGAAATATATATATATATATATATATATATATATATATGTTAACTGTTCGAAGTCTTTTTTGGTTGTTATACTCAAAAATTACGAATCTGACATTAGTCAGAGGGTAAAAAGTATCATAACTCTGTTTTTAGTTTTCAAAATTATATAATATTTCTCTGAATATATCCACAAAGAGTAATATTTGAATCTTACAAAGTATGAAGTATGTAACTTAACTGTTCGTAGACTTTTTGGGTTGTTAACCTCAAAAATTACAAACTTGACATTAGTTAGGGTATAAAAAGTAGCATAACTCTATTTGTAGTTTTCAAAATTTTATAAAATTTCTTTGAATTTATCTACAAAGAGTCATATTTATATTCTACAAAGTATGAAGTATGTAACTTAATTGTTCGTAGTCTTTTTGGGCTGTTAAACTCAAAAATTACAAACTTTACATTAGTTAGGGGATAAAAAAGGACCATGAAATTATTTGTGGTTTACAAAATTTGATAAAATTACTCCGAAAATATGCACAATTATTCATATTTGGACCGTACAAAGTATGAGACATGTATCTCAATAATTTGTAGTCTTTTTGGGTAGTTAAACTCAAAAATTAGAAATCTGATATTATTTAGGCGACAAAAAGTACCATAACTCTGTTTGTAGTTTTCAAAATTTTATTAAATTTCTTTGAATATATTCACATTGGACCCTACAAAGTATAAAATAGATATATTAACAGTGTGTAGTCTTTTTTGGTTGTTAAACTCAAAAACTACGAAACTGACATTAGTCAGAGGGTAAAAACTAAAAAAAATCATAACTCTGTTTGTAGTTTTCAAAATTATATAATATTTCTTTGAGTATATCCACAAAGTCTTATTTGATTCTTACAAAGTATGAAGTATGTAACGTAACTGTTCGTAGACTTCTTGGGTTGTTAAATTTAAAAATTGCAAACTTGACATTACTTATGGTATAAAAAGTACCATAACTCTATTTGTGATTTTCAAAATTTTATAGAATTTCTTTTACTATATCCACAAAGAGCCATATTTACATCATACAAAGTATGATGTAGGTAACTTAATTGATCGTAGACATTTTGGGTTGTTAAACTCAAAAATTATAAACTTAACATTAGTTTAGGAATAAAAAGTACCATCAAATTATTTGTAGTTTGCAAATTTTGATAAAATTACTTTGAAGATATGCATAAATGGTCATAGATGAACCGTACAAAATATGAGATGTGTATCTCAACAATTTGAAGTCTTTTTGGGTAGTTAAACTCAAAAATTACAAACTTGACATTACTTATGGTATAAAAAAAATCATAACTCTGTTTGTAGTTTTCAAAATTTTATTAAATTTCTCTGATTATGTCTACAAATAGTCCTATTTAGGCTTTACCAAGTATGAAATATGTAACTCAACTATTTGAAATCTTTGTGTGATGTTAAACTTATAAAATTATAAATGTGTTATTAGTTAGGGTACAAAAAGTACCATAACTCTGTTTTTAGTATTCAAAATTTTATAAAATTATTGTGAATATTTTCTCAAATAGTTATATAATTAGACCCTACAGAGTATAACATATATATCTCAACTATTCGTAGTATTTTGGGTCGTAAAACTCAAAATTTACAAGGAAAAGTATACAAATAGTCACACGGGCTCAGAGGAGTTGGCAAGGTAATTGTTTCATTATAAGCCATCGGACGATGGGAATTCCACCTAGTATAATTAAAAAATACCTCATGCAATAGAACACCATAATATGGGGTCGGCAAACCACGGCTCGCGAGCCGTATGTGGCTCTTTGGATACTTTCTGTTGCTCACCAGAAATATAATTGGAAGAGAAATTAATATATTTGTATTAATATGGAATATATGTATCTATAATAAAATGTATGTATTATCTATAATAAAAATATTATAAGGAGCGAATTTTCGCGAATCACCTTTCACAGTTTTTCAGAGGTTTTCTGTAAAGTTAAGGTAAATACCGGGCGATTAAACTCCTCTGAGTTTCTCCCTTGACTGGCGGAAAAGCCTCACGCCTGATAGCCCAATAAAGATAGAAGTTTTTTATTTTTTAATATTATGGCTATCAAAAAACAATTAATATATGTATATATGTATATATGTGGGGGTTTGTGTATATAAATGTGCTCTAAGCATGAAATTTGGTTTTCTAGATTTCCACTGATATTCCCCCTTTCTGCCTTGTACTGTTCAACTAGAGTCATCTGTACATGTCATCTGTACAAAATTATGCATGCAAATTTATGTAAGTACAAGAAAAAGAAAAGTTTAAACAAAATTAAGTTAACTATAAAAATGTTAAATAAAATTTGCGATATTAGGTAATAATGAATCGTTTATCAACAAATATCTAACCGATAAAAATGTTGGTTATTAAATCGTCGTCTCATTTTAAAAAGCCATTAATACTGTAAATTTCCCCGGCCGATAAAACTCGGTTAAAACAAACTCGACGGCGACGTCACGCGTCCGTTTTTCTGCATATTTAACGATTTTTATAAAATAAACTATTCCAAAGATTATGTCGCGACGGCATCGGGGTCGCGGCTGCTAAAGTGGCCGGTTGCATGACTAATTGCCGCCTCCACTTCGCATATTGAGACCGCAAGCGGGCGCACGCTCTTTCGGTGACACGTGGTTATTACAGAGCCCAAACGTCACGCCATTTGAGGCCGTCCGGCATTAGCGCGATCCGCAATTACAACTCCATTCGAGTCGAGTGGACAAGGCATTTCACACGGAATTTTTGTTATGAATAGATTAGGTCAATCTAGATGGTCATTTTGATGGTTGTTTTGTTGTGCTGCATAATGTAACAGGGGGGAATTGTGAAAGGAATTAAATATTTCGGAAACAATTAAATTCATTATATAAAAAAATCTATTGGGTATTTAGCAGTAGAAATAATAAAAATTTGTATCTAACGATAAAGTTAAGAGTTAACTACAAAGAACATAATTTTGATAGTTATGTGGCTATCCAAATTATATTCTTTATAATTAACTCTTCACTTTATCGTACATTTATTGTAACATACATACATACAAGATATTAGAATTTTAGAATTTTTTAGAAGGAAGAAGATATATTTATTGTAACATACATACATACAAGATTTTAGAATTTTAGAATTTTTTAGAAGGAAGAAGATATATTTATTGTAACATACATACATACAAGATTTTAGAATTTTAGAATTTTTTAGAAGGAAGAAGATATATTTATTGTAACATACACACATACAAGATATACATACATACATGTACAAGAGGCCATCGACCGTGGTCTTTCAGCCTCAATACATTTTGTATTATTTCTATTGCTGATGAAATCACAGTACAACTTTATCGGAAAAGGCTAATTAGATACCAATTGAAGTTCGACATGGAATCACAGGAAGAAATGTATGAAAATAAAATGAAAATATTTATAGAAAAAGCGACAGAAGACGCATTGGATTTCAAAGTAAGTAAAAAAGCATCACGGTTAATAGCCCTATAAGAATATATTAGTTGGTGCTATTTTTTGACTCCTAATTGTAAATTTCGTTAATTTTTGTCGGTAAAAAAGATTTTCATGATTATATTCGGAAATTTGAATATTATTAATATTTATTTTGGGTCTGAAAGGGTTAATATAAATAATAATCATAGATTTTACTAATGAAACAGGCTTAGTAAAACATTAAAGCTTATTAAACTTTTCATATACCTACAATCATTTTTATATTTCCAGTCTAACAAGTCTGTATTATCTTGTAACGAGTCCCTCTAACTAGCATTGTTAACAATATAAAGTCACTTCGTTAGCTGTGTAATTACGGCCATAATAATCGAGCCGGAGCGGACCGACGCTCTATAAACACTCTGCATAGCCTTTATCTGTATACTTTTGCAATAAACGTGAGCTTGGAAAAATAAAAAAGGGTGCTCCCTGGAGGCGAACGTTATTTAAAAATTTGCATAACAGATCCAGAGTTCTATATTCCCTGCCTACTGTTTTTATATATATATCAACAAAAAAAAAAGATATACATATAAACACAACCCGGCGGTTTAATAACGTGGCAGATTTTCACAAAATTAAATTTATATTTGCATAATACATCTAATAAACAATATAATAACAACAATAACAATAATAATATATATAATTGTTATATGGATTTTTTTATTTTAATCAATGATTATGGGAGTCGGTACGTAATTAATTGTAATGTTTAAAGAGTTTTTTTGTGAATATAAGTCATCCCCCGTTAGATTACATTTAGCTTTTAAATTTAAAAAAATCATATTGTCGCCTAAGCAGCAACACCACACTAAAATTGTATTTGAGGTTGACAGGAGAGAGAAAAACTGATATAAAATTACTTTAATAAATATTTTATATATTACTTGGCCATATAATTTATTAGTTGGTGGCGCGATTTGTAAAGACAATGCCAAATATGATAGATTGTATATAATCAGATTTTCTCTCTCCTATCAACTTAGAATAAAATGTTAGATATGTGGTGTTGTTGATTATGTGACGATATATTTTATATTCTAAGTAATTTTTCAATCTCAGGCATTCAGTCAGAGTTATGAAATTAATCTGATTGTGTACAATCTAACATAATTGATATTCTCTTTACAAATTGCGCCACAAACTAATAAATTGTATAGCCAAGTAATTTATTTGAGTAAACTTCTAATACCTGAAAATATCTAATTATATTTTACGAACAGAATGATTAAATTGAGTTGTATACGCTCGACTAATAGGTAATAAACGTCGACTTGCTACAGGCACGTTCCGTAATAAACTATATATCCCCCTGATAGTCGCACTGTTTTAAGTGTTTAATTAATTACGACTATCTGGCATGTTGATCTGTTCCGCCCTAATGTAAACATCCCTGCGCCTATTAATCCAGAGCAAATAAAAATTGGAATCATTTGTGTGCACTTATTTATGCACATACTAATGCGTATTATTTAGCAGCACGTTGAAACATATGTACATTTAACATGCGAGGAAGACATAAAAATCTATTTTGCATATAAATACGAATGCAAACTCATTTATATGTATAATGTCCCTAAAATGCACGATTTTATACACGCTTATAATCGAACGGCCAACATCAAAGAACTAATTGATGAAAAATTGCTAAGAAATTAAATCCCCGAATAACACGCATGACCGGGCATTCGGATTGATGTTGGGATCGTGGAAAGGGGATCTTGAAGCTACAAAGCGAGAGCCGACTAACGAGCTGGGGTTCTACACAGGCCAGTGGTCATATTATTTAGACTAATTATGTTTTATGCGCTATTATAAAATCTACTAAAATTAAGAAAAGATGCAAGTCATAAATCATACTCGTGGATTTGAATTTGAGGCCGGACGAGTGACGGATGGACGGAAATGACACTCGAAAATGACCTGTTGTGTTTCCGAAGGATAGTTGTGGACACTTTTAACATTTAGAATTTATGGAAATGGTGGTTATGAATAAATTTCACTGTCAACGATTTATGCATGAGGTGATATATACATGTATACGGGAGAAATTTCGTATATAATATTTATGAGCATATAATTTTACAGTTGGTGCGGAAATTATTGTGGAATTTTTATATATGCAAGCAGAGCATGTTGCATTAAATTTTAATTTGACTCTTCCTTTTATTATGGATACATATTAGGTTACATATTGTCAAACTGAGTTGAATATATAACATAATCTACGGCCTGGAAAAAATATGTATATAATATTAAATTACTATTCATTCGGAAATTAATAGTTTAAAGTATCAAATTTAATTTATCAAAAAATTCATGTTACAACCACTAATCAGAACAACGAAAATAAACATTGATAGACAACAGAAAAAGTCTAATTTGACTATGTGAACGATATTAATGGAAAATAATGGTTCCAAATGGGACTATGGAAACATGGAGACTAATGAAAGGTGATAAAAGGCGAAGAAGACGAATACAAATTATTAGGACAAAAATATATACATCTTTATAGGGCTATCAGCCGAAGGTCGTTTTCGTATGTGAATTGAGAAGCTCAGAGGAGTTTAATCAGTATCTATCTTAACTATTTTGCCTCAATATATATGCTATACTTACTAAAACAAAAATTGAGAGGTATACAATATTGCTATTCAAATTTGCATCATATATTACAACAATTATTCTAATAGATTGAAATCTCTAAAACGTTCACTCTCCAATTTGTGTGATTTAATATATATCTTTCCAACTTGAAGATGTTATTTATAAACCTGCTGATTTTACAAATAATAAATGCTTATACGCCAATAATTATTTAATTTTCCCCACTATGCTGATTTGACTAGAGGATGTGAAACGTTCCCTTTTTTACAAAAAAAAAATAGCCCCCCTCGCAGATGAATGTTCAATCTTAAATCTACAAGCATTTTCTTCCGCAGCCCGCACGTGTCCAATCGGGCCGATCTGAACATGCGAGGAGGGAATGAGAGAAAAAAGCTCATAATGGCTTTCACCCACCGCCACTACACACCCGCGAGGGTGGCTATTGATTTACCTTTTACATAATCCGCGCGATTTGTGTCGTGTCTCTAATAACTAAATTATACCCGTTCTGGAAAAAGTTTACGAATAATAACAAGGCGGTTACGAGCGAACCCTTTTTTTTACGCGCTAATGGCCCCCCCAACAAAACAGCCCTAATCGCCATCAATTTTTGTTAAGCGCTATCCTCTTTTTTTTTATTTCTCCAATATATCGACGATTTAACAAAGGCGACGGCGCGTTAATTTGTTGCAGTGGCAGGGCGGCCTGCGGTGGGGGGGAATGTACGAACTGGTAGTAGAGAAGCAAAAGGGAAATGCAAAAAGGGCTAATGATGCAAAAAGCTCTTTACGTTGCGGTTTTTATTACCGGTGCAATGTTTTATTGTGAGCTTTTACATGGCAGCAAGAAAAAAAGCAGCTTTGTGGATCGTATGATGTTAATATATTATTGTCAGATGTTTTAATTGTTTTATTCATAAAATCTGTACTGAATATCTTTGATATAACAACCAAACAAATTTTTTATTTTATTTTATTATTATATATTATAGTAACTACTGCGAAACTATACTTTGGAGGTGACAAAATCAAAATGTGTCATCTCAGCTACTACTTAATTTATAAAAACCACTGTAACTAGTCCGGCAATAAATAAAAATTGTTTAAATTTTCACCATAAAGTTCTGAATAGTTATGTTTTATGCCCAACCGATTTTAATTACTAGTAACTAGTTCATAACTATATTTTGAGGGATATAAAATCAAAACATGCCAACTCAGATACCACACAATTTATAAAAACTACTGCAGTTAGTCTTCTACTAGCTATACATTATTCAAATTTTCATCATAATTAGCTGAATAGTTATATTTTATGCCACTCATATTTTAGTTGTAGTATATAGATGATAACTATACTTCATAGGTTGTAAAATCAAAACATATCAACTCAGCTACTACTCAATTTATAAAAACTGCTGTAGCTAGTTTTCTAATAGGTATAAATTGTTCAAATTTTGACCATAAGTAGCTGAATAGTTATGTTTTATGCTGCTCATGTTTTAGTTGTAGTAACTACTTTATAATTATACTTTAGAGGTTATAAAAACAAAATATGTCAACTCAGCTACTACTCAATCAATAAAATTGCTGTAGCTAGTCTTCTAATAGTGATAAATTGTTCAAATTTGGATCATAAGTAGCTGAATAGTTATATATTATGTTATTCATGTTTTAGTTGTAGTAACTATTTTATAAATATACTATAGAGGTGATAAAATCAAAATATGTCTACTCAGCTACTACTCATTTTATAAAAACCACTGTAACTGGTCTTCTAATAGATATTATTTGTTCAAATTTAGATCATAAGTAGCTGAATAGTTATATTTTGTGCTACTCATGTTTTAGTTGTAGTAACTACTTTATATTATACTTTAGAGGTTATAAAATCAAAATATGTCATCTCAGATACCACTCAATTTATAAAAACTACTGTAACTGGTCTTCTAATAGTTATAAATTGAGCAAATTTTAATATTAAGTAGCTGAATAGTTATGTTTTATGCTACTAGTGTTTTAGTTGTAGTAACTACTTTAGAAATATAGAAATATACTTTAGAGATTATAAAATCAAAACATGTCAACTCAGCTACTACTCAATTTATAAAAACTGCTGTAGCTAGTCTTATAATACTTATAAATAGTTCAAATTTTGATCATAAGTAGCTTAATAGTTATATTTTGTGCTACTCATGTTTTAGTTGTAGTAACTACTTTATAACTATACTTTAGGGGTTATATAATCAAAACATGTCAACTCATCTACTACTCAATTTATAAAAACTACTGTCTTCTCATAGCTATATTTTGTTGAAATTTTCAGAATAAGTAGCTGAATAGTTATATTTTATGCTACTCATGTTTTAGTTGTACTAATTACTTTATAGCTATACTCTAGAAGCTATAAACTCAAAACATGTCAACTCAACTGCTACTCAATTTATAAAAAATGCTGTAGCTAGCCTTCTAATAGTTATAAATTGTTCACATTTTGAACATAAGTAGCTGAATAGATACATATTATGCTACTCATGTTTTAGTTGTAGTAACTATTTTAAAAATATGCTTTAGAGGTTATAAAATCAAAACATGTCAAGTCAGCTACTACTTAATTTATAAAAACTGCTGTAGCTAATAGTTATAAATTGCTCAAATTATGATCATAAGTAGCTGAATCGTTATATTTTATGTTACTCGTGTTTTAGTTGTAGTAACTACTTTGTAACTATACTTTAAAGTTTATAAAATCAAAACATGCCAACTCAGCTATTACTTAATTTATAAAAACTCTTGTAGCTAGTCTTCTAATAGTTATAAATTGCTCAAATTTTGATCATAAGTAGCTGAATAGTTATGTTTTATGCTACTAATGTTTCAGTTGTAGTAACTACTTTATAACTATACTTTAGAGATTATAAAATCAAAACATGTCAACTCAGCTACTACTCAATTTATAAAAAGTACTGTAACTAGTCTTCTAATAGCTATAAATTGTTGAAATTTTGAGCATAAGTAACTGAATAATTATGTTTTATGCTACACATGTTTTAGTTGTACTAACTACTTTATAGCTATACTCTAGAAGCTATAAAATCAAAACATGTCAACTCAACTGCTATTCAATTTATTAAAAATGCTGTAGCTAGTCTTAGTTATAAATTGTTCAAGTTTGGATCATAAGTAGCTGAATAGTTATATATTATGTTACTCACGTTTTAGTTGTAGTAACTATTTTATAACTATACTTTAGAGATTATAAAATCAAAACATATCAAGTCAGCTACTACTCAATTTATAAAAACTGCTGTAGCTAGTATTCTAATAGTTATAAATTCTTCAAATTTTGAGCATAAATAGCTGAATAGTTATATTTTATTTTACGCATGTTTTAGTTATAGTAACTATTTTATAAATATAATTTAGAGGTTATAAAATCAAAGCATGTCAAGTCAGCTACTTCTCAATTTATAAAAAATACTACAAATAGTCTTGTAATAGTTATAAATTGCTCAAATTTTGAGTATAAGTAGCTGAATAGTTGTGATTTAAGCTACTCATATTTTAGTTGCAATAACTATTTTATAACTATACTTTTGAGGTGATAAAATCAAAACATATCAACTTAGCTACTATTCAATTTATAAAAACTACTGTAGCTAGTCTTCTAATAGTTATAAATTGTTCAAATTTTGATCATAAGTAGCTGAATAGTTATATATTATGTTACGCGTATTTTAGTTGTAGTAACTATTTTATAAATATACTTTTGAGGTTATAAAATTAAAACATGTCAACTCAGCTACTACTCAATTTATAAAAACTGCTGTAGCTAGTCTTTTAATAGTTATAAATTGTTCAAATTTTGATCATAAGTAGCTGAATAGATATATATTATGTTACTCATGTTTTAGTTGTAGTAACTACTTTATAAATATACTTTAGAGGTTATAAAATCAAAGCATGTCAACTCAGCTACTACTCAATTTATAAAAGCTGCTGTAGCGAGTCTTCTAATAGTTATAAATTGTTCAAATTTTGATCATAAGTAGCTGAATAGATATATATTATGTTACTCATGTTTTAGTTGTAGTAACTGCTATATAAATATACTTTAGAGGTTATAAAATCAAAGCATGTCAACTCAGCTACTACTCAATTTATAAAAAATGCTGTAGCGAGTCTTCTAATAGTTATAAATTGTTCAAATTTTGATCATAAGTAGCTGAATAGTTATATATTATGTTACGCGTATTTTAGTTGTAGTAACTATTTTATAAATATACTTTACAGGTTACAAAAACAAAACATGTCAACTCAGCTACTACTCAATTTATAAAAACTGCTATAGCTAGTCTTGTAATAGTTATAGATTCTTCAAATTTTGATCATAAGTAGCTGAATAGTTATATATTATGTTACGCGTATTTTAGTTGTAGTAACTATTTTATAAATATACTTTTGAGGTTATAAAATTAAAACATGTCAACTCAGCTACTACTCAATTTATAAAAACTGCTGTAGCTAGTCTTGTAATAGTTACAAATTGTTAAAATTTTGATCATAAGTAGCTGAATAGATATATATTATGTTACTCATGTTTTAGTTGTAGTAACTACTTTATAAATATACTTTAGAGGTTATAAAATCAAAACATGTCAGTTCAGCTACTACTCAATGTATAAAAAATGCTGTAGCTAATCTTCTAATAGTTGTAAATTGCTCAAATTTTGATCATAAGTATCTGAATAGTTATCTTTTATGATACTCATGTTTTAGATATACTAACTACTTTAAATCTAAACTTTAGAGGGTATAAAATCAAAATATGTCAACTCAGCTATTACTCAATTTATAAAAGCTACTGTAGCTAGTCGTCTAATAGTTATAAATTGCTAAAATTTTGATCATAAGTAACTGAATAGTTATATTTTATGCTTCTCATATTTTAGTTGTAGTAACTACTTTATAACTATACTTTAGAGGTTACAAAAACCAAAAATATTAACTCAGCTACTACTCAATTTATATAAACTACTGTAGCTAGTCTTCTAATAGTTATAAATTGCTCAAATGTTGATTATCAGTAGCTGAATAGTTATATTTTATGCTACTAATATTTTAGTAGTCGTAACTACTTTATAACTATACTTTAGAGGTTATAATATCAAAACATGTCAACTCAGCTAGTACTCAATTTATAAAAAAAATTGGGACTGGTGTTCTAATAATTATAAATTGTTCAAACTTTGGCCATTACTAGCTGAATTGTTTTGTTTTATGCTACTCATGTTTTAGTTGTATTAACTACTTTATAACTATACTTTATAGGTTGTAAAATCAAAACATGTCAACTCAGCTACTATTCAATTTATAAAAACAGCTGTAACTGGTGTTCTGATAGTTATAAATTCTTCAAATTTTGATCATAAGTAGCTGAATAGTTATGTTTTACGCTACTCATGTTTTAGTTGTATTAACTACTTTATAACTATACATTAGAGGTCATAAAATCAAAACATGTCAACTCAGCTACTACTCAATTTATAAAAACCACTGTAACTAGTCTTCTAATAGCTATACATTGCTGAAATTTTGAGCATAAGTAGTTGAATAGTTATACGTTATGCTACTCATGTTTTAGTTGTAGTAACTACTTTATAAGTATACACTAGAGGTTATAAAATGAAAATATATTAACTCAGCTACTACTGAATATATAAAAACCAGTATAACTACTCAGAATAATTTTAAAAAGCAATTTTTCATTATAAATAGCTAATTTAATGTTGTCTAATTTTTAATTACGGTAAATAATTCATAACAGGTATTTTATTTTATAATTATACGATCCAAAAAAAATTAGTTTATCTATCTTGTAAGAATTGCAGTGTGAATAGGATTATCAGTGGGGTAATAAAGGTATTATTATTATTATTAAAATGTAAAATAATAAAATAGATATGAGACTTAACTGAAAACTGAAAAAAAAAAATGAAATTTATTGCACAATATTATTTGTGTTGAATGATATAACAATAAAAGAGTAAACCTCTCAGAAAAAAAAAATTGTGCAATAAATTGCAGTTACGCCTCATCCTATCTTATCATCTCAAAATTGTGAGCATGGCTTCAGTTCTTCGATTGCGCCGTGTAACGTATTCCGCCCATAAAGTCCTTATAAATATTAACTGTGAGCGCTCGGGGCACGCCGCGCCGCCCCCCTAAGCTTTTTAGCGTCCGGGTGGTGGTGCAGCGGCTATACACTCGCGAAATAAAACTAAAGGGGCTGCATCGCATGATGTAACGTAATATTCACCCCCCGGGCGGGCCCCGCTACACCCATAAATTTAGCAAATCCTCTAAAATGTCGACTTGACCTTATTCCCGGCCCCGTGTAAATCATTTCCGACGCCCCCGCCGTATATCCATAAGCCGACGTGTTATGGCCAATATTTAAAACGATACTTGCAATAAAGTTGGCGCCTGTAATGCAGGCGAGTCTGCCAAAAAAAATATCAGTAAAAGTTGCAAGGGTTCGGCTCAGTTTACACCGTTTTATATTTAACAAACCAATACACTTTATTGTAATGGAGCTATACCAAAAATTTTAGAACACTTGTTTTAGTTGATCGAATTGGTAATATTTGATCAACTAAAATATGTGTTCTAAAAGGTTTCCGTAGGTGAACCTGCGGAAGGATCATTATATGATATTTGTGTTGCTCACAACAATGGCACACGGATTCGACTCGATGTAAACATACTTGATGAAAATCTGAACGCAAAATTTAGAAGAGAATGCGGGGGCCTATATTATTATTATCATAGATAGTAGCTTGAGCCGGTCGGCGCGCCAGGTCTCCAATCTGTGCATTGGCCCCGCTGTCCACACGCTCGCCGCTCCGTGCACCCAACAAACACACACAACACACTATAGTGTCATCTGGAAAAACTTGATAATGCCTAGAGCTTAGGCGAAACTAGTTGTTTTAAACAATAAAAACAAGTGGTAAAAAACAACATCGAGAATTAGAAAATTAATTCCCGATTATAAAAAAATTGACAGTATATCAATTTTGTAAACGTTTCGGTTCTTATTTCTGATTTTATATCTGGTTTAATGATTGTGTATTTATTTGTTTGTTATTAGTATCGTACAATACATTCAAAATACTAAATACACCAATTAAACTATAACTTTTATTGCTTGTTTTTACATAAAATGCGTCCAACCGAATAGCAGCAACGTTTTTTTTTTATAGTTAATAAAGTATTAAATACATTTCTGGAATGAAATTGAAATTAAATTTAAACCGATATAAATCCGAAACCAATATCGCGTTTATTAGCAATAATAAAAAATATATTTAACAGCAATTTAAATCGCTGTACACGCGTGTATTCGAATTTAACAGCCATATCAATTCCGAGCGACAACAGCAAGAGAGAGAACAAACAAAAAAACTGTTATTAATTTGATTGTCGTAATAATAATAAAAACGCGGACGCATTCTCGTTATTTACACTTATGGCAGTAGGGCCCGTGGAATTTGTTTTCATTTATAACCCATTGTTGCTGCCGGAGGGGCCGTAGTAAAAATATAATGGACATCGCGGTGCGACGCGGTTTATCATCCGCCCTATTGTGTCCGGAATAATGCTAGAAACATAAATTGGTTTGTAAATTGTCGCCGGGGCACAAAGGAGCGCGCGAATTAGTTTACTTTTTTTCGCAAGAGACGTGTTGTTAAAAGTATAAAATATGCATGAAGGTTTTTTTGTGTGTGCTTGGATTTTCCTGCTAGGTTAGTATTGATATAATTTTTTTTTTGTATAGCTCATGTACTTTTTAGTATTTTTTTCCTAGCGTTATAATAATAATGATATAACTTTAAATGTTTTTAATTTATAAATAATTTGTCTGTTCACATCGTGTTCTATTAAATTTATAATTATTATTTATTATAATTTATCAATGGATTTGTGTAGTTAGTTGTCTATAGTGCTGTCCATTATAAGATTAAATCTGATTATTTTTAGTTTGTTTAATAACTTATCTGTTTACATAGTGATCTATCTATTAATTTTATAAATCAATGGATCTGTATAGTTAGTTGCATATAGAGCTGTTCATTATAAGATTAAATAAGATTATTTTTTGTTGATTAATAATTTGTCTGTTGGTATTAAGAGATTTAAATCTTGAATCAATAAAGCAAGCAAATTAATTTCACAGACGCCGCCGCAGCCGCAATAAATCACGGGAAAATCAACGTTTTAAAACAAAGCCGGTGACTAATTGTCCGTCACTTTGGGAGATCAAGTCGGGGATTGTTGGGTTTAAGTAATGGATTTTTCGCTGGAGAATAATAAGCAGCGGTAATTACAGTTAGCGCAGTCTTCGTAGCGCGTCCCCCATCCCCGAGGGCGCGCGTTCACACGACTTGGCGATGCTTGGCACGTACGCGCGACATTTCAAACACTCCCTGCGCCAAGGGAAGTTCATTTTTCGATTTAATTAATAGCAATACACCTGAGGGATGTTTCCTGAAGGTTATCACGCTACTAAATAATCTTATTTTAAATAGCCAATGTCCTAATTGCAGACAATACGTGTGTAATTTATGGCCTGACATCGCGATTTTGAAACCACAAACTTAACACAATACAGATCTGCTTATCCCTTAAGAAACATCCATTATCCCGGAATCAATGGGCCTGCAGATTAGTCCGCGGCGGCGGCTTCTTAGCGCTCAATGGAGCAATTACGGGAGCGATTACCGTTGGTGGCGGGACTAATTGCTCCATCGCACCATCGTGAATTTATAACATGTATAAATAATACACTCGCCGGATTTAAAACAGTAATTAAGTAATCGTGGAGGGCATAAAATAAATATTCTCCGAAGAAGCACAATTAGTGTCGGCAGTAAACGTGATCGGAATCAAATCCGAGTTTAGAGTTGAACCGAGTGACAGCAAACAATCCAGATAGGTCATTTGGTAGCTCTAATATATTCGGTATAAAACTAGCTGCACTCATGACGAATTTAATTAAGCCGCGGAATTTTAAGTTGGAATTAATTAAGCTTGTCAAACTTGCCGGTTAAAAAAAGACGCTGCAAGTAAATGGGGATGCTCGCTAACTGAAAAGTTATCTAGGCTGTCGGGTAAGTTATAAATTAGCTATTCAGGGTATAATTTTATTAAAGTCAAGTACTCGGCAAAATAAAGCAAATATTTACTGTGTGCGCGCTGTGTTCCCTAAATTGCTTCCCTTAGCGAAGTTAAGCGTGCGCTCTCTTCGCAATTTACATGATAAAGTGTCGATGCCGGGGATCGCTTCATTTTCAATCCATCGTGCATATTAATCCCTGAACGACCTTTGATGTGCCACCGCGGGTATATACATGATTAGTTTAAAAAAAGGGTTGTGTGGACGCGGTCGTCGCACCCGCGAAAGCCCCCATTCAATTCCATTCAGAATAAAACGAGATAATATAATGAAAGAGGAGTGCACGAATAAAAGGCGAAATTTTAATGAAAATTGCGGGGCATGTAATTGCCGGAATACGCTTTTTAAGTTTTTTTAACAAACGTCAGGAAATGGACTGATAAATAATTTTCAACTTTAACTGCTTTGATTATTCATACGATAATAATGATATAACTATTATAAAACAGTTTGCATATAATTTTATATATTTATATAATCGAGGATATAAATAAACGATATGCATATTGCTTTATAATAGTTCGTATTGTGGCCGATAAATTGCGGTGCAATTTGTTTGCATAAATTTTAAACTTTTGGGCAATTAAAAATGTCGTGAGGGAAATCCTTTGTCTGTGCCGGCGTTGCCGATGAGCGCGAAAAGTTTCGCAGCTGCCATTTCAATTTCTAAAGACGGCCATCATATTTTCGCGCCGCAGGGGAAACTTTGATTTCTGTTTTTTAACTTTAATTGAAGAAATTCGCCCGCATTAGCATTTCTATTACACGGCGAGCACTTAATATGTTAAATCAGTCCAGAAAGTATGCCAATCAAAAATTAATCTTGGGGGTATGGACTGAGTTTATTATAATACTGAGGGGTATTATATGTATGCCGGAATATAAGGGGTGATTGGCTTTTTTAAATATATTTTGAAATAAATTATACAAATTTTAAATGTTCAATTGAACTTATTTAGAGTCTTATGGGCCATTCACAAGAAGCGCTGTAGGGGTAGAGTAGCGATAGGCGAATTTTCACATACGTATAATAATGCGGGCGTTTACAGCAGCGCAGTAAAGCTATGACAGAACATGGGTAATTATCTCTACCATAATTATTGCATAGCATTACTGCCTAATTTTGAACGTCCGGATTTTTACGCATGGCTGTAAATATTGCTTACCGCTACCTTACCACTACCGCGCTTATTGTGAATGGCCCATTATGGTAGGTACAAGCTGATTCTAGAAGAAACCTCCTTCTCTTCACACCAGAATTTTCTTTATATTACAAATATAATTTATTAATTGTATTGAAACTCCAAAAATATATTTTGGCTATATTTATTTTATTATTATTACTAAACAAAGAAATGCAATGAAACCAGTTACATAAATGTAATAGCCTCTGTTCATATATAACTAGCTTACAGCAGACAATAATAATAACCTTGATAGAGTCTTGTTGTTCAAGTTAAAGGAAAAATACTACTGTTACAAAGCAAGATCCTTCGATATCGCGATCTGATTACCCATTAGAGGCTCCCTCCGCTTTTCCAACGCGAAACGTTTTTAGAAGTAATTGCGGCCCATTCTCCAGTTACGACGCCGAAAGCTTTTAAGCTTTCTTGTTAAAACTCGTATGACTAATGCAATTCTACACGTACAAAGCGTATATTTAACACTATTGCGCAGGAAAACGGCCATCAGCCGTGCTCTAATACGCAAACTTTAGGTATCACAACGTCACCAGCTGTAGCATTTACGTGAGCCACCCTATTTAATGGATTAATAGCATCTTTCTACACCCCTCTGCAAAAGAACGCGACATTGTTGTGTGGTGGATGAGCTTCCAGGGAAACGCGCCAGCTGCGACATAAATAAATTCCTTCTTAACGAATTGTTCTCACCATGTCCGAACCTGGAGTGGTGGGGAGCTTTTTTTTTATTGTGGAGCATAATTGAGTTCTGGTATTGAATTATAAAACGTTTTCCGGGACTTAAATTGAATATTTCCAGCGGTGTTGCGTTTATATTAAATTTGCCCGCCTTTAGTGAATTGTATCGGAGTTATATTGATTCCGTTTAAATTCGTTTACATCGTTGCTCATTTTGAAAGTTTACTGGATCGTGTAATGTAATTTGTAAATAATATCTACTTTGTACTTTGGCAAAGGGTATGCTCAAATTTAAGGTGTCTTGAAAGCTTTATACAATGAAATATAATTCGTTAATATTTTTAAGATGTCCCTCATGAGTAGCTTATTATAATAAAGTTGTAGTTTACAAACATATAACTGTTACATATGTGACTCTACAGCGGTTTTCACTCGGGAAACATATTACTTTTCTTGCATACGGGGTATTCAGAAAATGTAATATGTTTTCAATATGTAATACGTTTCAATTTTTTTTAATTGTAAGATTTGAATATCGCGAGTATGTCGATAGGGATATATCAAGTGTGTTGTGTGAGGAAAAGTATAATACATGGATCTCAAATATTATAAGTTGGACCGGTCGTCGAAAAAAAAATAGTACTTATAATCAAAATTTTCCAATTTCCTTGGGACATCTGGTGCACTGATATGTTCTGTACTAAGATCAGTAAAAAATTAAACCAAATATGTTGCATAATTTTTTTTTCGACGCAACCTCTAAAATCGGCATATCGAGATAGGAGCATAAAAGTTTATAATAAAAAATAAGTAGAAGGAAAAATTTGTCAAGATAGAGACTTTCCATTTTCCATTGTCAATTTATTATAAATATTGTGTAATTTTTTCAAATCAATTGTATGACGGATTCATTATCAAAAATAATAATTTATGTTACAACATATATTATAGATGGACGCCGATAAAAATTATTAATAAAAATATATAACTCTATATTATGGTTGGTAAGACATAAACAAAAGATTCCTCAAAATGTTGATTTTATTAGTCACCCCAATTGGTCAGTACAAACATATGTATATGTAACATATAGTACATACATGCAGGAGAATTTTCCATTTTACACAATTAAAATTGCACGATTCTGTGAAATTTAGACATCACATTACTCGAGTTAATACTGTTGATGGGGGGAGTACAGAAGTGGAGGGTGCTGGATAAAGAATCCTGAAGTAATCGACTCATATTGTACGACATAATATCCAGCAGAGTGGACATTCAACTATGGCATCAAGACAAACAGCAGAGGAGATTGGGCATCACGACAAACAACAGAGGAGATTGGGCATCAAGACAAACAACAGAGGAGATTGGGCATCAATAAGATGCACGTAGGTAATATAATAATAATAAATAACCTCCAATATTATAGGTATTTGGGTCGGTGCTTGAGAATTTGGGCGTGCTGGAGCGCTCGCCCAAATTCTCAAGCAACGACGAAAATTGAGCTAAACAGGCAACTACAAAAGTTTTAAAATACTTAGAAAATGAGATCAAGCACAACTCTGTATCATGAAATAAAATTTTCCAAGTTCGATAAATTTGCCAAGCCCCGTAGCTTTACCGGTTCCATTTGAAACAATCTCGACATCTTTTCCCCCATCTAGACTATATTTTGAATCAAATCACTTAGTTTCAGTGACAATTCAAATACAGTTACAAATGAGCTAAACAGGCAACTACAAGAGGCGTGTGAAGCTGAGATTCCAACCAAGAACATAAGAACTCGCAAAAGAACTACCTACTGTTGGAAAGACAACGTACCAGACGCATGACGACAAGAGGCCAATTGGGCAAGAAGGATGGAACAAAAAGCTAGAGCCACCGGAGCCCAAATTGAATCACTTCAGGACCAATATCGATAGCCATGACAGAAGTTCAAGTGGGCCATTAAGAGCTACTAGGAGGCATGCTAAGTAGGGAAGTCGAGGATGATCCGCAGGGCCTGTAGGTGGCTGATGATGAAGAAAATCGCACCTCACCCACCTATTGCTGAGGCGACGGAACTTGGAGGCGCGAAGGAGATAGTGGCAGCCCTCTTTCCACCGAGCCAGAAGTTAAATCCAAATGCTACCAGAGAGCTGGAAGACAAAGAGTATGCAGCCCAACCAGAATGAAGTAGGGGTAGGTGTTAGCAATGATAATAAAGCTGCCTAGCAGGAAGGTATCTAGCCCTGATAGCTTATTAAATGAGATACTTTAGGCAGTTGTATTAGAACTAGGAGGAAGCCAAGTTAAGGTTGAAATGGACCATTTTACAAGGAGATAGAAGATGGCCTAGTTGGTCATGCTGCCTAAAACCGGGAAATTAGTAACGAACCCTACAGCCTATCGCCCGTTTTGCGTTCTTGACGGCACAGCAAAGATTCTAGAATGGCAAATATTTATGGAAATTTGAAAATTAGATCAAGTTTTCTAATTTTCAAATTTCCAAAAATATTTGCCATTCTAGAATTTTTGCTGTGCTGCCAAGAACACAAAGCGGGCGATAGGCTGTCGCCTTTGACTTTGAAAATTTGAATATTTGAAGAATATTTGAAGAAAATTTGAAGAATATTTGAAGAAAATTTGAATAAAATTTGAAGAAAATTTGAAGAATATTTGAAGAATATTTGAAGAATATTTGAAGAAAATTTGAAGAATATTTGAAGAATATTTGAAGAATATTTGAAGAATATTTGAAGAATATTAGAAGAATATTTGAAGAATATTTGAAGAATATTATTATGATTATTGATTATTATGATTATTTCAAGATTATTTCAAGATTATTTCAAGATTATTTCAAGATTATTTCAAGATTATTTCAAGATTATTTCAAGATTATTTCAAGATTATTTCAAAATTATTTCAAGATTATTTCAAGATTATTTCAAGATTATTTCAAGATTATTTGATGAAGATGAAGAATATTTGAAGAATATTTGAAGAATATTTGAAGAATATTTGAAGAATATTTGAAGAATATTTGAAGAATATTTGAAGAATATTTGAAGAATATTTGAAGAATATTTGAAGAATATTTGAAGAATATTTGAAGAATATTTGAAGAATATTTGAAGAATATTTGAAGAATATTTGAAGAATATTTGAAGAATATTTGAAGAATATTTGAAGAATATTTGAAGAATATTTGAAGAATATTTGAAGAATATTTGAAGAATATTTGAAGAATATTTGAAGAATATTTGAAGAATATTTGAAGAATATTTGAAGAATATTTGAAGAATATTTGAAGAATATTTGAAGAATATTTGAAGAATATTTGAAGAATATTTGAAGAATATTTGAAGAATATTTGAAGATTATTTGAAGATTATTTAAAGATTATTCGAAGATTATTCGAAGATTATTCGAAGATTATTTGAAGATTATTTGAAGATTATTTGAAGATTATTTGAAGATTATTTGAAGATTATTTGAAGATTATTTGAAGATTATTTGAAGATTATTTGAAGATTATTTGAAGATTATTTGAAGATTATTTGAAGATTATTTGAAGATTATTTGAAGATTATTTGAAGATTATTTGAAGATTATTTGAAGATTATTTGAAGATTATTTGAAGATTATTTGAAGATTATTTGAAGATTATTTGAAGATTATTTGAAGATTATTTGAAGATTATTTGAAGATTATTTGAAGATTATTTGAAGATTATTTGAAGATTATTTGAAGATTATTTGAAGATTATTTGAAGATTATTTGAAGATTATTTGAAGATTATTTGAAGATTATTTGAAGATTATTTGAAGATTATTTGAAGATTATTTGAAGATTATTTGAAGATTATTTGAAGATTATTTGAAGATTATTTGAAGATTATTTGAAGATTATTTGAAGATTATTTGAAGATTATTTGAAGATTATTTGAAGATTATTTGAAGATTATTTGAAGATTATTTGAAGATTATTTGAAGATTATTTGAAGATTATTTGAAGATTATTTGAAGATTATTTGAAGATTATTTGAAGATTATTTGAAGATTATTTGAAGATTATTTGAAGATTATTTGAAGATTATTTGAAGATTATTTGAAGATTATTTGAAGATTATTTGAAGATTATTTGAAGATTATTTGAAGATTATTTGAAGATTATTTGAAGATTATTTGAAGATTATTTGAAGATTATTTGAAGATTATTTGAAGATTATTTGAAGATTATTTGAAGATTATTTGAAGATTATTTGAAGATTATTTGAAGATTATTTGAAGATTATTTGAAGATTATTTGAAGATTATTTGAAGATTATTTGAAGATTATTTGAAGATTATTTGAAGATTATTTGAAGATTATTTGAAGATTATTTGAAGATTATTTGAAGATTATTTGAAGATTATTTGAAGATTATTTGAAGATTATTTGAAGATTATTTGAAGATTATTTGAAGATTATTTGAAGATTATTTGAAGATTATTTGAAGATTATTTGAAGATTATTTGAAGATTATTTGAAGATTATTTGAAGATTATTTGAAGATTATTTGAAGATTATTTGAAGATTATTTGAAGATTATTTGAAGATTATTTGAAGATTATTTGAAGATTATTTGAATATTTGAATATTTGAATATTTGAATATTTGAATATTTGAATATTTGAATATTTGAATATTTGAATATTTGAATATTTGAATATTTGAATATTTGAATATTTGAATATTTGAATATTTGAATATTTGAATATTTGAATATTTGAATATTTGAATATTTGAATATTTGAATATTTGAATATTTGAATATTTGAATATTTGAATATTTGAATATTTGAATATTTGAATATTTGAATATTTGAATATTTGAATATTTGAATATTTGAATATTTGAATATTTGAATATTTGAATATTTGAATATTTGAATATTTGAATATTTGAATATTTGAATATTTGAATATTTGAATATTTGAATATTTGACTTGAGCTACACCATTCATTGTTTTATCCATGGATATTCGTCTCTTGCTTATGCATTTAAGTATGCTCTACATTATTCTATATTGTAGGTTATAATAAATAATCATAGTTGTATTTGTGTGAAAAAACAATAGTTGTGATTGCAGTTATGCTCATTTGTTTTATAATTTAAAACAATCTAAAGCATACTTTGATTTGTAGAATATATAACAAGAAGAACATCATTATATCCATGCAAAAAACAACGAAGAGCGTAGTGCAAGTCATAATGGCCACTAATCCACCCTATCTTCGTTCGCATAGGTTTTATTTGCGATAAATATTTGAATATATCAACATTCCAAAATGTAAAAATGAGTCAGAATGCCATTATGTTAAAATGTCAGAATGTCGGAATGTAAAATTTTAATAATATCAAAAGTGAGAATACCAAAAAGTTAAAAATGTCAAAATGTCAAGTGTCAATAACTTCAAAAAAAGGTAAAAAATAATGTGTCAATAAAGTCAAAACAAGTCAACCAAAGTCGAAAATACTCAAAAAATGCCAAAAAAAATGAAAAAAGTACAATAAGTCAAAAATATCAAAAAAAAAACTCCAAAATTCTATAAGAAAACTCAAAAATTATTTAGAAAAACTTTAAAATGTCAGGAATATCAAAAATTTAATACAAAATGATATACAATATTAAATAGGTCATGTAATGCGGAAGGTCGTTGGTGCCCACACCAGATAGTTATCTTTAAATAATTAATTGCCCGCGGCTTATAACAACGATTACTTTACCCAGTTATAATATTGTTGAAATTATCAAACTTCATGTCCGCCTGGAGTGGACTAATATATATTAGTTAGTTACATAAGAGCTTTTGGTGCATGCGCCGGGTAGCGCGAGGGACGCCTCCCCCCTGCCATAATCACGATACTCCCTTACACCTGAACGATACTAGATTTCGTCTTTTACGACGGGGGCCCGTTCGTGCCTACCGAACGCGCGTTACCATCCTCCCCCCGATTATCTTTAGATTACGAGCTACCCCACAACGCCGCCGCCCACCCCGCACGAAAGACGGGTCCGCGGAGGCCGTTCAACGCACGGATCGGGGATTAAATATGCATGAGCCCCGTTGCGTGATGTCCTCCCTGAGAGAACCGCCCCGAGTTATGAATGCTGCCCGCCAACTTAAATAGATACATACGAGGGGGTGGCGCATGGGGGGTTAGGGGTGGGCAACGCACGACGACTGAATCGCAATCACAACCCTAATATTTACATGATGGGAATAGTAATAATGCAGAGGGATACTATTTGATAGTTCTGCAAATAATTAAATGGGGAATATTATAAAATATTGCAATTTATATATATATATATATATATATATATATATATATATATAAATTAAAATAACAAAAAAATCACCGATTTGAAGAATCAAATTTCTGTATAGTTGCAAGACCAAATCAATTTTGAAAAAACAACAAATTCCGATTTGAGTAATCGTACCGCGGCTGTATTTATATAAAAGACAAAACAAATTTCTTTTTGGTGTAACTCTCATTAAATTGATTATTTCAAGTTTTTATAAAATACAATTTTGGATGAAATACAACGTTCAATTAATATGTTTTTACTGTAATCTTATTAATTGAGGTTTATAAGTACATTATTCGTAGCTTAATATTCGTGTAAAATAGTGAAACAAGGCTGTGAGAAAGATGTTAAGAGGAGGTCATGAGGAGGAGTTTGGGTGGAGGTGGAAGTTATTAAAATTCCTCCTCCTACTCCTGCAACTGTAATAACCCTAAAAATTGATTTATTTATTTTTATAAAATATATTTTCGGATGAAAAAAACGTTGCATCCACATGTCCTCACTGTGAACTTATTAATTGAGGCTAATAACCATAGAGCCTATTTTTAATTATTTTTTTATCTAGATGACTGTGTAAAATCTTAAGAATTTTGATTTTTCTTGAACTAATTGGGATTGATTCATTACAATTTTTATAAAATACAATATTGGATGAACTGCAATGTATTCATCAACATGCTTCATTTTGGCCTTATTAAATGAGACTAATAAACACATGTGGTCTAATTTTGTAGCTTCATAGTTGCGCAATATCGTAAAATCTCATAATCGTAAATTTTATAATCGTAAATATGTAGTTCTTTAACAATCTAAATAATAAAACTTTAATTAAAAATTCTCATCTTTCTACACCGTATAACTACACGATTAATTACAATATAACTCCCACAGAGCTATTAAGTTACGCATTATTTTTCTTCGCCGCGTATCTGCGATCAGCGCCGGCGGGAATAAGGGCGCAAAGGGCTGACGGTGGAGGAGCGCGCTTCCCCCACGGATCAGATAACGCGTGATTAATAAATACGTTACCGCGGATTAGTGTGGAAATTTAACGCTTGTCAAACACGACAGGGCCGGGTGCGACGATTCCGACGCGACCCATTTACGCCGCCTACCGAGGAGAGGAATTATTTTAATTTTGAAAATTGTCAACGCGTACGCCGTTGAAGTTTCAAATTGATGGATGGCGTTTTGTAAACAAATAAAAACGCGTCGGCTTCTTAACTTGTTGTATAACACAATCATCTAATGTTGTTTTTTTTAAATAAGTGATTACATGTCGAGGTGTTGACGGGTGGGGAGGGAATTCAATTTGTAGGGCGAGAAAAAGTTGTAGAGGCGTTTGGGTGTCAGCTATTTGAGAGTGAATGATAGTAGAAAGAAAGATATTTTAAAAAAATCTACTCTGGACTCTTGTACATAGTATTTATATCTTGTATGTATGTATGTTACAATAAATATATCTACTTCTTCTACTCTGACCCCCGTATTCAGCAACATTCCAAAAATTTATCAATAGCTATTGAACTCATAAGTTTTACTAGTTATAGTAACAATAAATAATTGATTCATGTAGAAATTCTAGCTCTCAGTTTCCTTCAATTTCTTACAAATTTAATTTTTGTATTCGTTCCTTTCTTCAAACTAGCGATTAAATTGGTAATATGCAACTTGTAAAATCTTTAGCCAATACAACAACGAGATATGGTTACAGTTAATTCCACCCACCCACCAACAAGTATATTACAACATGTTAACATTTGAAATTTCCCATTCGTGTTCTCCAACAAATTTAATTTCGTTTCCCGCTTGTCATTTAAGGCGAGTAGGTGGGGTTTGGATTCTTATAAATAGCAGGCGGCTTATTCCGCGATTTTCTCCTAATTGCCGCTCGGCTTCTTGCGCCAGCGGGCATTCATGTGTTATAATGCGCAGCAGCGCAAAAAGCGTTCATTGTTTAATTGACTTTGTGCTCGCGGACTTTTCCACTTACCGCCCCATCCACTCCGGCTGGTATTTTATGCGAAATATTTGTGAGGGAGACGTTGACATCGCTTACCTGCAACAAAAAGAATCATAAATTAATCATGAGACCAAATTGAAAGGGGACTATTTTGCTTTGTAGCAATTTTAACATGAATTTTGAAGAATATTTGTTTCTAAATCAGTCGACTAATACACTGTTTAAATTATAAGGAGTTGACTCTTATTAAATATTAGTTTAACAAAAATTATGATTACCGAACTAATTAAAATTAAAATAAATATTATATGATTTTTCAGTAAGCTATAAAACTGATTCTCATGAGTAACTACTATGTGTGATACAGTTTTAGATAGCCTAATTAATCATTTAAAATTTAAAAAAAATATAAGTCAATAGTCGTTTTTCTTGTGATATCGTCTGAAAACTGTAACCGTGCTTTTCAAACTTTTGATCTGTTTCACCAATTTTCATTCTTTTTCAGTAAGCTATAAAACTGGTTACCTATGAGAAACTACTGTATGTGATACAGTTTTGGATAGCATGATTAATAATATTTAAGATAATAATAAAAAATAATAATAAGTTAGTAGTAGATTTCTTTCAGATATCGCCTTATTTTCGAACTTTAGAAATTTAATTTTCATTCTTTTTCAGTAAGCCATAAAAAACTTATAACGTATAAGAAACTACTTTGTGTGACATAGTTTTGGATAGCCTGATTAATCATTTTTAAGAAAATAATAAAAATAATAATAAGTAGTAGTAGAGATCGCTTGAAATCTATGACCATGTTTTTCAAATTTTAAAAATGTTTCACTAATTTTCATTATTTTTCAGTAAGCTATAGAACTGGTTACCTATGAGAAACTACTGTGTGTGAGACAGTTTTGGATAGCCTGATTAATCGTTTTTGAGATAATAGTAAAAAAATAATATGTTCGTAGTATATTTTTTTTAAATATCGCCTAAAAACAAAAAGTGTTTCACTAATTTTCATTCATTTTCAGTAAGCTGCAAAAACTAGTTACCTATAAGAAACTACTATTTATGATACATTTTTAAGATAAAAATTAAAAATTTATAAGTCAGTAACAGTTTTTCTTGTGATATCACCTGAAAACTATGACCATGCTTTTCGAACTTTAGAACTATTTCCCCAATTTTCATTCTTTTTCAGTAAGCTATAAAACTAGTTACCTCTGAGAAACTACTATGTGTGATACAGTTTTGGATAGCCTTATTAATGATTTTTGAGATAATAATAAAAAAATAATAAGTTGATAGTATATTTTTTTGAAATATCGCCTAAAAACTTTAGAAGTGTTTCACTAATTTTCATTCATTTTCAATAAGCTACAAAAGCTAGTTACCAATGAGAAACTACTAAGTATGATACAGTTTTGGATAGCCCAATTAATCTATTTTAAGATAAAAATTAAAAATTTATAAGTCAGTAGTAGTTTTTCATAATTAATATTAATATTTATTATTTTCCATAATTATCAAGATTACAACGATCGGATTATCAAGACATGTTAAATTTCGCTATACAAATTTGTGTTTAAAAAATTGTAAAAAATTCAATTTTGGATATTTTAATATTATATTGATACTTTTGCATTACTCGTTCATTTAGCTTCTATATAATCCTAAACATATTTATTTCCATAATAATCAAGATTACAGCGATCGAATTATCAAGACATGTTAAATTTCGCTATACAAATTTGTGTTTAAAAAATTGTAAAAAATTCAATTTTGGATATTTTAATATTATATTGATACTTTTGCATTACTCGTTCATTTAGCTTCTATATAATCCTAAAGATATTTATTTCCATAATAATCAAGATTACAGCGATCGAATTATCAAGACATGTTAAATTTTGCTATACAAATTAGTGTTTAAAAAATTGTAAAAAATTCAATTTTGGAAATATTAATATTATACTGATATTTCTGTATTACCCGTTCATTTAGCTTCAATTTAAACCTAAACATATTTATTTTCCATAATTATCAAGATTACAGCGATCGAATTATCAAGACATGTTAAATTTCACTATACAAATTTGTGTTTAAAAAATTGTAAAAAATTCAGTTTTGGAAATATTAATATTATACGCATATTTCTGTATTACCCATTCTTTTAACTTCAATTTAAACCTAAACATATTTACTTTCCATAATTATCAAGATTACAGCGATAGAATTATCAAGATATGTTAAATTTTACTATATAAATTTTGGTTTAAAAAATTGTAAAAAATTCAATTTTGCAAATTTTAATATAATACTAATACTTTTGAATTACCCGTTCATTTAGCTTCTATCTAATCCTAAACATATTTATTTTCCATAATTATAAAGATTACAGCGATCAAATTATCAAGATATGTTAAATTTTGCTATATAAATTTTGGTTTAAAAAATTGTAAAAAATTCAATTTTGCAAATTTTAATATAATACTAATACTTTTGAATTACTCGTTCATTTAGCTTCTATATAATCCTAAACATATTTATTTCCATAATAATCAAGATTACAGCGATCGAATTATCAAGACATGTTAAATTTTGCTATACAAATTAGTGTTTAAAAAATTGTAAAAAATTCAATTTTGGAAATATTAATATTATACTGATATTTCTGTATTACCCGTTCATTTAGCTTCAATTTAAACCTAAACATATTTATTTTCCATAATTATCAAGATTACAGCGATCGAATTATCAAGACATGTTAAATTTCACTATACAAATTTGTGTTTAAAAAATTGTAAAAAATTCAGTTTTGGAAATATTAATATTATACGGATATTTCTGTATTACCCATTCTTTTAACTTCAATTTAAACCTAAACATATTTACTTTCCATAATTATCAAGATTACAGCGATAGAATTATCAAGATATGGTAAATTTTACTATATAAATTTGTGTTTAAAAAATTGTAAAAATTTCAATTTTGGAAATTTTAATATTATACTGATACTTTTGCATTACCCGTTCATTTAGCTTCAATTTAAACCTAAACATCTTTATTTTCCATTATTATCAAGATTACAGCGATCGAATTACCAAGACATGTTTAATTTCGCTATACAAATTTGTGTTTAAAAAATTGTAAAAAATTCAATTTTGGAAATTTTAATATTATACTGATATTTCTGTATTACCCGTTCATTTAGCTTCAATTTAAACCTAAACATATTTATTTTCCATAATTATCAAGATTACAGCGATCGAATTATCAAGACATGTTAAATTTTGCTATACAAATTTGTGTTTAAAAAATTGTAAAAAATTCAATTTTGGAAATTTTAATATTATACTGATATTTCTGTATTACCTGTTCATTTAGCTTCAATTTAAACCTAAACATATTTATTTTCCACAATTATCAAGATTACAGCGATAGAATTATCAAGACATGTTAAATTTTACTATATAAACTTGTGTTTAAAAAATTGTAAAAAATTCAATTTTGGAAATTTTAATATTATACTGATATTTCTGCATTACCCGTTCATTTAGCTTTAATTTAAACCTAAACATATTTACTTTCCGTAATTATCAAGATTACAGCGATAGAATTATCAAGACATGTTAAATTTTACTATATAAACTTGTGTTTAAAAAATTGTAAAAAATTCAATTTTGGAAATTTTAATATTATACTGATATTTCTGCATTACCCGTTCATTTAGCTTTAATTTAAACCTAAACATATTTACTTTCCGTAATTATCAAGATTACAGCGATAGAATTATCAAGACATGTTAAATTTTACTATATAAACTTGTGTTTAAAAAATTGTAAAAAATTCAATTTTGGAAATTGTAATATTATACTGATATTTCTGCATTACCCGTTCATTTAGCTTTAATTTAAACCTAAACATATTTACTTTCCGTAATTATCAAGATTACAGCGATAGAATTATCAAGACATGTTAAATTTTACTATATAAACTTGTGTTTAAAAAATTGTAAAAAATTCAATTTTGGAAATTTTAATATTATACTGATATTTCTGCATTACCCGTTCATTTAGCTTTAATTTAAACCTAAACATATTTACTTTCCGTAATTATCAAGATTACAGCGATAGAATTATCAAGACATGTTAAATTTTACTATATAAACTTGTGTTTAAAAAATTGTAAAAAATTCAATTTTGGAAATTTTAATATTATACTGATATTTCTGCATTACCCGTTCATTTAGCTTTAATTTAAACCTAAACATATTTACTTTCCGTAATTATCAAGATTACAGCGATAGAATTATCAAGACATGTTAAATTTTACTATATAAACTTGTGTTTAAAAAATTGTAAAAAATTCAATTTTGGAAATTTTAATATTATACTGATATTTCTGCATTACCCGTTCATTTAGCTTTAATTTAAACCTAAACATATTTACTTTCCGTAATTATCAAGATTACAGCGATAGAATTATCAAGACATGTTAAATTTTACTATATAAATTTGTGTTTTAAAAATTGTAAAAAATTCAATTTTGGAAATTTTTATATTATACTGATACTTTTGCATTACCCGTTCATTTAGTTTCAATATAAACCTAAACATATTTATTTTCCATAATTAACAAGATTACAGCGATTGAATTATCATGTTAAATTTTGCTATATAAATGTGTTATCGCCAGAAAACTATGACCATGCTTTTCGAACTTTAGAACTATTTCCCCAATTTTGTTATATCTATGACCTAAAAACGTCTGCTCTTTTATTGGTCCTTTTGGTTTGTATTTATTCTAAATATCTGTAGTCTTAAAACGCCTATTTCATTATGGATTTTTATTTTACATTTATATTATCTCAGCAGTTTTAAAATGCATTTTGAAGCTTTAGACAGAGTGATGAAAACTTTAGATATCTTATTATAATAGAATTCCATAGCTTTATAACTTTTTGCATTGTAATCTCTTCCACGGGTGCTTCCGTTTGCGTTATCGAGCGTGCGTTCGTTACTGCCAGTGTCTGGCCTGCCTCCCCTCATCCGCGTTATTGGAGAAAAGGGATTAGGAAACTCTAATGACTGAGTTTCGGCCAACTTGAGGAATGCAGCAACAGTTAAGCATACCAGCTTCTAACATGCCGCGCGTCATTTGAGTAATAGTTTTATAAACCGGCCACCCCCACACGGAATTTCCTTCGCATTCATCATTAAAACGGCGGCTAGGGGGGACGGGGACGGTTCTTTAATAACGTCAGTTTATTTCGCCACGTGCGCGGACTGAATTTGCGCGGAAGATAAATGCCCGACGTGACCGGTATGTGGAGTGTCCGCCCGCAATCACCGCTGATAACTCCTTCGGCCATTGATTGCAGTTTGATTTACAGGCAGGGGGGAGCTCTCTGTATCGAGGAGATAACAAAGGGCGGATTTACAGGAAAAGTTTGCTACAAATACGATACGGCGGCGCGCGATTCATCTTGAATGAGAATCTCGGCGGGGGAGAAAGATAAATAACGTAATGGTGTAGGCGCGACTGTGGGCTGGGGGGGCGGCTGGTGCGCACAATTCGCCTTTAACGTGTAATTTTGTTTCCAATTGCGGCGAAATAATTTATGCGTCCGCCTCGAAATTTCTTCGCGAATTAAAGCGAAATAAATTGGATTCGGAATAACCACGGCCGCAACATAAATTTATAATGTCAACACAACGATTCAGATGGCTTTAATTTAATATCTTGTTGTATTTGTAATGATTTACATGCGTAATTTTGTATGACGAAAATTATATGTAGCAGTCGTGTACTAAGCCTATTTCTAAAAATATTATCGTGAATAAATATATTTGCTATTACGCTCCTGTTCACCTTATCTGGCATACCATGCTTGAGTTACACATAGAAACTCTAACTGTCTAATTCTAGACAAAAACTCCTTCTTCGTCGACTTGGCCGAGTATTTTAAGTCGACCATGGCAACATGTATACTTATCATAGATTAGAACTAAACTTACCTGCCCAAGTTTAGTTCTAATATATGTTAAGTATATATGTTGCGGGTAGATACTTTGATATAAATACATTCCGATACCTAAAGCTCTTAGAGTCAAGCTGTTTTTTTATCACTGTGTGCTGTTCCGAAATTATTGTCTCTTGTTCCATTTGTCGTGCAAGTCGCTCCCTATGCGCACAATTCTACCTCGTCTCTTACGACCGGCCGCACGATCGCAAAACTTGGAGCGATACAGCATACCACGGGGCGACTAGTAATGTTAAACGAAAGCACCTCATATATTCCCTATCCGCGACATATTGGTGAATGCGCCGGGTAGTAGTGGTCTACCAGACGCCTCCACCAATATCTGCAGTCGAGTTACTATACTCGGCCAAGCAAACAAAGAAGCAAGAGAGAGAGAGATATTTTATATAGAGCACAGGTATTTATGCGTAACTCAAGCATGGTATGGTGATAGTCCTTAGGGTGCTAATTAAAACTGCGAAAATCTTTTGTGGATATCATAACATAAATCACAAAAATAGCTTGATATTGATATTATCATAATATATATTTAACTTGAATGCAATCGCCAAGGGCTATTAGCTACTGCTAATGATAATTTTCTTCGAGACAATTTTGAAAGGTTGTAATAAACTGAATAATAATTAAGTTCTAATTACATGACAACAACAACATGTTACAAATATAAATCATTTCAAGTATCCCTCTCATTTATTCGTAATTAATGTGGAGTAATTTGTCGAGATTATTCGCCGTCTCGTTATGTAGCGGGAGCAAAAAAAAAACTATTACCCGGAATTAGCCCGGAAGAATATCAAAGAGTGTCAGCGCGGGGAGATGTTATCGCGTTGATGAGGAGGAGCAGGATAGGCGAGATAAAGGAGCCGAGGATGTACTCAATTCCGTCACTCATTACCGCCCGCAATGCTTAACTAACGCGATTCATTAAGAGATCCATCGATAATATTTTTCCGCATTATTCGTGTTGGCGGTAATTACGCGCGTTGGCGTTATCTGCGCCCCCGTCGGCGGAGCATGCAGTATGCAGCAGTAGCGAGTATCTTGAATGAGAAGGGCAGGGGGCATGAAGTGCGATGAGCGGAAACGGATAAGCAGTGTAGTGGCTGTAGGAAACTCGCAGTGTCTGGATTAGGAACGGATTGCTGGTTTTGTGACTTACTCCTCCAGCCTCTGTAAAATTAACTTAATTACCCTAATAAAAGAAACCGTCCGCCTCAAGCTCGTTTTATTTCCGTTTCTGCTTAAGTAAACGTTACTCCGAGTTTGAATTAATTCGTTTTTAATTAAATTATTATGCGGTAGCGTAATTGTAATCGCGAAATGCAAGATGTAACCGCGCGCATTATAAAGCGAATCGCTTCAATTACTGCAAAGAACACATTTCATACCAAACATGTCAACTTTCAAGAAACGTGCGTCATCTCCGGAACGAGCATTACTGTTTCTTTTTATTCCGCCCCGGCCGCAATGACAATTTTGACTTGCATTTTCCGCCTCGCGACACACAAGATTAAAGTTGCTAGCGCAATTATTTATTCACGTACTGCACTGCGACACTGAGAAACATTTTTCCAGACTAAACTTCTCAATTAGCTGGCAACTTCGTTAATATACCATTTAATTGTAAACACAGGGACTGGGGCGGTTTGTGTTTTGCGTAAGCTGATTGAAATATAATATACAACAAAAGCTCTCCCCATCTGTAAATCTGGAACATGGAAAATAATAAGGAGCGAGGGGTGGGTTTGTTTGGTGTGTGTGCTCTGGGATGAGATGAATTCAGGGGGAGGTTGAATCGCGCTGAAGTATAATTGGCGCCTTATCAAACAGTCATCGCGTAATGAAGATGGATGCATTCTGCAGCGTAATCAGGCCGCGCTTCTTTAATAACGGTGCTAATTAAAAGACATTATAGGGCCATTATTATCTCTCGGGCTGCAATTATTTTACATATCCTCTGAGTCGGCGTAATTTCCTTTAATCGTTTGTTGGTATTAAGAAGGATCACAGCATCTAGTGAAATTTATTAGATTCGGACGATCTGATATATCTCATTTCGTAGATAAATATATAAGTGATATTAGGTACATATATTTATCTACGAAATTAAATAAATAAAAATATCAAAGCTACTAATATTTCGTAAAAAGTACCTAATATTCTGTAAAGTGATATTAGGTACAAAATATTAGTAGCTTTGATATATCTATTTTTATATCATTTTTATAAGTATCTAATATCACTTATATATTTAGCTACGAATGAGATCAGGGTGACTGAATCTAATAAATTTCACTAGATACTGTGATCCTTCTTAAGTTATATTAGGTACTTTAGTAATTTAGTAATATTCTGTAAAGTTATATTAGGTACTTTACCAAATATTACTAGCTTTTATATTTATATTTTTATATATTTATTTTGTTTCAAGATTTTAATCTAATATGCAGAAAATAAAAGTGACTTGTCTTGAATTATTATACGCTACAGTAGTAATAATTAATAAAAATAAACATGTTATATCACATTTTGTAGCTAATAAGATACGATATGAGATGCTACTTACAAAAAATTGCTACCTTTTAAATACGATTTTTTACGAATTTTTGAATAAGCACATACATAAGTAAAAGTGATTTTAAGTGAATTTAAGTTAATTAAAATACGCCCTGATGGGGTTGGAACTCAGGCTACACAATGCTCATTACGAGACGGACGACGCTTCTAACCACTCGGTCTCTGAGCTAGGCAGAAAATTGGAATTATATGAATTTTATTTATATTTCAAATCAAACATCAAATTGCTATGTCATTGCAAACGAGTAACGTTTTCCATGATGGCCGCCGGTATTGTCATGGAAACAAAATAACATTTGCGGTTCAGCTAGTCGACCATATTAGTTATTCAGTGTAAATAAAATATTATGTGATTGTGTGTCAAATAATGAGACAAGGCGTATAAAAATACGATTGCCAACCTGCAACTATATCAGGTAGGTTCAAATTTATGAGTTATTTGTCGAAAAAGGGGGTGCCTTTTGCTTACAATTCGACAAATACGTATTGCGTGAAAAAAACTTTAATAAATCTTTATAAAATGCTGAGAATTTTATAAAATCTTCTTGTTTATATTCACTAATAGTAATATTTATTAGCTACAAAGTTTGACTGCCTTAGCTAAACTATTTGTGGATTTTTTGGCATGTTAAACACAAAAATTGCAAATTCAGCGTATATAGGATGAAAAAAACATCAATAAATCTCTTTACAATGGTGAGAATTTCATAAAATCTTCTTGATTGTATTCAGTAATAGCAATAATTTTTAATTACAAAGTTTAACTACCTTAGCTATACTATTTGTGGACTTTTTGGTATGTTAAACACAAACATTACAAACCCAGTATATGTAGGATGAAGAAAACATCAATTAATCTCTTTAAAATAATGCAAATTTCATAAAATCTTCTTGATTATATTCAGTATGAGCAATATTTATTAACTACAACGTTTGACTTCCTTAACCAAACTGTTTATGGACTTTTTGGTATGTTAAACACAAAATTTGCAAATCCAGCGTATGTAGGATGAAAAAAACATCAATAAATCTCTTTAAAATGCTGAGAATTTTATAAAATTTTCTTGATTGTATTCAGTGATAGCAATTTTTATTCAGTAATAGTAATATTTTTTAACTAGAAAGATTGACTTTCTTAGCTATACTATTTGTGGACTTTTTGGTAGGTTAAACACAAAATTTGCAAATCAAACGTATGTAGGATGATAAAAACATCAATAACTCTCTTCACATTATTGAGAATTTTATAAAATCTTCTTGATTGTATTCAGTAATAGTAATATTTATTAACTACAAAGTTTGACTTCCTGAGCTAAACTTTACGTAGACTTTTTGATATGTTAAACACAAAAATTACAAATCCAAGGTATGTAGGAAGAAAAAAACATCAATAAATCTCTTTAAAATGCTGAGAATTTTATAAAATTTTCTTCATTGTATTCAGTGATAGCAATTTTTATTAACTACAAAGTTTCACTTCCTTAGCTAAACTGTTTGTGGACTTTTTGGTATGTTAAACACAAAAATTGCAAATCCAGCGTATGCAGGATGAAGTAAACATCAATAAATCTCTTTGCAATTCTGATATTTTTATAAAATCTTCATGATTGTATTTAGTAATAGTAATATTTATTAACTACAAAGTTTGACTTCCTTAGCTAAACTGTTTGAGGACTTTTTGGTATGATAAACACAAAAATTGCAAATCCAGCGTATGTAGGATGAGAAAAACATCAATAACTCTCTTTACAATGCTGAGAATTTTATAAAATCTTCTTTATTGTATTCAGTAATAGCAATATTTATTAACTACAAACTTTGACCTCCGTTGCTAAACTGTTTATAGACTTTTTGGTTGGTTAAACACAAAAATTGCAAATCCAGCGTATATAGGATGAGAAAAACATCAATAACTCTCATTACATTGCTGAGAATTTTATAACATCTTCTTGATTGTATGCAGTAATAGCAATATTTATTAACTACAAACTTTGACCTCCTTCACTAAACAGTTTATATACTTTTTGATATGTTAACCACAAAAATTGCAAATTCAGCGTATGTAGGATGAAAAAAACATCAATAAATCTCTTTTCAATGCTGAGAATTTTATAAAAACTTCTTGATTGTATTCAGTAATAGTAATATTTTTTAACTAAAAAGATTGACTTTCTTAACTATACTATTTGCGGACTTTTTGGTATGTTAAACACAAACTTTACAAATCCAGTGTATGTAGGATGAACAAAACATCAATTAATCTCTTTAAAATGCTGAGAATATCATAAAATCTTCTTGATTGTATTTAGTAAAAGTAATATTTATTAATTACAAAGTCTGACTTCCTTAGCTAAACTTTTTGTGGACTTTTTCGTATGTTAAACACAAAATTTGAAAATCCAGCGTATGTAGGATGAAAGAAACATCAATAAATCTCTTTAAAATGCTAAGAATTTTATAAAATCTTCTTGATTATATTCAGTAAATAGTAATATTTATTAACTGCAAAGTTTGACTTTCTTAGCTAAACTTTTTGTGAACTTTTTGGTATGTTTAACACAAAAATTGCAAATCCAGCATATGTAAGATGAAAAAACATGAATAAATCTCTTTACAATGCTGAGAATTTTATAAAATCTTCTTGATTGTATTCAGTAATAGCAATATTTATTAACTACAAACTTTGACCTCCTTCACTAAACTGTTTATAGACTTTTTGATATGTTAAACACAAAAAATGCAAATCCAGCGTATGTAGGATGAGAAAAACATCAATAACTCTCTTTACGATGCTGAGAATTTTATAAGATCTTCTTGAATGCATTCAGTAATAGTAATATTTATTAACTACATAGTTTAACTTCCTTAGCTAAACTTTATGTGGACTTTTTGGTATGTTAAACACAAAAATTGCAAATCCAGCGTATGCAGGATGAAATAAACATTAATAAATCTCTTTGCAATGCTGAGAATTTTATAAAATCTTCTTGAATGCATTCAGTAATAGTAATATTTATTAACTACATAGTTTGACTTCCTTAGCTAAACTTTTGTGGACTTTTTGGTATGTTAAACACAAATATTGCAAATCCAGGGTATGCAAGATGAAATAAACATCAATAAATGTCTTTAAAATACTGAGAATTTTATAAAATCTTCTTGATTGTATTCAGTAATAGCAATATTTATTAACTACAAACATTGACCTCCTTAGCTAAACTGTTTATAGACTTTTTGGTATGTTAAACGCAAAAAATGCAAATCCAGCGTATGTAGGATGAAAAAAACACCAATAAATCTCTTTACAATACCGATAATTTTATAAAATCTTCTCAAAGATTGTATTCAGTAATAGCAATATTTACTAGATAGCTTTAGACCTAATTTATACTAATAATTATTATCATTATTAGTAAGTAAATATCTAAAGACTTTCGATTACAAAGCTCTTATAATTACGTTGCTCTTTATTAATCTCGGTCAAAGCGGGGGGAAAAAAAATTGTTGCCAGATCCCAATCTACCGTACATTGGATTTTCTTTTCGCAACTTGAACCCTCGCTGGCGCGATGCCGCAATTTCCCTTTAATCTTGTTGTGTGCGAAGGATTTGCTCCGATAAAATTAAAACCCTAGACGTCGGGGCATGCAGATACGCCGCCGTTTCCGTTTCGTTGTTCCAATTAACTTTTCAACCGTCTTTTGCCACCCCTTGCCTGCCCCAATTACGCAACTATTCCTGCGCGAAACGGACAAATTAATTGACAGAGGGAAAACAATGTGATGTTAATGGGTTTTATAATTATTCTCGGAGACTGCAACAAACATCAAATATAAATTTCTACTAATGAAATAATTGGTACACACTATATTGACAATATTTTTATGGTTATTTCTTATTTTGTGGTTAATTAGAGTTGTTATATATATATATATATATATATATATATATATATATTTGAGGGTAGTTTTTCGCCGAAAAACTAGTTAGAAGTAGGGCTGAAAGAAATCTCTTCTCTTTATATCAATATTTCGCTCTGACTCCAGAGCTTCATCAGAATTTACTAAAAAACCATACTGTTAACAATATTATTTATAAATTTTTGTAGAAATATTATTGTTAACAGTCTGGTTCTTTAGTAAATCCTGATGGAGCTCTGGAGTCAGAAATGATGTAAAATATACGATAATGGTAAAATGTATAAGTTATATATTGCATTATGAAATGACTGTCGTAACTTTTAAAACAGTTTTTGATATAAATGTATTTTAAAGATTGCAATAGTTTTAGTAGTAACTTTCAAAACAGTGTTTGATATGCGTTTATATGATGGTCTAACGAACATTTGGAACTAATACTTCTATTAGGTGATGAGCTGACTAAAGAGAATTTTTCAAAATTTATTGTAAGTGGTTACTGGGATGGTATTAAAAAAATAATAGAAAATATAATGAAACTAAAAGCTTCCGAGGAAAGATATAGACAACATTTGAATATACAACTTGAAGTGTAATGATGAAATTAAATTTATGAAAAAAAATATAATAATAATTTAAAAAGTATATATAAAAATGACGAAATTAAATTTATGAAAAAAAATAATAATAATTTAAAAAAGTATATATAAAAATTAACAAATTAAATTTATGAAAAAAAATAATAATAATTTAAAAAAGTATATATAAAAATGAAGAAATAAAATTTATCAAAAAAAATAATAATAATTTTAAAAAGTGTATATAAAAATGAAGAAATTAAATTTATGTAAAAAAAAAAATAATTTAAAAAAGTTTATATAAAAATATATATAAATAATTTGTAAAAATGGTATATATCCATACCATTTTTATAAATTATTTATATATATAAAAAAAATTGAATTGAGAATTAAAAATTAAATTTACAGCCCTATATGAGGCAATACAGAAATGTTGATTCCATATGTATGGAGGATCCTGAAATTTGGAACCAACACACGAAACAAAGGCTATTGCCATTCATAACAAATGGAGTAAATAATGGCACATCTGGGCAAGCGAGTAGTTTTTCAAAAATTATAAATAAAGATTTTATCGTATTTATTCCATACTTTAGGAATACCCTGTTTATTTATTTTACATTTGTGTAGTTAGAATTTTTAGTTACGCATCGTAAAACACACCAACCATACTTTTAATACCAAAATTAATGTTTATCTGAAATATAGCATTTATTGTCGAATATTTATAACACATACAAACAGATACCACATGAAAAATGTATACACAATAGTTGTTCAATGGAAATTTTATGATTACAAATATATATTCACAATAGCGTTTTTTTTTTGTTGTTGTAAAATTGGTTTTAATTATAGATCAAACCAGCCTTTGATGTGTATGTGTGTATAGAAAATAATTATCGCGTTTCCCGATTGACCGTGTATCGTGCCCGCCGTGCATGAATATTAATGCAGATTTATAAAATCAACAATGAATCACCCGCCCATTAATCTTCAGGCAATTATAATGTTAACGATTACTTCTAACCATGAAATGTTAACTATTCCCGAACGCGCGGCAGCGGGGCCAGCAGATTTATGCCCGTCCAGAATTTATACATCCGTTTATCTACGTGGCGTGCCGAAATGCTACTTGTTCGGGGTGAACTTTTTATCCACAGGCACTAATTATTTAGTGGCTGGCTGATATTTTAAAACCGCCACGCATGTTATGTCTTTATAAATCGGAAGTGGGCGGGATGCGCCGGCCCGGGGGGGCATAATTCACGTCTTAATTAGTCCGCTCTAATTATGCCGACTGGGACAAACATTTGCAGGGCATTGCAGGCAGACACGAGCGCGCAGTAAGGCAGAAAATCCTATACGAAGAAATATAGAATATTGCACACCGGGGAGCTCTACATCGAAGGTTCCTACCTACAAGCCGTCGCGACGCCACACATTACGAAAACTGCCGACGGTTTTAGCATAAAAATGTAAAAATGCTTGCAGTTTTGAATTATATATATATATATATATATATATATATATATATATATATATATATATATATATATATATATATATATATATATATAATGATAATTAAAACCGTGTTTCACAACCTTTCACCAGCTCTCAATAACTGCCACTATATATAATAAATTGTTGGCAACGTAAATCAAATGAATTATTGAAACCCAATTCGACTTTTTAAATTAAACTGGAGTGTATGAGAGCTCCAGTTTAATTTAAAAAGTCAAACTCCCCAGACGGGAATCTTAAATTCATCAGGTTTATAGTTTCTGCAACTTTGGCCACAAACACAACAACGGCGGCCGGATGCGCGGAACTTTTCCAACTTCATGCGATATTTACAGTTTTAATAAGGGTGGGAAGACGTTTGTTGCAGATGCACCGCGGGTAATTATTAAGTCAGCCGCACAGATTAAAAGGGAAGAGGGTAGTCCACTTGTGTAAATCAGTCGGGAAATCCTGATTTGAGAGGGATTTGTTGTAATTAATGGCCGGTTTAGTGGGAAGAGGGATGGAGGGCGAAGTCTATAGGCTTCTTGTTCGAAGGATAAAAGTTTTTTTAGGGGAAAATTCCGCCTGGCATAGAGAATAATGCGAGATATAGGGCATAGTGACGAACAACTAATAAAAAACAATTCTTGTAGGCATGATACAACGTTATTAACAGCACGATGAATATATTGTGTATAAGATAAATATTAGTATATCCAACGACACTCTAATTTCAAATTATATAACTTAAATTATTGCCAAAAAATTTATGAAAAAGCATGCTTTACTGCAGTTTCAAATATACAAACAAAGTAATTGTAAATATTGGATTGTTAAGGCTTTTTAAAGGACAAACAAAACGATTTTTTACTTTGTTTTTATCACACTTCAGTGAATTATATAGAATTGTTTAAACTCGATAATTATAAAATCCAACATTAGTAGAAATAAAAAAAGCTGTATTTCCCTTGAAAATTTCCAGAATTTTATAAAATTAACTTGAATATATTTGAAAATAGTCACAGTTGGTGAATACAAGTTTCAAATTCGTATCTCTTTAATTGTATACTTTTTAGGGTGTTAAACTCCAAAATTACAATATCTAACATTAGTAGGGTTACAAAAACTGATGTAATTCACGTTGTAATTTTTATATTTTTTTTAAATGATCTTGAATATATTGAAAAATAATGATATTTAATGATTACAAGGTTTGAAATTCGTATATCAACTTTTTATAGACTTTAGAGTGTTAAACTCGAACATTACAAAATCTAACAATTGTAGAGTTACAAATAGTACTATAATTCTCTTGATTATTTCCAGAATTTTATAAAATTGACATAAATATATTCAGAAATAATCACTCTTAGCGAATGCAATATTGTACATTCGTATAACTATTTTTTTGTACACATTTTGTGATGTTTAACTAAAAAATGTGACGATACTAGGATTACAATAACAGCTGTAGTTCCATATAATTTTTATAATTAAATAAAATTATTTTGAATATATTCCTAAATAATTATATTTAGTAATTACAATATTTGAAATTCGTATCTCAACGGTTTGTAAACTTTTTGGGATGTTTAACTCAAGAATTCCAACATATGACGTTACTAAGATTACAAAAACAGCTGTAATTCACTTTATAATTTTTATAATTAAATATAATTATTTTGAATATATCCCTAAATAATTATATTTAGTAATTACAATATTTGAAATTCATTTTTCAACGATTTGTAAACTGTTTGGGGTGTAAACCTCAAGAATTCCAACATATGACGTTACTAAGATTACAAAAACAGCTGTAATTCACTTTATAATTTTTGTAATTAAATAATATTACTTTGAATATATTCCTAAGTAATTTTATTTAATAACTACAATATTTGAAATTCATATTTCGAAGATTTGTAAACGTTTTGGGGTGTTAAACTCAAATATTCCAAAATTTAACATTAGTAGGTTTATAAAAACTGCTGTAAGTCACTTTATAATTTTTATAATCATATAGAATTGTTTTAAATATATTCATAAATAATTATATTTAATGATTATAACATAAAAAACTCATATAGCAACTGTTTGTATACTTTCTGGGGTGTTAAATTCGAAAATTATAAAATCCAATATTAGTCAGCATTAAAAAAACGGTTTTACTTTTGATAATTTCCAGAATTTTATATAATTAACTTTAATATATTAAAAAATAATCACAGTTGGTGAATATAATGTATTAAATTCGTATCCCCATTTGCTTGTACACTTTTTGGGGTGTCCAACTACAAAATTCGAAAACACATTAGTTGGCTTACAATAACTGATGTATAATTTACTTTATATTTTTTATAATTTTATAGAATTGTTTTGATTGTATTCAAAAATAAATATATTTAATAGTTACAACATTTTAAATTCGTATCTTAGCTGTTTGTAGACTTTTTGAGGTGTTAAATACGAAAATTATAAAATCCAGCATTAGTAGAGTTACACAAAATGCTGTAGTTCTCTTGATAACTTCCAGAATTTTCTAAAATTATTGAAATTAATTTTAGAAAATTCTAAAATAGTCACAGTTAGTGAATACAAAGTTTTAAATTCGTATTCCATTTGTTTGTACACTTTTTGGGGTATTAAACTAGAAAAGTCCAAAATTATATTAGTAAGGTTACAAAAACTGCTATAGTTCACTTAATAATTTTAATAATTTTATAAAATTACTATAAATGTATTCACAAATAGTCATTTTTAATGATTATAATATTTCAAATTTATATCTTAGCTGCTTGTTGACTTTTTGAGGTGGTAAAATCGAAAGTTCCAAAATATTACATTTGTAGAGTTACAAGAACTGCTGTAATTCACATTATAATTTTTACACTTTTATAATATTGTTTGGATTGTATTAAAAAATAATTATATTTAATAATTACAATATTTGAAAATCATATCTCAGGTTTTTTTTTAAATTTTTGAGGCGTTAAATTTGAAAATTACAAAATTCAATTAATAGCGATACAAAAACGGCTGCATTTCCCTTAATAATTTCCATAATTTTATAAAATTGACATCAGTATATTCAAAAATACTCACAGTTGGTAAATATAAAGTTCTAAATTCGTTTTCTCTTTATTTGTACACATTTTGGAGTGTTTAACTCCAACATTCCAAAATGTATCATTAGCAAGGTTACAAAAACTGCTATAATTTACTTTATAATTTTTATAATTTTATAAAATTATTTTGATTGTATTTAAAAATAATTATGTTTAATAATTCCAAGATTTTAAATTCGTATCTCATCTGTTTGTAGACTTTTTGGGGTGTTAAACACGAAAATTTGAAAAACCAGCAATAGTAGGGTTACAAATAATACTGTAATTTCCTTGATACTTTCCAGAATTTAAAAAAAATTGCATCAGTATCTTCATAAATAATCATAGTTGGCGAATACAATGTTTTAAATTAATATAAAGATTTTTTTACACTTTTTGGGGTGTTAAATTCCAACATTCCAAAATTTAACATTAGTAGAGTTATTAATACTGCTGTAATTCACTTTATAATTTTTATACTTTTATAAAATTATTTGAATTGTATTCAAAAATAATTATGTTTCCTAACTATAAGATTTTAAATTGGTATCTCAACTGTTTGTAGACTTTTTGGGGTGTTAAACACGAAAATTTGAAAAACCAGCAATAGTAGGGTTACAAATAATACTGTAATTTCCTTTATACTTTTCAGAATTTTATAAAATTTGCTTCAGTATCTTCATAAATAATCATAGTTGGTGAATATAATGTTTTAAATTAATATATACATCTTTTTGTACACTTTTTGGGGTGTTAAATTCCAACATTCCAAAATTTACAATTAGTAGGGTTACAAAAATGGCTGTAATTTAATTTATAATGTTTATACATTTATAAAATTGTTTGAATTGTATTCAAAAATAATTATTTTTAATAATTACAAGATTTTAAATTCGTATCTCAGCTGTTTGTAGATTTTTTTGGGGTGTTAAACACGAAAAGTACCAAATCTAGCAATAAGTAGCGTTACAAATAATACTGTAATTTCCTTGATACTTTCCAGAATTTTATAATATTTGCATCAGTATCTTCACAAATAATCATAGTTGCTGAACACAATGTTTTAAATTAATATACACATTCTTTTGTACACTTTTTTGGGTGTTAAATTCCAACATTCCAAAATTTAATATTAGTAGGTTACTAAAACTGCTGTAATTCACTTTATAAGTTTTATACTTCTATAAAATTGTTTGAATTATATTTAAAAATAATTATTTTTAATAATTATAAGATTTTAAATTCGTATCTCAACTGTTTCTAGATTTGTTGGGGTGTTAAACACGAAAATTACCAAATCTAGCAATAGTAGGGTTACAAATAATACTGTAATTTCCTTGATACTTTCCAGAAATTTATAAAATTTGCTTCAGTATCTTTATAACTAATCATAGTTGGTGACTACAATGTTGTAAATTCGTATACCCATTTTTTTTGTACATTTTTTGGGGTGTTAAACTCCAACATTCGAAAATTTAACATTAGTAGAGTTACTAAAACTGCTGTAATTCACTTTATAATTTTTATATTTTTATAAAATTGTTTGGAGTGCATTCAAAAATAATTATTTTTAATAATTACAAGATTTTAAATTCGTATCTCAACTGTTTGCAGACTTTTTGGGGTGTTAAACACGAAAATTACAAAAACCAGCAATAGTAGAGTTACAAATAATACTGTAATTTTCTTGATACTTTCCAGAATTTTATAAAATTTACTTCAGCATCTTCACAAATAATCATAGTTGGTGAATACAATGTTTTAAATTAGTATACACATTTGTTTGTACACTTTTTGGGGTGTTAAACATTCCAAAATGTAATATTAGTAGGGTTATTAAAACTGCCGTAATTCACTTTATAATTTTTAAAATTCTATGAAATAATTTTGAATGTAATTACAAATAATCGTGTTTCATGATTACGAGGTTTGAAATTCGTATATCAGCCTTTTCTAGACTTCAAGAAGATTACAAAATTCACCATTAGTAGGGTTAGAAAAACTGGTGCTAATTTGTTTCTATACGTTTTTTGGGATGTTTAATTCGATTTTTAATTACAAGAACAACTGTAAAGCGCAATAATTTTTATAATTATATAAAATTATTTTGAGTATATTCATAAATAATTATATATAATGATTACAATATTTGAAATTCGTATATCAACTGTTTGTAGACTTTTTGGGGTGATAAAATCGAAAATTACAACTCTAACTTTGGTAGAATTACAATAAAATAGTTTTTATTGTTTATATTGTGCTTTTATGTATAAAAAGATTGCAAATATATAATATAATATGTGAAAAATTACATATTATTTATATGGATTCTTTATATGGAAACTAGGTTGAGTTTAAACAATTTTTCAAATATATACCAACTATATATTTGAAAAATTGTTTTTGCAATCTTTTTAAACATAAAAACACCCTTGAATCTGACTAAATATACTCAATTTATATCTATTTCTATGTTTTCGTATAAAATATTTTTGAAACTCTAGTCCCAATCTGTATAATCAGTCAGTGAGGTCTTTTTGCATATTGTTTTTATGCCTCCGAGCTAGCTAATTTTCGTCGGCATGCAAATATCAGGGCGGGCCCGTATCATCGATCAGCCTCTGCCGCGTAATGAAAAACATATTGGGACGGCTGCTCTTTTTGCCTGGGCGCTGAATGCAAATCGCGCCCAACTTTCGGGCATTCCAACTCCGTTCTAATCTTGAATATGTAACGGGGCTGTTTAATGAAATTTAAACTGTAGCAGCGTGCATATTCTATAGTAGAATTCACGCGGAAATTTAGAGGGTTATCTTGATATATTCAGACAAGAATTTCGCACAAATATTACTAGATAGTTCTTAGTATACTAGTTTTGGTTTTATAACTACGACTGTAGACTTTATATAAAATTAATGTGGTGTGCATTATTGCTGTTAATGGCAAACATATAGTCGCCTAAGTAGCAACACCCATAGTTATTTTTTCTAATTTTAGTTCTTAGCCTTAGTTCTTTTCTTCTTTTTATTATTAATGAGAAATGTCCCTTTGTTGGGAGTGTCCTGTTGGGAAATAAAAAAAAGAATCATTTAATGTCCAGATTTGGAGTATGAGATAAACCGGAAAGTAGGTTTATCTCATGCTCCAAATTTGAACGTACTTGGAAAACCAGGGGTGCAATTTTTGAAACCACTCGTTTCGAACTCCTTTAACTGTCAAAGTCGCTGCGCAAAATACGGGAAATTCACGACTTGAGTTCGTGTAATGATTGAATTTTGGTTTATTAGTGTTTTTTTAAGGCTAGTAACCAGAAATTCCATAATTAAAAAAATTAGATACGTGGTGTTGCGCTGTAAGCGACGATTTATATATGTCCTACATTAAACTTTTTAATTTTTCACCTAGTGTGGTTCGTACAATTTGCAGCAATTATAAAATCGCTAGCTTTAAATACGCAAAGAATTCGAAATACTCAACACGAGCATGAAATTCTGAAATTCATTTGATTACCGACAAACGCTTTAATTAATTCATTTCCCAGTGAGTGCTACGTTGTATAAAATAATATGGCTCACGAATTGTATATTTAGTTAGTTATTAGTATCATATTTTGTTAGAAACGTATGTTATTATAAATAAATATGGTAGAATTTTAATGAACACATGTATCTCTTGCAAACCCTCTCATTGTTATCCCCCCGAAAAATACGTAACTTTTCACACAAACACAAAAAATCCGCCGCAAGTCGTGTGTGCAATTTTATTACACCGACTGGTTACTATGTGGGATTGTGAGAGTTGGGTGGGGTTCGTTGATAAGGTGTGAATGCTCGCTGTGCTGGAATATAGAGGTGTGCGCTTACAAAGGTGCTGCGCCAGCTATGTTTATGGCCAACATCATCCCCGTGAATCATATCACACAGGACATCGCATTAACCGATGTAGCAGACTGTGTATTAGATAGTGCGTAATCAGTGTTTAGTGCGGATTAATTGTGCCAGAGGGGTACACACGCAACTTGTGTTGTTACAATTTATTTTGCGCGTCATCCACAGCTCCTATACTATCTCACGGTATAACGCGCTCACGGGTGTACATTTGATGGCGGGCGTCGAACTGATTAGTCTGAATTATGCATAACTGTGTTTAGTGTGATTGTGCACGTATGATATTTCAGTTCAGGTGCACGGAGTATTGTTACGGTAAATAATGTATGGGTTTATTGAAGATATATTGAAATTTTCTGATTTATAGAGAAATGAGCATCTATTTATCTATTAATCAGAAAATAATCAGAAATAATATATGGTTTTATTGAACATATATTGAAATTTTCCGATTTATAGATAAATGAGCATCTATTTCACTCTTAATCAGAAAATAATCAGAAATGAGCATCTATTTCTCTATTAATTCAAAATAATGTATGGTTTTATTAAAGATATATTGAAATCGAGCAAAAGCGAAACCCCTCTGGTGTAGTATACAATGAAAAACGTTTCTTTTTTTCTAGGATCCTGCAACTCCTGTTCTGTTTAGGAGCATATGACCTACAATCACCATACGTGATTTTGTTCAACTCCCTTCAATGAAAAACCTCTCCTAATTCCTCTAAAAGTTTGTTTTTTTACGGTATTAATATCCCATGCCTGATTAAATTTAAAACAGCTATCTATATAGGAAGCCAGAAAAGATCTTGTCGGCAGATCAAACATCTGCGCGGAAGTGAAAAAAGTATCCGATTTTACGGCGGTTTTACGAGCGTTCGCTCAAGGGGAGGAAATCATTACGCAACTTAGTAGCGTAAAATTTTAGGGGCCGATCTTAATTATGCTCGGGGAGCACTGTATTAAGGTCTATTAAAAAGGAATGTCGGTTCTTTAAGAATTAATATAAATGTTTTTATTCGTTCGTGCGACGCCGTACCCTCCTGCAGACTGACGTTTTACGAGCCATAAAACAAGCCTAAAGTGGAAGGACCACTATAAATGACGAAAGTTGAAACATAAATTTGTTAATAAAAAAAAGAGGATAATCGATTGAAATTGATTTAATTATTTAAATCTAAGAGGTAATAATCAAATCATTTCGTGAAACTAATTTAGAGGTATTTGTTTGTAATTTTCAAATTTGATTTTGTATTGGATTATTTTGTATATAATTTGTTGCATCTTGCAATCAAGGAAGAGATTTCCCTCTGCGGGTGCGGGTTTCACCATACACTAGTCACTCTACTGGTCGTAAAAGACGAATAATGAGTACCCGTAATTTTTCTTCTTCTGGGAGTCATTTGGTACCATGAATTCCCAAAAGTATTGTAACTTGTTTTTCTTAACACCGGAATTCCTAAAATGTTCAGAATACTAGCTACAAATTATATTCATCACATGTAAATTTCGGGAATTGTAACTACTTCTCTGTTTTAAGTCTTCAAACACAAATATTACAAAACCTTCGGATGTGAGCCACGAAAAGTGACGGTAACTTATTTGTTTGTAAATCACATTTCACCAAATTATCGAAATATACTAACAAATAATGATATTGGTTAGATATAAATTACTGATATTGTAACTCAACTAATTCTCCATGTTTTTGGTCTTCAAATTCAGACATTAAAATCTTCGGATGTGAGCTACGAAAAGTGACTGTAACTTATTTGTTTGTACATCGCATTTCACCAAATTATCGAAATATACTAACAAATATTAGTTAGATATAAATTACTGATAGTGTAACTCAACTAATTCTCATGTTTTTGGTCTTCAAATTCAGACATTAAAATTTTCGGATGTGAGCTACGAAAAGTGACTGTAACTTGAATGTTTTTACATCAAATTTCACCAAATTTTCAAGGAATTACAGACATAAATAGATTATGAAATGCAATTTAATGTGTAATAAACAATAATGCAAATTATTATACAATAATATTGCGACAAATCATCCATCATCATCCAACTGCATACCTCTTTGTACTTTCCATTGCCATAATTTGTATGCCATGTAATTACATAGATTTTTAAGATCAATAAACTTTGCACGTTATGAAAAGTATATACCCTTAATGTTATTTATCACTGAATTTTAACTTAAAAGAAAATATTTCATTCAGTGTCATTACGATTAATGTTGATTTTATATCAAAGCGTTTATATCATGTTGTCTAAAAGCTAGCTAGTGGAGGGAGGTTTTCGGCATTAGCCTTGTTTACTTTATCACTTCCTCGATGTACACCTGATACATCCCCACATTTCATCGGATACGCGCTGCTTAAATCTGTCACGCAACAGTATCGCGACGCCACAAAACCCAGGCCCGCGTATCGAGCATACAAATTCCTGGGATTACCAGCGATTGCATAATGCGCCAGCTTACAGCAGACATATTTGCAATACTTTATAAATACGACTCAAACTATTGTGCTGATTAATTTCATGCAGTATCTGTGCGAACGGTTTTTGTTCGATACTTTAAGTAATATTTAAATTTAAATATTTGCGTTACTGATTTTGTAGGGGATTGAGAAAACGAAGTTCGTCTCTCGACACACATGAAGACGTATATTGACTGTGTAATACCGGATTTACCCGAGTATAGTAGCTAAATCACATTCAACTAGAACTTTTCTACTTTTTTACAATTTTACTATTGATGATCGGTTGACGACTATATACAACTTAACTCACATACATAAGTACACATGCAACTTATCTTACGCACTGTCAGTTTACTAATAAAAGTATACAAGCTTCAAATTAATGAAAATGCATACATACGACAAGTTTTCGTGTTATTTCTTATTAAACACATCCAAATAGTACTTTTCTACTTTTTTACAATTTTACCATCTTTCTGTGCGGACTGATAGTAATTTACAAGAAAATACAATATATAGGTGGGAGTGTGTGGGATGTATATGTATTTATGGATTTTAAATAATTATTATGTATATTACACTATATTTCTTATTAACCACATCCAACTAGAACTTTTCTACTTTTTTTTACAATTTTACTATTGATGATCAACTATTTGCAACTTAACTCACATACATAAGTACATATGCAACTTATCTTACATACTTAAATCAAATACATAAGTGTGTAAAATGAATTGCATATAGTCGACATTCGTTTGAATAATAAATCTAAATATAATTTACGACACATATATGTATTGTAAATGCCTATATTTACATCCTAAATTCAAATTCCAACACCTGAATTGCGAAAAGGTGACTATAAAAGGTGAATTATAGTCACCCGATCAATAAAACAAATATGGAAAGTATTAAAAGAACAAAGACTTCAAGAAAATTAGAATAATGCTAAATTCATATTTGTAAACTACTTAGATTTATTACTCAAAACGGATATCGATTATATGCAACTCATTTTACACACTTACGTATTTGATTTAAGTATGTAAGATAAGTTGCATATGTACTTATGTATGTGAGTTAAGTTGCATATAGTCGTCAACCGATAAGAGATGGTAATATTGTAAAAAAGTAGAAAAGTACCAGTTGGATGTGTTTAATAAGAAACTATTCGAAAACTTGTATATATGCACTTTTATTAATTTGAAGCTTGTATACTTTTATTAGTGAACTGACAGTGCGCAAGATAAGTTGCATGTGTACTTATGTATGTGAGTTAAGTTGCATATAGTCGTCAACCGATAATCAATAGTAAAATTGTAAAAAAGTAGAAAATTTCTAGTTGGATGTGGTTAATAAGAAATATAGTATAATATACATAATAATTATTTAAAATCCATAAATACATATACATCCCACACACTCCCACCTATATATTGTATTTTCTTGTAAATTACTATCAGTCCGCACAGAACACCGTTTTGCCATTTGTACGAAAAAAATAAATAACATATACACTGGTTATTATCCCCTTTAAAAAAAACATACGGTCCTTCATAATAAACAATATTATATGTACACCGAATGTGCATTATTTGTGGCGCCGCAAAAATGCACGCTATTGCAACCGTTTGATAATTGAACTTGAATTAGGGGGGCGGAAAGTATACGCCCGCAATTCTGCCCGTCATAAAATTGCCATCGGCTGCATTGCGGGAAAAAAAAAATGCCCGAGTGAGTGGTCTACAATGGGCTGCGATGGAGTTTTGAAGCGATTTAACGTCGAGTGTTTTGCTGAAAATGTTTGTAAATTTCCAGAATTACTCGATATAGTGTTTTCCACTCAAAAATTGTATATCTGAATGTGATTTGTTGTTGCGACTAAAAAATAGTAATTTTGTTTTTCGCTTCTACTGGGGCTAGTTTTGATTGTTTCAGTTTGCGATTTTGATTGAAATCCTTCAATAATATTTAGTAGATTATATTATATAATGGATCTACTTATTTGATATATTTTGCCCCTAATAATACTTTATTTCCATTACTAAATGGCATGTTTATTTATTTTCTATGTAAAATCATTACATAGTCAGAAATCCTGATACAGAATATTCAATAATACAATTATATATATATATATATATATATATATATATATATATATATATATATATATATATAATAAAAAAATTAATAGGATGGGACACGAAAACCAAGTGGTTTTACTCTCTCGTTATAGAAAGGAGGGGCATGCACTAGGTGGTGTTGCATATATTATAACTCGCTTTAAAAAAGAACACAATTTGTTTCTAATTTCCTAATTTTATTTGATAATCTTTTAGTATATTGTACTGTTGATTTTATGAGCATATATCTTATATAGTTTGTTGCATTTAAAGCGAATCAAATGAAACGAACTGTAATCGAATTACTCTGGCTGCGAGATAAACGACGGGTCCCGTTTCTAATCAAAAATCAGCGCCGCCGAACAATTAAGAGGAATTTAGTGTTAATTGGCACGGCAAGGAGTCCGCAAACAGAATATAAATGGGCCGTGATGAGCTTTCTGTGTATAACCACAGATTCCATTAGATCGATTTTTGTGTGAAGGGCCCCCGCCGCGCCACCATTGACGAAATTGAAAGCGTGTTATGTCTCTATTATATAACTTTCCAAATGCCGCACCGTACTATTTACATAGCGCGTCGGCGTAATGGTTAAAATTGATTCTTTTATATTGCTTTATAAAGGACGTGCTTTGCATTGTAATTTATCAATGCAAACACGAAGTATATTTTTTGTGTGTGCTGAGAATGGAGATAGCTCATCAATACACTGTTTATATTAAAAAGAAATATACACTTACGAACATAATAAGCCTGTCTAAATGATAAATAATAATTTATAAGGTGTATAATAATGTATAAAGTACTAACATCAATGATACGATGTAGAAATGAAATATACATATTAAAATTATTGTTTAGGAGATTACCCCTCTGGTTCTCAACGTACATTCGTACCAGGGATCTCGTACCATTCAAAAAGCGGTAAATTCATGATTGAATTTGTCCTATGATGTAATTTTGATTTATAATTCATCGTCCATCATGTTTTCTACAACACTCGTTTCCACACCAACTTACATGAACGAGCCAACATCGCCAAACTATAGGAGTTAGCATTCACATCAAATAATTGTTAAACCATTATACAATAAACATTTTAAACTTGCACGAGTTTTCCTCAATCCTGAGGTGGTGGCAGCCAAACACCGGTGTTCTACAGATCATATTTGGTGCTAGCGGTGATCTTTCCAAGTCTACACATTATATTTGCTGGCAGCCATGGGATTTCCACTAGTACAAATTAAGTGCATAAGTGGGGGTGGCTGGTACAAATCTCATACAGTATTGGTTTATACAATCGTTTGTATTGCGAATTATGATTTTATATAAACTTTTATGCGTTACGACGTCAATAATGAAGGCAATTTATTGAATAAAACTTCCTTCTAAAGATAAATAAAGGGGCAACACGATGATATGTGTATAATTGTCAAAATTTAAAAAGTTGATTATTTATAATTTTTTGTATTGCGAATACTGACTTTATTTAAACTTTTGTGTATTACGTTGTTAATAATTAAGACAAATAAATGAATCAAGCTTTATTCTTAAGCTAAATAAATGGGCATAACAATGATATGTGTATAATTTTCAAAATTAAAAAATTTGCTTTTTTATAAATTTTTGTATTGCGAATAGTGACGTTATATAACTTTTATGCGCTACGACGTTAATAATTATGGTAAATAAATGAATCAAGCTTCTTTCTAAAGCTAAATAAATGCGCAACACGATGAAATTTCTATCATTTTAAAAATTCAAAAATTTAATTTTCTAGAATTTTTTGTATCGCGAATAGTGACTTTATATAAACTTTCATAGACTACGACGTTAATAATTAATGCAAATAAATGGATGCAGCTTTTTTATAAAGCTATATAAATGGGCAACACGATGAAATTTTCATAATTTTCAATATTCGAAAATTTGATTTTTTCTCAATTTTTTGTATCGCGAATAATGACTTTATATAAACTTTTAGCACCACGGCGTTAGTTAATAAGACAAATTATGTAATCTACCTTCTTTCTAAAGCTTCATAAATGGGCTACATGATGTTATTTGTATAATTTTCAAAATTCAAAAATTTGATTTTGTACAATTTTTTGTATCGTAAATAGTGACTGTATTTCAACTTTTGTGCATTGCGTTGTTAATAATTTAGGAAAATAAATGAATCAAGCTTTTTTCTAAAGCTAAATAAATGGGCAACGCAATGATATGTGCATAATTTTCAAAATTCAAAAATTTTATTTTTTACAATTTTTTATATCGCGAATAGTGACTTTATATAAAGTTTTATACACTACGAAGTTAATAATTAAGGCAAATAAATAGCTAAAGCTTCCTTCTAAAGCTAAATAAATGCGCTAAACGATGAAATTTGCACAATTTTCAAAATTCAAAAATTTGAATTTTTACAATTTTTTGTATAGAGAATAGTGACTTTATATAAACTTTTATAAACTACGACGTTAATAATTAAAGCAAATAAATGAATCATGCTTCTTTCTAAAGCCAAATAGATGGACAACGCGATGAAATTTGCATAATTTTCAAAATTAAAAAATTTGATTTTTCACAATTTTTGGTATTGCGAATAATGACTTTATATAAACTTTTACCACAACGACTTTAATAATTAAGGAAAATTAATGAATCTAGCTTCTTTCTAAAGCATAATAAATGAGCTATACGATGATATTTGTATAATTTTCAAAATTCAAAATTTTGATTTTGTACAATTTTTTGTATTGCAAATAGTGACTGTATTTAAACTTTTGTGCATTACGTTGTTAATAATTAAGACAAATATATGAGTCAAGCTTTTTTCTAAAGCCAAATAAATGGGCAACGCGATGATATGTGCATAATTCTCCTAATTAAAAAATTTGATTTTTTACAATTTTTTGTATCGCGAATAGTGACTTTATATAAAGTTTTATACACTACGAAGTTAATAATTAAGGCAAATAAATAGATAAAGCTTCCTTCTAAAGCTAAATAAATGCGCAAAACGATGAAATTTGCACAATTTTCAAAATTCAAAAATTTGAATTTTTACAATTTTTTGTATAGAGAATAGTGCCTTTATATAAACTTTTATAAACTACGACGTTAATAATTAAAGCAAATAAATAAATCATGCTTCTTTCTAAAGCCAAATAAATAGGCAACGCGATGAAATTTGCATAATTTTAAAAAGTAAAAAAATTTGATTTTTCACAATTTTTGGTATTGCGAATAATGACTTTATATAAACTTTTACCACAACGACTTTAATAATTAAGGAAAATTAATGAATCTAGCTTCTTTCTAAAGCATAATAAATGAGCTATACGATGTGATTGTATAATTTTCAAAATTCAAAAATTTGATTTTGTACAATTTTTTGTATTGCAAATAGTGACTGTATTTAAACTTTTGTGCATTACGTTGTTAATAATTAAGACAAATAAATGAGTCAAGCTTTTTTCGTAAGCTAAATAAATGGGCAACGCGATGATATGTGCATAATTTTCATTATTAAAAAATTTGATTTTTTACAATTTTTTGTATCGCGAATAGTGCCTTTATATAAACTTTTATATACTACGACGTTAATAATAAAGTCAAATAAATCAATTAAGCTTCTTTCTAAAGCTAAATAAATGGGGAACTTGATGAACTTTTCAGAATTTTCAAAATACAAAAATTTGATTTTTCACAATTTTTTGTTTTGCAAATAGTGACTTTTTTTTTGAATTTTTGTAATAGGTTGTTAATAATTATAGAAAATAAATGAATCAAGCTTTTTTTCTAAAGCTAAATAAATGGGCAATACGATCAAATTTACATAATTTCCAAAATTCAAAATTTCGATTTTTTACAATATTTTGTATAGCGAAGAGTGACTTTATATAAACTTTTATGCGCTAAGATGTTAATAATGAAGGCAAATTATTGAATCAAGCTTCTTTTGAAAGCTAAATAAATGGTAAACGTGATGGTATGGGTATAATTTCCAAAACTCAAGAATTTGATTTTTGACAATTGTTTGTATTGCAAATAGTGACTTTATATAAACTTTTATGCGCTACGACGTTAATAATTAATACAAATGAATGAATCTAGCTTCATTCTAAAGCTAAATAAATGGGCAATACGATAAAATTTACATAATTTCCAAAATTCAAAAACTCGATTTTTTACAATATTTTGTATAGCGAAGAGTGACTTTATATAAACTTTTATGCGCTACGACGTTAATAATGAAGGCAAATTATTGAGTCAAGCTTCTTTTGAAAGCTAAATAAATGGGAAACGTGATGATATGATTATAATTTTCAAAACTCAAGAATTTGATTTTTGACAATTTTTTGTATTGCGAATAGTGACTTTATATAAACTTTTATGCGCTACGACGTTAATAATTAATACAAATGAATGAATCCAGCTTCATTCTAAAGCTAAATAAATGGGCAATACGATAAAATTTACATAATTTTCAAAATTCAAAAACTCGATTTTTTACAATATTTTGTATAGCGAAGAGTGACTTTATATAAACTTTTATGCGCTACGATGTTAATAATTAAGTCAAATAAATGAGTCATGTATTTTTCAAAAGATAAATAAATGGGAAATAGGATGAAATATGTATAATTTTCAAAATTCAAAAATGTGATTTTTTTACAAATTTTTGTATTGCGAATAGTGACTTTATTTCAACTTTTGCGCATTATGTCGTAAATAATTAAGGTAAATAAATGAATTAAGCTTTTTTCTAAAGATAAATAAATAGGTAATACGATGAAATATGAATAATTTTCAAAATTCAAAAACTTGATTTTTCACAATTTTTTGTATCGCGATAGCGACTTTTTATAAACTTTTCTGCACTAAGACTTTAATAATTAAGACAAATAAATTAATCGACCTCAGTTGTAAAGCTAAATAAATGGGGAATACGATCAAATTAGTATAATTTTCAAAATTCAAAAATTTGATTTTTTACAATATTTTGTATTGCGAATAGTGATTTTATATAAACTTTTACGCGCTACGACGTTAATAATGAAGGCAAATTAATGAATTAAGTTTCCTTATAAAGATAAATAAAGGGGCAATACGATGAAATGTGTATAATTTTCAAAATTCAAAAATTTTATTTTTCACAATTTTTTGTATCGCGAATAGTGACATTATATAAACATTTATACATCACAACATTAATAATTAAGGCAAATAAATGAATCTAGCTTTTTTCTAAAGCTAAATAAATGGGTAACACGATAATATTTGCATAATTTTCGATTTTGATTTTTTACAATCATTTGTATTGCAAATGGTAACTTTATTTAAACTTTGAAATGACAAAAAGTTATAATATAAATTTAAATCCATAAACAAGGGCATTTTATAATATTCTCAAAGCTTTTTTGACCGCATACCCAAATAACTCTAATTGAAATGAATTAATTGCGGTCACTAATTAAACTAATTCAAACCATAAAGTCCCGCACATTAATCCGTTAGACTCAATATAAGTTAATCTAACTTGAAAAGTTTGCCAAAATAATAAAAAAAAAATCCTGGAAAGGCGTGTCGCGTATAAATTCTCTTCCGCTGCGCTGGTGTAATTGGAAAGTTGGCGCTGTAATTCATTTTGGGACGGGGCCATAAACAAAAGGGTGTTTGAACTTTTAATATTTTCGAATGCGCGATAATAAACTAAGTACAACAAAGGCTTAGGGAAGAAGCGCGCGAGGCGTAGGCGGAAACGGCCCAAGTTCCCTTTATTGAGCACCTACCGCGAGAACGTGTAGGCGAGATAATAGATTTCCACGGAATATTAGTAATTAGTTTTTGGAAGAAGACAGAGCCATCCCCCCAGCCGCGCTCGAAGTTGGATGAATAGATTTAATTTCCTTTACGAGTGAAACCTATCAGAAGTAATGGGCGAGATGGCGGTGGATATCTTAGATGTGGAAGACAATGTGATATGGTTGTTAGAACTGGAGGTTTATATGTATCAAGGACATTGGAAATGTAGGCTTTGCTTCAATTATCTTATCTCGTATAAAACATTTTTCATTAATTTTTGTTGACAATTTTAACAATTTTATATATATATATATATATATATATATATATATATATATATACGCGTATTTTTTACCGCCGAACGTTGTCTGATCTCATACATATCGTGTTGCAATCCACATGTTCGTTCCGATATAGGAACTTTGTTCACACCTACCGTTTCTGTCTCCAGATCACACTAAATAGTACCACGTTTTGGACGAATTTCCTTCTCATAAATCACATATAGGTTTTCGTTTCTTTTGCTTCAAATGCGACAATTTTGCACTCGAAATTGCGAATCGTCAAACTTTCACCATTGTTGAAATAATATTTAACAATAAGACTGCGGTTTTGTGTCGAATAGCGATCCATTTTTAATAATGGCAAACTATCTACTATCGCACTGTCATAAAGCTTTGACTGTTTTTTGATAGTTAATGTTATGTTAACAGTTATGATGTTGCATAACAGAAACATTGGCGCCAACTTAAATTTTCTACTATTGTTAGGATATCGATTATGGGCTTGTAATAATCTGGCCTGATGGATATGATAAATTTGACTGAACTAGTTGAAGGAAATCTTCTTGTATACAGTGCTCGTCCTGTAGAGTTAATTCTCTCACCAGGTGCCATACTCCTTCTCTTAAGATGTTAATAAATTAGATTAAATTGTATAATCACGTAATTGCACCCCTTTACAATGCCATAGCAATAATTAATGAGTTGAAAGCAACTTTTGTGCCAGGAAATTACGTACAGTCGGGTAATGTACTCAATTAATAATCGATTTTGTAACTGTGTTTCTAAATTTATTGAAATAATGAGCACAATAGGATTAAATTCATTAGCCTTTCATAAACCTATTGTAACTATATTATTAAACAGTGTACAACTGGATGGATTGATAAATATGGGCGCACATAATACATTTGTTAATTACGCGTAATTGGGGAATTTGGACAAACAGAGGAAGGAGTCCAATTTGGGTAATCGTTTGATGTGTAAATGTACAGTATATTCATCACGACCAATTTGTTGACTGAACAAATTGCACAAAAGCACAGTTTCCATCAGCGATTCCACTACGCGGCCATAAAATCTGAAAAGTTTTTATATGTTTTTCGAATTGACTCGAATAGTTTAAGAGTAATAACGTAATAAAACGTAACAAGCATGCATTTACAGCTGTTGTAAAATGTATTTATTAATTGCTGTAGTAATAAAATGCTGCGGGTACGGTCACGCTTGGGCGTGATGCCGGTACTAAGCCCAGATAGAGTTGGAAAGTTTCAGGGCCCGGCTAACAATCAACCGCACGAAAAAAGAGATATAGATCACCGAAATTAATGTTATATGACTTTAAGTCTTTTAGAGGGCTTAAGTCTGAATTACAATGTAATAGATTTGCCAATAAATTCCTAGTTCCAATTCATTCATATCATACAAGTTTAGTTCAACTAAATATGTATACATTTTGCAGATTATTGTTGTTGTCCTGTAATTGGATTTTTTCTTTCCGTAGGACAATAAAGCTTATTATTATTATTATAAATCAACATAGAAGTGAAAGGCTCGTGCTATGTTCAGCTCGTACTATGACCACCTACTGCGTATGGCTTGAAATAAAAAATTGAAGGCAAACTAGGTCTTAACTTATTAGTTCTAAACTGGTTCTGATTTACACGATCCAAAATTCAGTTGAAGGAGTGACATTTTAAGGAATACTAAGTCTTGACCTATTATTTATAAACTGATTATGATTTACACGATTCAAAATTCAGTTGAAGGAGTGAATTTTTAAGGAAAAACTAGGTCTTGACCTATTATTTCTAAACAAGTTCTGATGTACACGATCCAAAATTCAGTTGAAGAAGTTAAAGTTTCTTAATGTATCTAGAGCAATGTAATTTACGCTTGTGACTGCAGTGATTTTTTAATAAAAAAAAAACATATGCTACATACAGCTCTATAGGCAATTGAATGGGTAAAAGCACTAAAAAGGTTACAGCCGATGAAAAATCAATTGAAAATTCGTATAAAATAATTTACGCGATGCACGAATTGCAAGTGAAATAAATCAAATTTTGATGAATGCGGATTATTTCGCGTTGTTGCGTTTGCGCGGGCCACTCTCATACACACATACAAAAAAAACATATCGGGTATAATCTGGGAATAAATCACAGGCCACGCGCTATTTATAGGAGGGCCTTTCATGCTTACTGTAATAAATAGAATTAGTGAAATTGTTACATTAAAAATTTATATATGTATTATTTGAAAATCGAATTATTTTAATTTACGAATAGGTGCGGTGGTATTGTTTATATCGACACAACGAATCAATGTTATGTGGCATGGGAATTTTTTAAGGGCCGGTATTATAAACGTGAGTTAACCATCATATCAGTTAACCATGAGTTAAGCATGATTAATTAGTTAACCTTCTAAGGTGGTGTACATGTTGCTTTCTTGTGTCAGTTCATCAACTTTCTTTCTCTCTATATTTTTCAAGATTGGCGTTGTGCTTGTATCTCACTCTATTGGAATATTATTCGATGAGGGCACCAGTCGGTGTTCCTAATTGCATCAGTATATAAGGCACCTTACACGGTCAATAGTACTGTCAATATTTGTTTCTTTTATATTTATCAAGTAATCAATTATCTGGATAAAGATCAGTGTTCTCTTCATTATATCATTACTATACTTTACAGGATGAGTAATACTGGCAACATTTTATAATAATGAACATTTTAAACATATTATCGTACAGCAATACTGGCGCATTATTCTAAAATATTGATAGTAATATTGATCGTGTTAGGTGCCTTTATTGGCGATTATTGGTGTACATTATTAATTTTGCTGGTTCCGCTAGATGGCGTTAAGTTTTCTCTCTAGAGAGAAAATTACATTACTTTGTATATAAACCACTAGAGATTTTGTGTATTCATCCTCACCAGTCGAACTGCACTGATGAGATTTAACAAGAGTGAAATCAAAATATATAGATTGCTTAAAGGTGAATTCATACATATATTGTTGTTTGTTGTAAAACTTGGCCGGCGGAAAAGCCCTATGGCTGTTAGCCCTGTTTTTATAATTGAAACTACAAATTTATTTATTTTTAATGTAACAATTCTGGTTTTATGTCTGTATTTGTGAAACTTGGTGTATAATACATTAAAACGAACGTATTCATCATGAAAACTTTCTGTATTGCGTCCGCAATGAACTGTACTCGTCGAGTGTTGCACATGCAGAATATTATATGTCATTTAAGCATTTAGCGCGAGGAAAATCTAGCGCCCAAACCCCCTTTCGCGTTGCATTCACTAAAAAGTTATGCAGAGAGTTCGGTCGGAAGCGCCTGGCCGGCTTAATGCGATTCGCATTGGTAATGCAACATGAATGATTTCAGGGCCGTCTATAAATTATTCGATTAAATTAGTTGTGCGCGTGTGTTCGAGTGCACAGAACTTTTACACACAATAATTAATAATGCTGTATTGAATACAATTAAATCCACCGGTTTGAGGGTGTCAGGATTTGTTTTAACTGTAGTTGTAATTTAGTGGTGACCAATATTGGGACATTCTCGCTAAAACAATCCCTTCTTTTACATCAGTGATGTATTCGGAAAGTAAAATGAATTGAATTTGTTGCGAAAATACAAATCCAACATAATTGTTAACCAATTTTCTTGAAAATGCAGGTATTTTCATTAATATCAATATCCTTGGATTTGGTTGCTAGGTAACATGTCGGTCGGCCATCATGGATTCATGGCTAGTTAATATTTTAGAGAAGAATAAAACTTTATCTCTAAAATATTTACTAAAGGCTCCTAAATTTCGCTCGGCACAGTAAAATTTCAAAATTTCAAAATAAAAAAAAATCTTAATGTGAATTTTCTAAAAAAAAATCGTCAAAAATGTTAAAAAAATTACTGTGCATTGGGGAGCCTGAATTAGATCCCCAGCGGGGAGCGAATTTTCGCGAATCACCTTTCACAGTTTTCAGAGGTTTTCTGTGAAGTTAAAGGTAAATATCGGTTGATTAAACTCTTCTGAGCTTTTCAGTTAACCGGCGGCAAAGCCTCAGGGCTGATAGCCCTATAAAGATAGAAGTTTTTTTTTTAAATTCAATTAGTAATATCAGCATTAGATATATAAAATGTCAAGAAATTAACAAATTAATCAACTAATTAATAACATTTAATTTCTGCAAAATATTTTGTGATTCCTTATAAATAATGTAATTAAATTAGCAATTAATCAGTTTTTCTTTTATATTTGTTGTATAGCAAACAAAAGTCATAAGTTTTCAACTAGAAATATCCCACTGTGCGTTTTACTAATGAATTCCACAGTAAATGCCCCAATGTCGACAGTTAACGGCCGTTATTTTCTTCACGATCAAAAAAGTTAATCTGCGATTACATCTAAGTGTTCATAAATATTTTAACAATCCCACAAATTGACCTTAACCGTCCCCAGCTCAGCCCAAGCGCCCGTGTTTGCCGATATTCGGGCTTAGCGTCCACCGCCGCTGCGCGCCCCCCAACCCCCACGAATTGTTGCGGATACGCCTCATCCCATAATCCACCTCCGGGTATCGATTTCGAATAAAATTCCGCAGAACATAACCAACTAGATATTGCTAAATCAAGACGGGGTCGTAAATTACTGCAGTGGCTTATAATACACCCCTTTAATATTTTCAACAAGTATACTACTGTTACAGCACATATATTTTTTTTAATTTATTTATTTTATTGTTTATACATTAATCATACCTCAGATATTAATTTGCAGAAACTTTTAATATCTTTAAAGAGGCAAATACCAAATTAATTTAATCCCAATTAATTTAATCAAAATATCAAAATATCAAAATTTCAAAAAGTTTACAGTTGTAAGTTGTTGTAAGTTGTCGATTTTTACCACATTTTGCTACCACCTCTAGGTTCATACTTTCTGATCCTAGTAGCTGAGTAAAGTACAAGTTCATTATGTCTTTGTCGTCTGTAGGTTTGTAAGCAGTATGATAGAATAACCAATTAAATTCATAAACAAAACCCGCTTTCTTTTATCGTTCGAGAGCTATTCCGGGCTGTTCTAATACGACAAGTTCACAACAATATACGATAAATGAAAATAGACAAAATATACAAGTTTTTAAATTCTAAAATATACATAGAAAAACAAGTTATAGTCGGCTATGGTATCTAGTAGAAATCGATCAAATTTATAAGTAAATTTTGGTTTTGGAGAATTTTGTGGAAAGAGAAAAATACCAACTGATGAGAAATAGAATGAAGAAATAGGAAATATTCAATTTTCAACTTTTTCTAATTTTTTTAACATATTTGACGATTTTTTTTTTAGAAAACTCGACATTTTTACAGTTTTTATGTTTGTAAGTTTGTAAGTTTGTAAGTTTGTAAGTTTGTAAGTTTGTAAGTTTGTAAGTTTGTAAGTTTGTAAGTTTGTAAGTTTGTAAGTTTGTAAGTTTGTAATTTTATAAATTTGTAAGCAGTATGAAGGGAGAAAATTATATATTTTTTTTAAAACTCGTATTGTATGTGAAGCATTATATTTCCCCTTACATTCTTGTAAAATTATGATTGCTAATTTTAACCCGCAGTACCATTCATATTTTAATAAAAGCGCTCATTTGAATAAAATCTAGATCATCAATCTGTGCATTAAATAAATTACTTGTTGCACACGCATAGTGTTTTATAAATATTTACTGATGGACGACGATAAAACAGCGAGCATTAAATAATTAGCACAGAAATATATTTTGCTAATGAAGTTAGTTATTACGGGAGTGTGTTGTCATAAAATATAATCTTTGTCATCGTCAGTATAGAACTGTCTATAATGATTTTAGTACATTGGATCCACATAAAATATCTACAGGAAGCAACTTTGATGTGTACAACTAAATTTGTTATGTATTTTATGCCAGAAATCTCTATGATAATTATAGAATATGTAATAATAATGTTGTAGTAATTAAAAATTCTATAATGAAAATACATATTTGCAAATGGCTCCTGCATTATGCATTTTCGCGAAGTCGAGCTAAAATTTAGATCCCGGGCTTCATTTGCGCCACGCGACTTTGAATAGTTGGCGGAAGTTGTTACCGGCTCCGGCGCTGTATCGTATGAAGCAAGTTTCGCCAATATCGAATCAAATATTATAATCAGAACGGCAGCGCCCTGTTTGCAATTATAATAAGGTAATGCTACCCCCCGTATTACAGAGATTCTCTAATCTACGCGCCGAAGCGCCCAAATGGGGCGAAATATGATTGCGCGCGTCCAATTAATTCTATTAGGGAAATTGGACAATTATTTGTAATATAGATTATATCATTAAATTTCTATGTGTGATTTATAATAATAATTACCAACTAATAATTATTATAAGATGTTTTTTTTAAATGTATACATTAGGCAACTTATTATACGTTTCCATTGACATATAAAAACATAGATGTTTAACTAAATCATGTAAACGCATTGAATAATCTTCACCTAGATGTTCAACGCCTGTGTACGTTATTTTTGGGAAACAGCGAGGACACTGAAATTCCTTTTATAATATATCAATATTTCGCTCGTTTAATTTCGAGCATCATCAGGATAATCTACAATAGTACAATGTGCTTATACTTCATTGAACATAGTATAGATAAATGTGGTATTAACTTACTATGCAGAGTAAATGAACATAGAAACTGACAATTAACATAATTTACAAAAAAAAATTCATATATTACAATATATGCGTAAAATGATAAGACGTATAAATGGTTAGACGGTACTACCACCACTCACAGTATGAATAAGTGAATATGTTTGAGCTTTGGGTAGAAGAAAAAGGAATGAAGGATATTGAGGGGCAAGAAAGGCAGGTGAGTATGGCTACGAGTTCGTACAACTCTGGATATGTGGACTGACAAGTGCGAGGCAAACCTCGGAGCTACTTAGCTAGGAAAGGATGGAGCAGGGAAGAGCAGGGAAGACCAGTGTAGATGGCCAGATCCATGTGTGGAAGGTGATTCGCGAAAATTCACCCCGATGGGGATCGAACTCAGGCTCCCCAATGCTCAGTACAAGTCGAACGACGCCTCTAACCACTCGGCCACTGAGCTGGGTTAGTAAAATAGATTATATAAACTTTGAAACATTTTCAAAGTGATACAACTCGCGTTCCTCAGTGATTCTCTGTGATGACTGGCACTAACTCGCATTAAGTGGCAAATAAATAAGCGAAGCAAAGCGGCGGCGCTTTTTAAATTTCCCCCATAATTGTTAGGTTTAATCTCCCGCTTAATGCAAACGGCGCCTTAAGAATACGTAATTAATTGCGGCGAATTTCGCGGGCGGCGGCGCTCTTAAATAGATGATTTACATGCGAGACGGGCCGCTTCTAATTTTATTAGGCGAGATTTACGGCCGGAAGTAAAGCCGCGATCCGATTCTGCATCCGGATAACGACAGATTTCCGACGCGTCTCTTAACATTGTAATTTATGCGAGAAGTTTTGTGTGTGGTATAGGAGCCCGAAGAAAATGTTGATATTTATAAGATGTTGTCTAGGGTAGTGATTATAAGTTGCTTCGAATTCACTAAGTTACATAATAGTCTGATTTATTGCATGCATATAGGACAATATGTCACTTTTTTGATATACCTTGATGTTTAAAAAATCAGCTAGTCGGAATTTTGAAAATCTTGATTTGGATTTTAGTTACTCAGTTATATATCTACAAAACGAACTATAGCTTGTTTATTTCTTACAGTTATTAACCTTACAGCTTGAAGATATGTAAAATATGTCACTTTGTTGATATACCTTCATGTTTAAAAAATCATAAAAAATCAGCTGGTCGGAATTTTGAAAATCTTGATTTGGATTTTAGTTACTCAGTTATATATCTACTAAACGTGCTATAGCTTGTTTATTTCTTACAGTTATTAACTTTAAAGCTTGAAGATATGTAAAATAAGTCACTTTTTTTTATATACCTTCATGTTTAAAAAATCATAAAAAATCAGCTAGTCGGAATTTTGAAAATCTTGATTTGGATTTGATTACACAGTTATATATCTACAAAACGGGCTATAGCTTGTTTATTTCTTACAGTTATTAACCTTACAGCTTGAAGATATGTGAATTATGTCACTTTTTTCTTGTATCTTCATGTATAAAAATCATAAAAAATCAGCTAGTCGGAATTTTGAAAATCTTCATTCGAATTTTAGTTACACAGTTATATATCTACAAAACGGGCTATAGCTTGTTTGTTTCTTACAGTTGTTAACTTTACAGCTTGAAGATATGTAAAATATGTAATTTTTTTTATATACCTTCATGTTTAAAAAATCATAAAAAATCAGCTAGTCAAAATTTTGAAAATCTCGATTTGGAGTTTAGTTACACTGTTATATATCTACAAAACGAGCTATGGCTTGTTTATATTTTACAGTTATTAACCTTACAGCTTGAAGATATGTAAAATATGTCACTTTTTTGGTATACCTTGATGTTTAAAAAATCATAAAAAATCAGCTAGTCAGAATTTTGAAAATGTTGATTTTGATTTTTTAGTTACACAGTAATATATCTACAAAACGAGCTATAGCTTGTTTATTTCTTATAGTTATTAACCTTACAGCTTGAAGATATGTAATATATGTCACTTTGTTGATATACCTTGATGTTTAAAAAATCATAAAAAATCAGCTAGTCAAAATTTTGAAAATCTCGATTTGGAGTTTAGTTACACTGTTATATATCTACAAAACGAGCTATGGCTTGTTTATTTTTTACAGTTATTAACCTTACAGCTTGAAGATATGTAAAATATGTCACTTTTTTGGTATACCTTGATGTTTAAAAAATCATAAAAAATCAGCTAGTCAGAATTTTGAAAATGTTGATTTTGATTTTAGTTACACAGTTATATATCTACAAAACGAGCTATAGCTTGTTTATTTCTTATAGTTATTAACCTTACAGCTTGAAGATATGTAAAATATGTAACTTATTTGATATACCTTGATGTTTAAAATATCATAAAAAATCAGCTAGTCGGAATTTTGAAAATCTTGATTTGGATTTTAGTTACACAGTTATATATCTACAAAACGAGGTATAGCTTGTTTATTTCTTACAGTTCTTAACCTTACAGCTTGAAGATATGTATAATATGTCACTTTTTTGATATACCTTGATGTTTAAAAAATCATAAAAAATCAGCTAGTCGGAATTTTGAAAAACTTGATTTGGATTTTAGTTACTCAGTTATATATCTATAAAACGAGCTATAGCTTGTTGGTTTCTTACAGTTATTAACCTTACAGCTTGAAGATATGTAAAATATGTCACTTTGTTCATATTCCTTCATGTTTAAAAAATCATAAAAAATCAGCTAGTCGGAATTTTGAAAATCTTGATTTCGATTTAGTTACATAGTTATATATTTTCAAAACGGGCTATAGCTTGTTTATTTCTTACAGTTATTAACGTTACAGCTTGAAGATATGTAAAATATATCACTTTTTTGATATACCTTGATGTTTAAAAAATCATAAAAAATAAAAATAAAAAAAGACCAGGTATTTACGTTAACTTAAAAAAAAAACCTGTGAAAGACGATTCTCGAAAATTCGCCGCGATGGGAATTGAACTCAGCCTTCCCAATGCTCAGTACGAGGCGAACGACGACTCTAACCACTCGGCCACGGGTGCAGCCATTGAATATAGAAAATATTTTTTATTTAACACAGATACGTGCTAATCTTATCAACAATACGAAAGAATAGCGAATAAAAATAAATAATAATAACGGAGATATGAGGTGTTAATTAGGACCCTTTTTTGAAATTCCTTGTTGATGGTGTACATAGTTTAGCTGTCAGGCATCGTTTGAAAGAAATTAAAAATAATGTTTTTTTTTATATAGAAAGGTAGTAGGTACGAAATAGCATAGAATAATTAAAAAAAAATTTTTTTTTTTGTAGAAATGACTATTGTTAAACTTAAAAAAATTATGACTCATGGGTTTATCATAATATGTTTTCAGGATTAATAAATACCCCAAAAAAATAAAGATCTTATCATAATTCTATTATGTTTTTCATATGTCTATAAAAATAAATCGACTCTAAACCAAACTCCATATTTTTTCTTGTACAAAGTACACGGATAACGTTAATTTAAAACAAAACACAACTAAGACCCTCCCGTGCGTAATCCGACCGTAATACTTCCTTAAATTCTGAAGGACTTTAACCTGTTCGAATTCCGGGACGAAACGAGATACTTCACGTCCCTCTTGTTTCCCCCAGTGTTGATTCTCTCTTTTTACGGGGATAAACTTTACCGCACATGTCTTGCCTCTCCAGAATTTACTACTTCAACTTTTGCCTCACATTCATAATAAATAACTTGCTGTTTAACTTAAGAAAAGTACTTTGACAGTTTAATGCTTTGTCTTATTATTGTTTCGCCGGGCGCAAAGTTCGGCATTGTATCGCTCGCGCGCCACCTCAATGGGAATTACATTAAAGGATTTCCGAAGTGCAGCAGCGCAGCGCAGTGGGCGGACGTAAATAATAAAACCATCACCAACTAGGGGTAAATATAGAGGTCACTCAAATTTTAATTTAATGGTGTTATATTACTTAGCAATCAAATTAATATTTAAATTAATCAGATATATATTTTTATGTAGTTTATGTTTCACAAAAATACAATGTATATGACCATAAATGAAAAACTATGAAATTCGCGAAATTTCTTTCATAATAGGGTTTGAACTCTCGCTCCCCAATTCTCAGTACAAGACGGACTTTAAGCACTCGGCTGAGCTAAGCTGGGTGCAAGATAATTTTAAATTAATCATTTCATATACATGCAACTTTCCCTATATAGAGATAGTTTAATGCCATGTGGCGACACCACATTAATACCATATGGGTAATGCACACCCAGTCGAAATAAACCAGATTTTGGCGATGTGTCTGTGTGTATGTCTGTCTGTGAACAAAATTCCGGGAAAACGAGCTTTTTAAAAAGAGGCGCGCCCGATGCAATATTTCCAAACCGATTTTCAACAGTCTAATAAATAACGGTACAATCAATGCAAAGTTTTAATTAATTTTTTAAGTTGTAGCTCCAATGGCGCGCGGGAGGCTCCGCCGCGCCGTGTCATCTATTGCGAAGTTCAGGCGCCCGTCGCTTTTTACTATTTTATGAAACTTTGCTAATTTCACCCTCTCTCCCCCCACTTGAAAGCGTTTTAATTAAACAACTTCATACCGATTGTCCACCGAATCTAATCTCTCCTGTATCCGGTGCGCTATATTTAAATTGTACCTAATGCGAATGCGAATAATGCGCCGTTTCCAGTACTTTAATTTGGGCAGAGAGATACTGCGTGCGGTTTTAGGAACTCCCATATATTTTGAACAGACATGTGTGTGTGTGTGTATTCATATAACTTTGGGCGAATAACTTGTGAGTTATGTAAGCCGGATTCCCAGCGTGACAGTCTCGAGTAATTTATAGAGACAGAACTGAGATGTGATAATGCTGAATATAACAGGATTATATGATTACCCACACGTATTTACAGACACACAATTTTTCTTATAATTTAAAAAAATATTTATAACGGCCCAGCTCAGTGGCCGAGTGGTTAGAGGCATCGTCCATCTCGTACTGAGCATTGGGGAGCCCGAGTTCGATTTTTCGCGAATCACCTTTCACAGTTTTCAGAGGTTTTCTGTGAAGTTAAGGTAAATACCGTGATTAAACTCCTCTGAGCTTCTCCCTTGACCGGCGGAAAAGCCTCACGTAAATATTTATATTTTATTTATAACGTAAAAAAAGAATATAGTATACTGCAGTAATATATTTTTTCAACTCCCATAGTAGTTATTATATTCGTTACAATTTGTAAATGACTATAGACATTTGAATGTAACAACATTATGTTGTTTTCCAATAGTTCAACCCTAGGTTGGTATTTGTGTTATATAAAATACTAAATGACGAACAAAATGAGATTTGGATGCAATTTTAAAATCGGCGAGGAAAACTCGATTCGCGTGTAATTTTAAAACAACCTCCGAGGGCCCTTTGTTTACCCTCGCGCCGCGGTTTAATATGAAATCGATTCCGTCGTATTATTGACTCTCCCCGCTTGATGGCCTTATATTTTTTCCTCTATTTGCGCATTTTACTTCCTCCACTCTACTCTGATAGTCTTTTAATGTTCCATGTCAGTATACAGGATTATTTTATGATAACGTTTTCTTCATTTATCCTATACCGTATTAAAAAATAATTATTGTTTTAACTAACTAGAATATTTAGTTGAATTTGAATATCCGAAATAAAAATCTAGCAAATCTAATTATTTGCTAGTATATTCCGGAAATTTTGAATAAATTTTGTTCAGAAAAAAGTAAGTTACAGTCACTTCATGGCTATCATCGCATGAGTTTGATATATTTGAGTGTGGAGGCCAAAAACATATAGAAGTGATCGAGTTATAACATCCAAATTGTATATCTAACAAAAATAACTATTTATCAGTATATTTTGAAAATTTGGTTAACTTCTGTTTACAAAAAGTAAGTTACAGTGACTTTTTGCTGCTAACATAGCAGTCTGAATGCAAAACACGTATAGAAGTAGTTGAGTTACAAAATCTGAAATTAATATCTGTCAAATATAACTATTGACTAGTATATTGTGAAAATTTAGTTAAAGTTACAGTCACTTTTTGTGGCTACCATCCACAGAGTTTGATATATTTGAGTGTCGAGGCGAAAAACGTATAGAAGTAGTTGAGTTATAATATCTTAAATTAATATTTGAAAAAGTATAACTATTTACAGTATATTTTGAATATTTTGTTAAATTTTGTTCACAAAAAGTAAGTTACAGTCACTTTTTGTGGCTACCATCGCTTGAGTTTCATATATTTGATTATGTAGGCCATACACGTATAAAAGTGTTGAGATACAATATCCAAAATATACATCTAATAAATTCGACTATTGACCAGTATATTTTGAAAATTTGGTTAAATTTTGTTCACAAAAAAGTAAGTTACAGTATACTTTTTGTGGTTAACACAATTACATTTTACATTATTTTTATTAATTTTAGTTTGAAGGCCAAATCCATATAGAAGTAGTTGAGTTACAATATCCAAAATTTATATCTAATAAATACTATTATTTACCATTGTATTCTGAAAATTTGGTTAAATTCTGTTTACAAAAAAGTAGCAGTCCTTTTTGTGTGGCTAATATCGCACGATTTTGATATATTTAAGTTTGAAGGCCATAAACGTATAGACGTAGTTGACTTACAATATCCAAAATTTATATTTAATAAATATAACATTTTACCAGTATATTCTGAAAATTTCGTTACATTTTCTTTATAAAAAAGTAAGTTACAGTCAGTTTGTGTGGCCAACATCCCATAATTTTGATACATTTAAGTTTGAAGGCCAAGAACGTATATAAGTAGTTGGGTTACAATATCCGATTTTTATATCTAACATATATAGCTATTGATCGGTATTTTGTGAAAATTTGGTTAAATTTTGATTACAAGAACGAAGGTTATAGTCACTTTTCGTGGCTACCATCGCATGAGTTTGATATATTTGAGGCTGTACGCCAAAAACGTATAGATGTAATTGAGTTATGATATTCAAAATTTATATTTAACCAACATAGCTATTTACCAGTATATTTTGAAAATATGGTTAAATTTTGTTTCATAAAAAAAGTAAGTAACATTCATTTGTTTAGAAAAGAATAAGTTACAGTAACTTTTTGTGGTTCTTATCCCTTGAGTTTGATATATTTGAGTATAGAAGCGAGAAACGTATAGAAGTACTTGAGTTACAATAACTAAAATTTATATTTGAGTTACAATCTTTTAAGTTTATATCTGATAAATGAATCTATTTACCAGTATATACTGAAAAATTCGTTAAATTTTATCTTGAAAAAAGTAAGTTACAGTCACTTTTCTTGACTACCAATGCATGTGTTTTATATATTTGAGTGTGAAGGCCAAAAACGTATAGAAGTGGTTGAGATACAATATCCAAAATTTATTTCTAAAAAATACAAATATATACCAGTATATTTTGAAAATTTGGTTAGATTTTATTGACAAAAACGTAAGTTTCAGTCACATTTCGTAGCTACCATCGCATGAGTTTGATATATTTGAGTATAGAGGCAAGAAATGTATAGAAGTAGTTGAGATACAATATTTAAAATGTGTATCTAATAAATATAACTATTTTTTGTATTTGTTCTGGTCGGGGGTTTCCAGGTATGAGGTCTAGGTACCTGTCTGCTCCTTTTTTTGTAGAGCCTAAGGCCCCAACTACTATTAGCACTACTACTACTATTATTGTTATAATTATTATTACAAGTACGTTACCGATTTCAATTATAATTGGTAAATTTTAATACAAATTTTATTCTGAAGATTTTGGCTTAAATTTTGTATGAATGCATTTAGAAATTAGTCTAGAATAGAACCCCCGCCATACAAACTCTAAATTCGCGGAGTCGCATAAATTCAGCGAGATTCCACCATAAAAATAACGGTCGGCACAATTAACAAACAACAGCCCAAAGTTACTACCTAAATTGCCGCCGCTGGTAATTAAGTCGCGCAATAATTATACCCAAGGCTTATATAATGCACTGCCCCGGTTTTCATTTACATAAATATCAAATCCATGTGTTAAATTAACCCCGTTACCGCTCGCACGATGTGTGCACGAAATGTCCCTACGAATATAAGGAAATTATTCAAGTGAAAGAATTTTGAATGAATTAATGCTGATTTTTAGGGTGTTGAAATATCTAATCTAACATCACGTATTATAATATTCAACCAAATATATATATATATATATATATATATATATATATATATACATATATATATATATATATATATATATATATATATATATATAAATATAAATCCCAACTAGCAACTTGAAATTAAAAGCAAACTCACATTTATTAGAGCCGGACTTATTAAATAAAAATAAGTCCGGCTCTAATGTTTATACATCAAAAAATTTCTAGCCCAGAGCCTTTAAAGTTAACACGCTTATTGTCCTTTACGCAAAAGCATCTGCAGCTCTTTAATATTATTCATAGAGGATAATCCCTCGGGGATTTTAGTGGAAAGGCTGGTCAATATTTTAAAGCCCGCGTTTACGGTGGCGCATGTTGCACTGGGGAAGCCTGCGGCTTCCTCGGAATACCGCTCGCCTGATACCGTTACATTTGTGACATTTTCTGTCCATCACACCTGCGAAATACGCCGGAAATGCAGCTGAATGCACCGCTGAAAATAGATCCGACAACTTAAATTGGCGGGTAGGAGTGAATTAGAACATTTATGGACGACAGCGTACTTTTCTACGACAGTTCAATTATTAGACTTTAATTCTATGTGTTTTTTGTATAGCTAAATAGTATTGATAATGCATTCTAGGTGAATAGCGCTAATAGAAGGTTGAATAATTTAAAATTATTGGTAACGTTTGAAATTGCACTTTTTATAGAAAATACAGACTTGAAACAAACTATTTCTTATGTGCATTGTTAATTATCTGGTCGCCTTAAAATGTATGTTATATTCAAGAAAGAATACACAAATATATACATTTATAGCAAGAACAAAAATGAAATTATTTAGTTGCCTTAAAATGTATGTTATTTTCAAGAAAAAATACACAAATATGTACATTTGTATCACAAAAAAAAAATATGAAAGAATTTAAAAAACAAATCAACAAACAGTATGATAAATGTATTTCCTTAGTAATATAATTGTAAAGCCTGGGGAATATTGATGATGTCATTACAATGTAAAACTGAGTTTTCTCCGTCGAGTCGCGCGGGGCGGCGTGAGACGCGCTCCGTATAAATTGATGACAAATTGATTTTAGTTTGAGCACCAAATTGATTTTCTACGTCTTCTTCCACCGCCGCGCGCGCTATTCCCGCCGCCTTTGTATCCAGTCCCGTTTTAAAAACGCGTTGTTTACGATATTTATTTTTCGGACGATTTGCGCGACGCCGATGGCTTTATGCAGCGCGACAAATCGCGTTATGAGCGTTTGATTTGTAAAAATATTCGATTTGTAAGACTCTAGTCTAGGGGGGGCGATGCGATAATTCACTACTTAATTGAATGTTACGGCGCAGTATATATACGCCGTGTATAAATCTAGATGCGAATCTGAAAGAATTATTAAAGCGTTTCACGTAATAGCGTAGACTTAATTAGTTCTTTACGGGCCCGCGCGCGGGCTCTGGCTTATTTATGCATCCCCCGGACCCGCCCATCCCACACACAGCAACTCCGCGTCGCAGTAAATCACCGGGGCCTATAACTAGAGGTCTTATAATAGTTTTTATGTAAACAACCCTCAGTAAAGTCTATGTTACATGAAGTTATAATTGTATACGTTCTTACAGCTGAAGAATTAATGGCTACTACTGTAACTGTTTGTATTTGAATATGAATACTAGATGCGATTTATTGTTACATGTTTGATAAACACTAAAAAACCTTTTCTTGGTAGTTATTGGCCTTTATAGTTTATGAAAACAGCACACAAAGTCGTCATATGTTAATTTAAAGCCCTTTAAGTTCTTTAATTTAAATTTTTAGTAGCCTGCTCGAGGCATATTAGGTTGGGTAGTTTTATAAACTATAACATTTTTTATATTTATATTTATAATCATTATTATGTTTATTACTAACAAGAAAATAGATTCTTTTCTTTTCTTATATTTATTACCATTATTATGTTTATTACTAACAAGAAAATAGTTTCTTGCGTGATATGTATGTGTTGAGGAATTTTGATGTATTTTGTCCATATGATTTTTTTAAATTTGAGAATCCACTTTTGCTCTCAACACCTCATGTACAGTGAGTAATTTTGGTGTATAAATTTCTTATATCTATTTTTATATATTATTATTTTTTTAAATTTAATTTTTTTATTATTATATTTTTTTCCATAAATTTAAATTCCTCATACACTTCAACACCTCATTTGCAGTGAGTAATTTTGGTGGATGCGCCGGGTAGTTAAACACGCGCACAGTTTACACCTCTTTATAAGCGACAATAGCCATCTATCTAGCTTATTCTGGCTTGAGGTGGAGAATCTTTGGAACTAAAACTACTATTAGGTGAAAAACAAAACCTGAACGATCAATAATTTTGCTTCTGCTCTATAATCAAACTATTTACTCTACCCTAAATCAAAAATAGAATCCTCTGCATTAATTTAAATGCGAAAGTCGTGGTATCGATTAAGATTATGTGTCGATGCATATGCATTGTTGTCTTTTGATAATGCCCCTCACGTAGAGGCGGCTACCAACTTTACACATTGCCGGCGAGCACCAGCGCCTTGTGCAGGTGCTCCCCCGCAAACGTGCCAAGTTGCAGGAATGATTCCGCGTAACTCTGCTTTAATGTTTGTCGAACGTGCAACTTCAAATCCTAGTTATATTCAAGTTCCGCCCGCTTCCCACATGACGAATGATAACTAACACGCCCCATCGGCGGCTGATTTATCACGGGCGCTCGATGAAGCGTCGAACAGAAAATATTTCACCCAGTTAAATAACTTTGGAATCAATGTTATTCTTATATCGACTGTGTAGCGCAATAAGGGCCAATCTGCTACATAGTCGATATATGGATAGTGTGAGTTAATAAAAGCATTTACAATGAGTTGATTATTTTATTATGCCCAAATATATTAATTTTGTAATTTTGATTATAATACCCTGAAATTGTATGCTTTTTAATTTCATGTAAAGCACACGAAAATCATGAAAACGTTGGATTATGGGAACCATACTTTTGGACATTCTAACGCAGAGATTCTTACAATATTTGAACACCTTTTTCATTACTTTACAAACGAAAAGGTTAGACTATGAGAAGTATACTTTTTAACATCCTGATAATCCTTCTAAATCAGAAGTTCTCACAATGTTTGATCCACAATTCGCATTTTAATGTATGGAAATTTTATAAAGAAAATTAAAATTTAGCTCCTCGCAACTTATATTTAAAATAAAAAAAGAGATGCAGATGAAATGGAAGCGGTACACAAAGGAGGTTTTGATTTAACATTAATTAATTCATGTGAACCTGAAATGTATATATAACAACGTTTCTTTATATATACAAATTATCAAAAATACGGTTTGAATTTGGGAATGGATATTGATTTATATTTTTTTTTTTCTTATTCTTGCGTTTATAAGCATTGTGTATTGGGGTATTTTTGTATTTTTTGAGAGATTATGCCAAATAAAGGTCTTTTTTTATTATTATTATTGATTTATCATATTATAGTTATAAAATTAATCCAATTTTATACTGCCTATCCTGAATCTACTAATATTTCATTTATTTTTGCGTTATGATATGTATGTGTTGATGAATTTTTATGATTTTCGTTTAGGTGTATTTCGACCATATGAAATTGTGCGCACACATTCGCTGAAATATGAATAGTAATTTGAAATGCCGCGACAAAAACAAGCAGCCGTTTCAACTCATAAATGCGTCATTCGATAAACGATAAAATGAAAATGTGCGCCCCTCGGGACGCACCTGGCGGCCCTATTAATTGGAAATATTGAAAACTAATAGCCGGGGGGACTCGGCTAAGTTGCGCTCGGTGCAGCGTAATTTTTTAATGATCCGTAAAATACCCGGCCGGCAAATTAATAATTCGCAAATCCCGCTGCATCGATAGATCCGCAACCAGTTGTTTTCTTTTAATTATAATTTATCTATATTTAGTATATTTTAAAAAAAGTTTTAGGGATTTCAAAAAAAACTTCTATTCTTATAGGGCCATCAACCGTGAAGCTTTTCCACCGGTCAAGGAAGAAGTTTAAACACCCGGTATTTACCTTAACTTCACAGAAAAAAGGTGATTTTCGAAAATTCGCTCCTCGCTGGGGATTGAACTCAGGCTCCCCAATATTCAGTACAGTACACTCGGCCACTGAGCTGGGTTAGGGATTTCATTAACTAATAATTAATTAATTATTAGATTCAATATAAATCATTTGTGAAATATAGGAGTCTGCGTGTTGTAAGCCACCAAAAGAACACACCCCAAAAATGGTATATAGGAAGATTTGCGTGTGAATTTGGGTGATTTGGATGATTTGGATGATTTGGGTGATTTGGGTGATTTGGGTTGAAATGCCATTGAAATGTTACTACTGAAAATCATTATAAAAATCTGCAGCATGATACTGCACATTCCTATAATGATTTTCAGTAGTAACATTTCAATGGCATTTCAACCCAAATCACCCAAATCACCCAAATCACCCAAATCACCCAAATCACCCAAATCACCCAAATCACCCAAATCACCCAAATCACCCAAATCACCCAAATCACCCAAATCACCCAAATCACCCAAATCACCCAAATGCACACGCAAATCATCCAATATACCATTTTTGGGGTGTGTTCTTTTAGTGGCTTACCACACGCGGACTCCTATATTTCACAAATGATTTATATTGAATCTAATAATTTTAAGTAGTAACATTTCAATGACTTTTCAATCCTAGAATATCTAGAGTAAGAGTAATGATTTTCTATAATAAAACACTGAATAATTTCAGTAGTACATTTCAAAGCTACGATATAGATTTTCAATATAAAATATACTAGCTCACGCTCTTACTTAATCTATATATAATTGAAACTGTTTTTTTTCTCTCTATCTCATTTGGTTGTTAAAATCCATTTTCTCCGGCTTGCTTTGCGCCGGATCGTAGTATCGGCGGCCCTGTGACGTTTAATTTCATTTAAATAATTACAGGTCGCGCAAATAAATGGGAAAGTTTAAATGGAATTTCCGACGGCGGACGCCTTGAAAGTGACCGCACAAAGAAGTTAATTATAATTTACCCCGGCGGCGGAATTCGAATCGTGGGGGCTGGTAAAAAAATTCCTTTGAGCGGATGCAAATTGCCAGCGCGATTCAATTATACCCGGTGTCGTCGCGACTTATGACTTCGATGGCACAACCCGACGCGTTCATTTGCTAGCTATCTAAAGGGGAAAATATTGTTATGATGATGTTAGGTGAAGAAATCTATTAGCTTTTTTTATTAACTTGCAGGACAACTTTATGCGCGTGCCAAGGGGCAGTGATGGATTCAAATTAAATCTGACATCTCAAAATAAATTAAATTCTTATACACACGTTACGTTTTAGTGATACAAATTGTAATATTATATTTGAGATTTTAGCAAAAACTGTGTAGCGGAATAACACACAATATTCTCAAAAATTTATAATTTAATCTAAAACTTATTTTGGACCTCTATATTCTTATTATGGCACGAATTATTAAATTATATTGAGATTTTAGCAAAAACTGTGTAGCGGAATAACACACAATATTCTCAAAAATTTACAATTTAATCTAAAACTTATTTTGGACGTCTATATTCTTATTATGGCACGAATTATTAAATTATATTGAGATTTTAGAAAAATATGTGTAGCAGAATGGCACACAATTTTCACTAGTTCATTAAAACACTTTATTATTTGCTCTAAAACTTATTTGTGATGTCTATACTCTTCTTATGGTATTGGAATTGTAAAATTGTATGAAATATTAGCAAAAGCTGTGTAGTGGAATGACATACCATTTTGTAGTATTTTTTATTGCATGAGTATACTAGTAATTAATCATATTCATTAGACACACATTTTGGAAATTGTAACCTAACTGCTTCTATACGTTTTTGACCTTCAAACTCAAATATATCAAAATCATTCGATGTTAGTCACAAAAAGTGATTGTAACTTACTTTTTTGTGAACAAAACTTCACCAAATTTTCAGAATATATTAGAAAATAATTATATTTGTTAGATATACGCTTTGGTAATTGCAACTTAACCAATTTTATACGTTTTTGACCTCTAAACACAAATATATCAAAATCATGCGATGTTAGACAGCAAAAGTGATTATAACTTATATTTTTATGAACAAATTTTCACCAAATTTTCAAAATATATTGGTAAATAATTCTATATGTTAGATATACAGTTCGGTAATTGTAGCTTAACCATTTCTATATGTTAGATATACATTTCGGTAATTGTAGCTTAACCATTTCTATACGTTATTGACCTCTGAACTCAAATATATCAAAATCATTCGATGTTAGACCACAAAAGTGACTTTAACTTATTTTTTTGTGAATAAAATTGTACCAAGTTTTCGGAATATACTGGTAAATAATTATACTTGATAAATGTATACTTCAGTAATTGTAACTTGAATATATTTATACGTTCTTGGCCGTCAAACTCAAAAATATTAAAATAATGCGATGTTAACCATGAAAAATTATTATAACTTACTTTTTTTTTGTCAAAAAACTTCAAACAAGTTTCGGGATATACTGACAAATATTTAGATTTATCAGATATATACTTGGGTAGATGTAACTCAACTGCATCTATATGTTTTTGGCCTTTAAACTCAAATATATTAAAATCATGTGATGTTAGCTACAAAAAATGAATGTAACTTACTTTTTTTGTAAACAAAATTTCACTATGTTTTTAGTATTCAGTAGAAATTAATCAACTTTGTTAGATATAAATTTCGGAAATTGTAACTAAAATATTTCTATATGTTTTTGTACTCCAAACTCAAATATATCAAAATCATGCGATGTTGGCCAAGAAAAGTGACTGTAACTTACATTTTTGTGAATAAAATTTCACCATATTTTCAAAATATATTAATAATTAATTTAATTTATTAGAAGTATATTTTGTAAATTGTAACTTAACTGCTTCTATGAATTTTTGACCTTCAAACTCAAAAATATCAAAATCATTCGATGTTGGCTACGAAAAGTGATTGTAGCTTACATTCTGGTGAACAAAATTGCACCAAATTTTCAGAATATATTAGTAAATAATTATATTTGTTATATATACACTTCAGTAATTGTAACTTGACCATTTCTATACGTTTTTGACCTCTAAACTCAAATATACTTTTGCTGTCTAACATTGCATGATTTTGAATTCAATGTTAGACAGCAAAAGTGGCTGTAACTTACTTATTTGTAAATATAATTTAACCAAGTTTTCGAAATATACTGGAAACTAATTAGAATTAATAGATGTACACTTCTGTAACTGTAACTCAACTACATCTATACGTTATTGGCCCTTAAACTCAAATATATCAAAAAGATGCGATGTTAGCTATGAAAAGTGACTTTTTTTGTCAAAAAACTTTAATCAAGTTTCGGAATATACTTGTAAATAATTAGATTTGTCAGATATACAATTGGGTAATTGTAACTCAACTGCATCTATACATTTTTGGCCATTAAACTCAAATATATTAAAATCATGCGATGTTAGCCACGAAAAGGGAATGTAACTTACTTTTTTGTAAACAAAATTTCACCAAGTTTTCAAAATTCACTAGTAATTAATCAAATTTATTAGATATAAATTTTGGAAATTGTAACTCAAATATTTCTAAACGTTTCTAGCCGCCAAACTCAAGCATATCAAAATCGTGCGAAGTTGGCCAAGAAAAGTGACTGTAACTTACATTTTTGTGAACAAAATTTCACCATATTTTCAGAAATAAACTAGTAATTAATGATATTTGTTAGACATCTATTTTGGAAATTGTAACTTAACTGCTTCTATGCGTTTTTGGCCTTCAAACTCAAATATATCAAAATCATGTGATGTTAGGCAGCAACAATGACTGTAACTTATATTTTTATGATCAAAATTTCACCAAATTTTCATAATATATTAGTAAAATATTATATTTGTTAGATATACACTTCGGTAATTGTAACTTAACCATTTCTATACGTTTTTGACCTCTAAACACAAATATATAACAATCATACGATGTTAGACAGCAAAAGTGACTGTAACTTATTTTTTTGTAAATAAAATGGAACCAAGTTTTCGGTATATACTGGTAATCAATTAAGCTTGATAGATGTAAACTTTGGTAATTGTAACTCAACTATATCTATACATTCTTGGCCCTCAAACTCGAAAATTTCAAAAAGATGCGATTTTAGCCATGAAAAGTGACAGTAAGTAAGTATTACTTTTTTTTATCAAAAAAACTTCAACCAAATTTCGGGATCTACTGGTAAATAAAACAGATTTGTCAGATATATACTTGGATAATTGTAACTCAACTGCATTTATACGTTTCTGGCCTATAAACTCAAATATATTAAAATCATGCGATGTTAGCTACAAAAGTGAAAGAAACTTACTTTTTTTTGTAAAAAAAGTTTCATTAAGTTTTCAAAATCGCTAGTAATGCATCAAATTTGTTAGATATAAATTTCGGAAATAGTAACTCAACTATTTCTATACGTTTTTGGCCTCCAAACACAAACATATGAAAATCGTGCGATGGTAGCCAAAAAAATGACTGTAACTTACATTTTTGTGAACAAAATTCTACCAAATTTTCAAAATATACTAGTAATTAATCATATTTAGTAGACGTATATTTTGGAAACTGTAACTTAAGTGCTTCTATGCGTTTTTCAACTTCAAACTCAAATATATATGAGAATCATTCGATGTTATCCACGAAAAGTGATTGTAACTTGTAACAAAATTTCACTAAATTTTCAGAATATACTAGTAATTAATCATATTTATTAGACGTATATTTTGGAAACTGTAACTTAACTGCTTTTATACGTTTTTCAACTTCAAACTCACATATATGTGAAAATTATTCGATGTTATCCACGAAAAGTCATTGCAACTTACTTTTTTGTGTACAAAATTTCACCAAATTTTCAGAATATACTAGTAATTAATCATATTTATTAGACGTATATTTTGGAAACTGTAACTTAACTGCTTCTATGCGTTTTTCAACTTCAAACTCAAATATATATGAAAATCATTAAATGTTATCCACGAAAAGTGATTGTAACTTACTTTTTTGTGAACAAAATTTCACCAAATTTTCAGAATATACTAGTAATTAATCATATTTATTAGACGTATATTTTGGAAACTGTAACTTAACTGCTTCTATGCGTTTTTCAACTTCAAACTCAAATATATATGAAAATCATTCGATGTTATCCACGAAAAGTGATTGTAACTTACTTTTCTGTGAACATAATTTCACCAAATTATCAGAATATACTAGTAATTAATCATATTCATTAGACTTATATTTTAGAAACTGTAACTTAACTTCTTTTATGCGTTTTTCAACTTCAAACTCAAATATATATGAGAATCATTCGATGTTATCCACGAAAAGTGATTGTAGCATACTTTTTTGTGAACAAAATTTCACTAAATTATCAGAATATATTGGTAAATAATTATATTTGTTAGATATATACTTCGATAATTCTAACTTAACCATTTGTATACGTTTTTGACCTCTAAACTCAAATATATCAAAATCATGCAATGTTAGACAACAAAAGTGACTATAACTTACGTTTTCGTAAGTAGAATTGAACCAAGTTTTCAGAATATACTGGTAAATAATTGCATTTGTTAGATTTAAATTTAGGAAATTATAACTCATGTAGATCTATACGTTTTTCGGCCTTCAAAATCAAATATATCAAAATCATGCAATGTTAGCTACAAAACTGAATGTAAGTTATCTTTTTGAGATCCCAATTTTACCAAATTTATACTGGTAAGTGTATATTTTGAAAATTTGGTAAAATTGTGATCTCAATAAAATAATTTACAATTAGTTTTGTAGCTAACATCGCTATGTTGGTTAAATATAAATTTTGGATATCATAACTCAACTACTTCTATATGTTTTTGGCATCCACCCTCAAAAATTGGGATCTCAAAAAGATAATTTACAATTAGTTTTGTAGCTAACATCGCATGATTTTGAATTAGATTTGTTAGATGTAAATTGTATTTCAACTACTTCTATATTTTTTTATGACGTTCAATCTAAAATATAACAAAATCGTTCGTTGTTAGTCATTTAAAGTAACTATTTTTTGTACTAAATATCTGAATTTTTACATAGTGTACTTGTAAATAATTAGATATGTCGTATATAAATTCTGGAAGATGTAACTCAACGAGTCTCCAAAATTTAAATAATCTCACTCTCATCTCATAAATCGCTTTACTGGGTAACAATTAGAAGCATTAAAATTTCCATGTTCTCTGACGTACAAACATAACATAAGAAACCTTTCGCTGTAACAACCTCAACTGGTAACGAGACAACCGTGACACGTACAACCTTTTCAAACCCGATGTTTTCACCGCCGCGAATTATATTAATGGGTTTGCGCGTCGGCGGCCGGTTCATTCATCATGTAAATTAATTAAAACCGAAACAAACGGCAGCGTTATAAATACCCGGCACCTGTTTATTCCCAATTACATTAGAGAAACCTATAAATAATACAAACAAATCACCGGGTGACCGGAGAACGAAGGGAATCGAACCTAATCGGCGCATAACGTGACGATACGCGATTCATCAAAGCCCGCGTGTCGCGCGTAATTTCTACCAACACACCGTACGTAGCTTTTTTCTCTCCCTGCTTTATTACAAGGGAAGTATGGAAATGATTGGGTTATTGATATATAAGTGTACTAATGGTGCCACTTCGATAGCTTATCAGTAATGCGAGTGAAAAAATAATATTAATTTGAATAATAAATAATACGTATTTTATTTTGTTATTAGAAATATTCGTTTTATTTATTATTATAATGAATTATCACAAAGTAGACACCAATTCAATCCAATATTTAATATTAATTATATCGATTTTTTTTGTTATTAGAAAAATTCGTTTTATTTATTATTATAATGAATTACCACAAAGTAGACACATTCTACCTCTATTTGTTCTCCTACCCATCTCTGTCCTACCTCTACATCTCATCTACATATCCTGCACCAGTCTCTCCTCACCCAAATCCTGCAATCTTTCTTCGAACTTCACTACCCTCCATTTCTATACATATTTGCTTATTTTTCGAATATTTTAGAAACTAGATACTATTAAATGTAAATTTTATATAAGTTTAACTCAAGTACAGTTCTTTTTGTCGTAAAAAGTACATACATCCAATTTTATTTACTATAGAACTTTTACGCGAGTGAGAATCAGACGAAAAAAGTCACACACAAGTCCTCGTTATGTCAGACAATACAAATCACGTTAGGCTTTTTTCCAACATCCGCGCGTCTAAAATCCTTTGATGTTTAATTGACCGAATGCGTTTTCCCCTTTCGCGGCTGCAAACAAAGCTTTTTCTTGTCGGCGCCAGTACGGTGCGAGAAGTTGAAAACGGGATTAAAATGAAATCGCCGAAATGGAGTGTAGTTGAAAACATTTATTACACTTCGATAAATTATATTAGCTTTATCGCCCTGCAGACGATGAATTATTATAAACGCGAGAGGGGGAACTTTCCGCGCGTGAATTATTCCCGTGTCGTTTTAGCGTTTTCAAATATTCCCATTTGATTTATATTTGACACGCCCGCGCTACTCACCCCAGGGCACAGAGCGAGACTTTTTTTATGAAATATTTTAATTAAATAAATATATTCGTGTGAAAAAAATTTAGATGAGTTTCCTGTTTTTATAAAACAGAGAGATTCTGTTTCAATACTTTTAAATTAATGTATATGTAGAATTCTAATTTTCCAGTATATTACTTACTAGAAGGCGGAAAGACCTACTTATTAGTATCACCAATTCGTGATGAGAATATTTGTGATAAGCTTATGCCAACCATGAACCAAGACTTAGAATTTAAATTTATACTCGAACCAAAGAGTAAGCATAAGAATAGACGATGAAATATCAGAGAAGGTAGCAATACGGTGCGACAAGGATATATTCTCTTTAATATGCTTTTCAACTTCTACGCGGAGAAGATATTTAGAATGAAGTAAACGTTGGGGATGTTGTGGTAAATTATTTGAGGTATGCGGACGATGCGATAATATTAGCTACCATCTGCGAAGATTTACAAAAAATAATTAGAACAACCGCAGAGCACAGGCTGTAAATGAGTCTCAAACTGAACGTGAAAAAGACAAAATCGTTGCGAGTAAAAAGCCAATAAAGGGGTTTGAACTGTCCCTCTCCAATCCTCAGAACGATACGGACTATAGACGATTTATATGTATGACTGTTATATTATTTATTAATTTAAATGATTAATAAAGGCCCTCACATACTCATCCACCATTCGTTTAATTAAAAATTTTACATTTCGTTTTATTCCGTAAATATTAACGTTTGCATCGCACGTGCTGTGTTTTGGAAAACGTGTAATCCTTCACAACGGCGCGACGGCGGCGGCATAAACGAAAGTCCCCGCGGGGGTTAAATGCAAAATGTATCGTCGAGTTTTGCGTGGGCCCGCGGGCGGTCCGCCCCCGTGCTCGGACCCCCCGCCAACGTGCTACATTAAACACGTCGTCGGATTCATCTGATAACTACGCAGGACGTACGCCCAATGCGTTATTAATAAACCAACATATGGAATGAAGACCTAATGTATCTATACAGCGAATTACAGAACACACATAGAATTCAGAGGAAGTAAAAAAATCTATGCGAGTCCAAAAATAAAACTATCATAACATCACAGTGTGTTTATTCATTTAAACACAACTAAAGGTGTTTTTGTTTAAACGCCCCTTGGCGTGCTGTATCGCTCCAAGTTTTGCAGTCGTGCACAGGTTATAAGGGTCGAGGTAGGACTGTGCGCATAAAGAGCGACATATAGAACAAGAGACGATACGCCCGGGGCACTAAATAGTGATAAATGAAAACAGCTTAATGCAGTAAATTTCTATTTTATTTCCTCAAAAAAAACGTGATTTTAGCTCGATTATCAATACTCTAGGGAAATTACGGCTTCTAATGCTATCGATGTGTAATATTGAACAATTGTATACTATACGAAAAATTAAACATTTGACCGTACTTGGCAACACGATTCGATTTTCCCATTATTTAAGCTTCGCTAGCAAAAATATTTAATGTTCTTCTCTCTCAACTAACAATTTCAAACAAAACAAAAACACAATGATGATTACATAAACCATAATAATTAAAGAAGCCTGAACGGATAAAACAAATCCCATCACGAACATTTGCACGCCCCCAAAAAGAAAACAATAAACCAGCCCGAAATTACACGTTGGCATCTAATGATAAAACTGATGACCCCCCGCGTCAAAACTTTTATTTCATTAAAGTACGGCTAGCATTTAGCTGGGGCACGTTACGTCTAGTCTATTATACGCTTCAAGTAGTGTATCGCGATTGTGTAATAATTTCGGTGCTCCCCGAAATTCTAAACATTATAAGTTGGGCATTTTCCGAGTAAGCCCATAAAGCACGCAACTTCAGGAGCATCAAAAGTTTCGCCCGTTTCTCATTATCCTGCAGACTGTGTACTTGTAAAACTAACTAGTGACGGGGGGAAGGGAGCCGCGTAATAAACCCATCATATTTTTGTCAATCTAACCGGAACAAAGGAAATCGTTACGACTTGTGTTAATAGCAACCGGTTGTATGAGAATATATTGATATATGTAACCGAAATTCAAGTGTATAGCAATAAAAAAGGAATAAGATTAAATTGGAAGTTTAGGGTACAGGTAGAAAAAAAATTACCGTTACGGTAACTGCATCTTAGTAAATAAGTATACTACTTTCCGCAAGTATACTAATTGTCGGTAGCAAGTTTTAAGTAGTTTTAACAACTACCAACTCAAGTTATATCAATTTAATTCGAGTAACATTTACAATTGTTGCAAATATTTTTATTTAAAAAATCGTAAAAAATACAGTTTTCAAACTACATATTAGTAAATGAGTATACTACTTTCCGGAAGTATACTAAATATTGGTAGCAAGTTTTAAGTAGTTTGAACAACTGCAACTCGAGTTATATCGATTTAACTCGAGTAATATTTACAGTTGTTATATATATTTTTATTTAAAAAATCGTAAAAAATACAGTTTACAAACTGCATATTAGTAAATGAGTATACTACTTTCCGCAAGTATGCTAAATATTGGTAGCAAGTTTTAAGTAGTTTGAACAACTGCAACTCGAATTATATCGATTTATCTCGAGTAACATTTACAGTTGTTATATATATTTTTATTTAAAAAATCGTAAAAAATACAGTTTATAAACTGCATATTAGTAAATATGTATACTACTTTCCGCAAGTATGCTAAATAATGGTAGCAAGTTTTAAGTAGTTTGAACAACTGCAACTCCAGTTATATCGATTTAACTCGAGTAACATTTACAGATGTTATATATATATTTATTTAAAAAATCGTATAAAATACAGTTTTCAAACTACATATTAGTAAATGAGTATACTACTTTCCGCAAGTATACTAAATATTGGCAGCAAGTTTTAAGTATATTTTTATTTGTTATATATATTTTTATTTAAAAAATCGTAAAAAATACAGTTTTCAAACTGCATATTAGTAAATGAGTATAGTATTTTCCGCAAGTATACTAAATATTAGTCGCAAGTTTTAAGTAGTTTGAACAACTGCAACTCGAGTTATATCGATTTACCTCGAGTAACATTTACAATTATTGCAAATATTTTTATTTGAAAAATCGTAAAAATAGAGTTTTCAAACTGCATATTAGTAAATGAGTACACTACTTTCCGCAAGTATACTAAATATTGGTAGCAAGTTTTAAGTAGTTTGAACAACTGCAACTCGAGTTATATCGATTTAACTCGAGTAACATTTACACTTGTTATATATATTTTGATTTAAAAAATAGTAAAAAATACAGTATACAAACTGCATATTAGTAAATAAGTATACTACTTTCTGCAAGTATACTAAATATTGGTAGCAAGTTTCAAGTAGTTTGAACAACTGCAACTCGAGTTATATCGATTTAACTCGAGTAACATTTACAGTTGTTATATATATTTTTATTTAAAAAATCGTAAAAAATACAGTTTTCAAACTACATATTAGTAAATAAGTATGCTACTTTCGGCAAGTATACTAAATATTGGTAGCAAGTTTTAAGTAGTTTGAATAACTGCAACTCGAGTTATATCGATTTAACTCGAGTAACATTTACAGTTGTTATATATATTTTTATTTAAAAAATCGTAAAAAATACAGTTTTCAAACTACATATTAGTAAATAAGTATACTACTTTCCGCAAGTATGCTAAATATTGGTAGCAAATTTTAAGTAGTTTGAACAACTGCAACTCAAGTTATATCGATTTAACTCGAGTAACATTTGCAGTTGTTATATATATTTTTATTTAAAAAATCGTAAAAAATACAGTTTTCAAACTACATATTAGTAAATTAGTATACTACTTTCCGCAAGTATGCTTAATATTGGTAGCAAGTTTTAAGTAGTTTGAACAACTGCAACTCAAGTTATATCGATTTAACTCGAGTAACATTTACAGGTGTTATATATATTTTATTTAAAAAATCGTAAAAAATACAGTTTTCAAACTACATATTAGTAAATAAGTATACTACTTTCCGCAAGTATACTAAATATTGGTAGCAAGTTTTAAGTAGTTTGAACAACTGTAACTCGAGTTATATCGATTTAACTCGAGTAACATTTACAGTTGTTATATATATTTTTATTTAAAAAATCGTAAAAAATACAGTTTTCAAACTACATATTAGTAAATGAGTGTACTACCTTCCGCAAGTATACTAAATATTGGCAGCAAGTTTTAAGTAGTTTGAACAACTGTAACTCGAGTTATATCCATTTAACTCGAGTAACATTTACAGTTGTTATAAATATATTTTTATTTAAAAAATCGTAAAAAATACAGTTTTCAAACTACATATTAGTAAATAAGTATACTACTTTCCGCAAGTATGCTAAATATTGGTAGCAAGTTTTAAGTAGTTTGAACAACTGCAACTCGAGTTATATCGATTTAACTCGAGTAACTTTCATATTGAATTTTTATTAGTATAACCCATTTGGTTTTCATTAAATACACGAAAAACACAATAGTGAATTATAATAAATTTTTTAGAGAATATAACTGATTTACTGAGTAATCAAATTTTAATTTAAGGCAGTGGGGAACATTTTGTAAAACCACAATTAATATTTTAAGAGTTAAATGTTATTTTCAGCGTAAGTTATTGAGTAAGAAGAATACTTAATTTATATATTATTATTCACCGCCTACGCAGCACGGTAGAAGGCAAATGATAATATATATTGTTCACAACACCAAAATGAACAATTTTACAAAAAAAAATATTTTGCCTATACTATTAATCCTCAATGCCTGGAGAGTACAGCGGTACGAGTTCGCGCGGCGGCCGACCAGTTGATGAGTTGATAAGTGTGAACTTATCAACACATCAACTGGTCGGCGGGCTCTATTAGCAGTGTGAACTGAACATCATAAGGAGGAGGAGAACCACTTTCTTCTCCTGAGGACTATGGATCTATTTCGGGAATATAATATCAGTTGATGGATGTTATGTTCCCAAAAATAAGATCCATGCTCCTCAAGAGAAGATAGTGGTTCTCCTCCTCCTTATTCGGATACGTCTGAAAGGTCATTTCTAGAACCTCTTTTAGCAAGCCGATTCTATTACCTCCTCTCGAGCAAACTTGTTCTAGAACCTCCTCTAGTATCTAGATTCTAGTATCGGATTATTCCCAAAACTTACGTATGGATAAAGTATTGTAACGTTGTATAAAAAAAGAATGTATGTTACTCAATCCCATAAATACCGACAATATCCTCATTAATTTAATCCTTGCTCTAAATTATTTTGTTTGACTATAAATCAAACGAGCAGCTGTCGCAACCATCGTGGCCACCCCAGTTCCAGCTGTGCTAACATTTAACATAAATAGTGCGTAGCCCCCCCCCCCCAAAACAAAAAAAATCATAATTTAATAAATGCGCGTCGACATTTTATTATGACTCGCGTGTTGCAAACGACTGCAATCAAAAAACAAGCCCGAAACTATTCGGGTTGGTCGTAATAGTTTTATGTGCGCGCCTCTCTTCGCGATTTAGCGTGAGTTGTCAGTCGTTGATGTTTTTCGGGCGGATGCGCTACAACATGCGAACCCATACCCACCCAACCCCGCCAGTCGCCCACCCCCGGGCTACCGGATATTTCCGCCGCTTAATTAAGGGGTTTGGTCATTTAATAGGGAACGCGATATTCGTTTCCGACAATCGAAATGCATGTTTGGCGTACAAAAATTGTAGTTTATTTATAGTTTCCGATTTCAGGTGGAAATACGTACCGCGTAGACGACAGTTTCAATTAGTTGAATGGTGGGTGATTGTTTTAGACATACCTGGAACAGAAAGAGAGATGGATTAGTTATATTATCACTACTTATTATTTTTATAAAATTCTTAAATTTATAAATATATTTTTTGTTTTTTAATGAACCTAGTGAAACACTCTACTTCCGGTCACATCATAGCCACTAGCATCTACATACATCCACCTACATCAGCCAATAATCCACAACAGAGGCTAATGTATGTCTACTAATGTGGATGTATGTGGATGCAAATTAATTATTGCCTGATGTAGGTAGATGTATGTGGATGCAAGTGGCTAAGATGTCACGTGACCGGAAGTGTTTCACTAGGCCCATTTAAAAACACATCCGATTTTGGCATCGTAGGCCCATATCATTACTACGATAGGCCCTCCACCACGTTCACAGCTTTACTACTCCCTATGTTCCTGAGCAGGAGATGCCAGTAAAAGAATATAGACAAAAATGATCACCAACGTCCACTGAATATACAGCGCAAGTAAAAGAGAGAGAAAAAGCGCGTAATAGCTAATATATTACATGTATGTCACAAAGTGTATGAAAATTTCCAATCTGTTTGAAAGAAACCGACTCCTAGTTCCGAGTTATTTTCCTTTTATCCCGCTGCGAAAAAGATAAAACGTTCGATCGTAATTACATGAACCAATCGTCGGGAAATCAAACGGGACCAGGCGGGCATCTTAATTACAAACTGCGATACTTCAATCGACGCGTGCCTTTCGGACGAACGACCGACCGAACAGAAAGGTCCCCAACACCCCCACCCCGATTTATACAAACGATCCGTCGCGAAATTGTTTCAGGGCCGGACAAAGGAGTGGAATTGCGAAATTTAATAATGGCGAACGGTGCAATGAGGTGTGCATGGCGCAAACCCTTCCCTTAACGAATGTACGAATTAATTCAAGCATACACAATCGTTTTTGGGAGGAGTGAAAATTGCTGTGCTATTTTTGTTTGTCGCAGTCTTGAAAATAATTACGGCAGGTGAAGGAGGTTGCGACGAGGGTGTTTTATAATCGACAAGGTTAAGAAATTATATTACTACTTATTAATAATTTAATGCAATGAAATTATTAATAAGTAGTAATATCATTTCTAATCCCTGTCGATTATAAAACACCCTCGTCGCAACCTCCTTCGTCTGCCTTAATTATTTTCAAGACTGCGACAAACTAAAATAGCACAGCAATTTTCACTCGTTGGGTTGAATACCAAACTTTATTTATTCATATATGTATTAACCCTTTTCTGGTACCTGCAAGCACTGCAGATATAAAAATCTAATATATTTATAATACATACAAAATTGAATAAATCAATCAACCAATTAGATCATTCTTTTGTATAAGTTACAAGTCAATATTTTAAAGACTTTAAAGACTTGTGAATTATTTTCATCGTAGCCACTTGCATCCACATGCATCCACCTATATCAGCTAATAATCTACAACAGAGGCTAATATATGTGTATTAATGTGGATGTATGTGGATGCTAGTTAAGAGAAAGTTTAATGTCATCTGAATATGATAATATTTTCAATTTTCATTTAAATAACCCAATATACTGCTCTGTGACAAGCCTAATTATAGAAATAAACACAATTACTAGAATTTCCAACCTCCTCGCGAGTGAATTACAAATATAAACATTCGCGTTCAACTCAACTCGGTCGCTCATGTTATTATCACTAATTACTAATATAATTAAGGTGGATTTAAAACTGCCTTCGCGTTCTTTTTATATTGTTCGTAAATAATGTATGCTGCTGTTCAACCCGGCAGCGTACGTTTATTATAATAAAATTAGTAAATTATAATACAATTAGTAAATGGGATTTTAGTCTCAATTTCGTTCAACTATATTAGGGTGGGCGTGGTAGTTTAATGAATTATTCAAGTGCAATTAAATATTAATGTGTCTTAAATTAGAGAATTTATTTAATTGAAAATGAAGTATATTTATATCGAGTGTGAAATTGTACTATTTTTATAGATAAAATTCTATATATAAGAATCTACATACGATTTTTTATGAAAAATATTTGACTAATATCTTTAAAAATTATTTTAAAAAAAAACTAAGGCCCGTAAACAAATTCGAAAATATGTCTGATGATTGCTGTTAAAATCTAAACAACGTACTGAAAGTTTAAAAAAAAAGTCGTGTGCGGTAATTTATGAAAAATTTGGAATTTGTTTTTTTTTTCAAATATTCTTCAATATCAGGCTTACAAAAAAAAATACTTGCTGTCAACTTTTTTAACTGTATTTTTTTGATACACTAGAGTAATGATTTATAAACAAAATGGTTCAATAAAAACATTGGTGTATGGGCACACATATTTGTTATAAATAAAAAATTCTTTTACAAAATTTAGTGAAATACGTGTAAATATGTTTATGTTTAAAAATTATTTAAGAAAAAACTAAGGCCCCTAACAATACAGGAAAATATGTGTGATGATTGTTATTAAATTCTAAATAACATATTGAAAGTTTAAAAAAAAAAAATTTTCAACTCTCGTAGAATAGTCATTAAATTTCAAGCAATATTTGTGAGCAACTAGTCGTCTGTTGTACTGTAGTTGGGAAGTGTTTTTGGTTCTAGTGTATCAAACCATAAATGTCGTAAGAACCATTTCTGTCAGAAACTATTGACCTACAATTAATCGAAATTGGTAGCCGAAATGAAGTTCTCAAATACAAAAAATCCGATATATAGGAAATATGTAACCCACTTTGCGGCCGCAATCGAAAACACATCTGCAATGATGTCGGCCCAACTTTTTCAATAAAGCCGCCCCGTCGAAATCGCGTTCGTCCCCCCTGCCGCCGCCCGAACGGGCAAATATTAGCGCAGATCGATGCCGTAAGGAGCGCGTTAAGGGCGTCCCGTTTTTGTAGTTTCCCGCCGGGTTTTATTGACTGGAAAACTGTTACACGGTTACTCTATGTATTTCCAGAATGTAATAGCCCCGGCGACTGTATTGTCGAAACTTTCCCGGATTGTGTTCCATAAACGCGAGCCCCCTGTACACAGTGGTTTCGGTTTAACGCGTCATCCCCGATCCGCACAACTTAAAAACGATCCCGCGTGGGTGGTTGGGGGGTGAGGTGTAATTAATTAAAACTTTGCCGTCGCACTCGCCGCGCATAAGTCAGGCGCGCGTTCTGCTGCTTGCAAGACCGAGATGTAATTGTCTGAAACTTACAAAACGCTTATTGCTGTTTAAATTGAAATTAAAGTAAAACGCTTTGTATGTAAATTTTCCGCGATATTACCTCCGCCTCATTGCGGCGAATTGCCGATATAATTTATTCCGCGGCTGGTCTTGTTCCTGCTATTATCTTGGTTTGCACGTAATGAAAAGCCGTTACGGTATAAAAAAATATTGTCAGCAAATTTCGTTTTTTTTTAGCTGTTTCATCCAGTACGTAAAATAATGCAGTTTGATTAAAAAACAAAAATGGTGGGTCAAGTTGCTTGAATCTACATTTAAATAGTTGAAAAGGACTTGTTATTCGAGTTAATTTAATTTATAAACATGATAATAATTTTTTTATCGCCCCAGCTTCTAAAATCGGCATATCAAGATAGGAGCGTAAAAGTTAGAGATAACAAATAAATAGAAGGAAAAATAGGTCAAGATAGAGACTTTTCATTTTGCATTGGCATTTTGTCATAAACATTTTGTAATTTTTTTAAATCAATTTTATGACGGTTCCATGGTCAAAAATAATAATAATGAAATTTGTTCGACTTGGTCGCCGAAAAAAAAACTTTTAATCAAAATTTACCAATTTCCTTCGGGTACTAGTGCACTGATATGTTCTACACTAAGATCAGTAAAAAAATTAAACAAAATATGTTGCATAATATTTGTATCGACCCAGCCTCTAAAAACGGCTAATCGAGATAGGAGCGTAAACGTTTAAAATAAAAAATAAATAGAAGGAAAAATATATCAAGATAGAAACTTTCCATTTTCCATTGCCATTTTGTTATAAATATTGTGTAATTTTTTCAAATCAATTGTATGACGGATTCATAGCCAAAAATAGTAATAATGAAATTTGTTCGACTTGGTCGACGAAAAAAAAATACTTACTATTAAAATTATCCAATTTCCTTTGGGAATCTGGTGAATTAATGTTTTGCATAAAATTCAGTAAAAAAATGAAACAAAATGTATTGCATATTTTTTTTATCGACCCAGCTTCCTAAAATCGGCATATCGAGATAGGAGCGTAAAAGTTAAAAATAAAAAATAAATAGAAGGAAAAATATGTCAAGATAGAGACTTTCCATTTTCCATTGTCATTTTGTTATAAATATTGTGTAATTTTTTCAAATCAATTGTATGACGGATTCATGGCCAAAAATAGTAATAATGAAATTTGTTCGACTTGGTCGCCGAAAAAAAAATACTTACAATTAAAATTTTCCTATTTCCTTTGGGAATCTGGTGAACTGATATGTTTTGCATACAAATCAGTAAAAAAATTAAACAAAATAGGTTGCATAATTTTTTGTATCGACCCAGACTCTAAAATCGGCATATCGAGATAGGAGCGTAAAAGATAAAAATAAAAAATAAATAGAAGAAAAAATATGTCAAGATAGAGACTTTCCATTTTCCATTGTCATTTTGTTATAAACATTGTGTTATTTTTTCAAATCAATTGTATGAAGGATTCATGGCCAAAAATAGTAATAATGAAATTTGTTCGACTTGGTCGCCGAAAAAAAATACTTACAATTAAAATTTTCCTATTTCCTTTGGGAATCTGGTGAACTGATATGTTTTGCATACAAATCAGTAAAAAAATTAAACAAAATATGTTGCATAATTTTTTTATCAACCCAGACTCTAAAATCGGCATATCGAGATAGGAGCGTAAAAGATAAAAATAAAAAATAAATAGAAGAAAAAATATGTCAAGATAGAGACTTTCCATTTTCCATTGTCATTTTGTTATAAACATTGTGTTATTTTTTCAAATCAATTGTATGAAGGATTCATGGCCAAAAATAGTAATAATGAAATTAGTTCGACTTGGTCGACGAAAAAAAAATACTTACAATTAAAATTATCCAATTTCCTTGGGGAATCTGGTGAACTGATATGTTTTGCATACAAATCAGTAAAAAAATTAAACAAAATATGTTGCATAATTTTTTTATCGACCCAGACTCTAAAATCGGCATATCGAGATAGGAGCGTAAAAGATAAAAATAAAAAATAAATAGAAGGAAAAATATGTCAAGATAGAGACTTTCCATTTTCCATTGTCATTTTGTTATAAATATTGTGCAATTTTTTCAAATCAATCGTATGACGGATTCATGATCAAAAATAATAATAGAGCTTCTGTCTGTTTAATACACATAGCTGTTTACAGAACATACCTAACTCGATCAAAAAAGTCTTATTCAGATTTTTTTAACTACTACTACTAAACTGACTAAAAAAGTTTTAATATCCAAACCATGTTATTATAGATAATTCTGCAAAAAAATTGCCACTCCAGTTTGTTTTAATCACAATTACATTTCCAACGAACCGAGCTTGCAAGCTTGCAGCAGTAATTATAACCGAAAATTAAAAGACATGTTTTGCGAAATTTAGCGCATGTTACATGGATTATGGAATTATCTCGGTGCATGTAGTAATCATTGTAATATTATTACGAATGTGTATGCTGCAGTGTGGTCGTAAAAGCCATCCAGGATAGGATCTACGCGCGTTGAACTGCGGAGCGGGGCTAATTATTGGCGCCGGGCACGTAACGTGTAATTCAGAACTCTGACGTGTCACAAATAAATTTCCACACCGTTTTGATTAGCATGCGCGTTTGCCATTTTAATTTTCCGCTCTTGCGGAGCCTCGGATGCAAAACGAAAACGACACGGGGTATAGTACAGTGAATGGCCCGCATATTAATTAATCCGACCGAATAAAGATACCTTCCACCAACTATTCGCTATATAAAAATATTGAATAAATAATGAAGATTGTTTTAGACAAGACAATTTCTTAGCTCAAAAGTTGTTGAAGAAATTAATTCATATATCCTCCTCACATACAATTTCTCCTTGACAAATAGAAGGCGTTATATTTTTCCATTCGATCTACCATCCAATTCAATATTTCAAATAATTTGTTGTATGATACGAGACAATTTAGATTGACTAAAGGTCGTTTTAGACAAGACAATTTCTTGACTCAAAACTTAGTCAAGATGCGAGACAATCTAAATTGTCTAGTATCAAACAGCAAATTATTTGAAATATTGAATTGGATGGTAGATCGAATGGAAAAATATAACGCGTTCCATTTATTAAGGACAAATTGTATGGGAGGAGGATATATGGATTAATTTCTTGAACAACTTTTGAGCTAAGAAATTGTCATGTCTAAAACGACCTTAACTTTTGAGTCAAGAAATTGTCTTGTCTAAAACGACCTTTACATCTTTATTTCCAATTCAAAGTCAGTTTTATGAAAACAGTACGACTGAATGATGTTTTCAAGCAATATACTGGATAATTTTGTATGTAATTTGTTGGAGGAACAAACTCAAAATTTTAACTTCAAATTAATAATTAAAAATTAAAATTTTACTAAGGAATAATGCCTACATCTTACGGTAGAAAGCCAATATCAGGGGGTCCGATTTTTCTCGGGAAAACTGAACATATGTGCTGCAAAGCTAAAAATATGAAATGAAGTATGATTAAATAAAAAAAAACTAAGGAATCAGAGAACCCTCAATATCAAGAGACTAATATACAGTACTGGATTGACGGATGTGGGGGTAAAGGGGGGCAAGTGCCCCGGGCGGCAAAATGGGATTGAACAATTAATCCTTTTTTAGAATTTCATGTGAAAACAGCTACAGGAGAGATATGGACCTGACTTGACTTCACAGAAAACTTCTGTTAACTGTGAAAAGTGATTCGCGAAAATTCACTCCTCGCTGGGGATCGAACTGAAGCTCAGTACGAGACGAGCGACGCCTCTAACCACTCGGCCACTGAATTGGGTGATTAGAAAATATTTAACCCAAAACAATATAATTATATTTTATGAATTTTGTATCATGCACACACGAAAAACGTGATTAAACCCAGCACCAACACAATTAACATAATTAACCCTGTACAAACAATATACGAACTTGCCAAATAGCGATTTACGGCCATATTTTATACCAGTCCGCACACAGCGAATTAATTATAATTTAATAATTACACGCGAAATGCTGATTATAAGGCCGAGCCTTGAAAAATGAAACGCTCGGCGCAAATATTCGCCCTCCCGGTGTAAATAATGACGGTCGGGGGCGGGGAGGTTCATTAAATTTGCGAAATGAATGAAACACATTCTTACGTGGACGCGCTTCGCGCTTGATTCCCCGTTTTTAATTGGGAGAATTTTGATTTATAATTTTAATTAGAAAAAAAAACTCACAAACGGCGTATCTAATCATGAATGTACTATTCAGGGGATGAGTGTGAAATTTATTACGAGAATTAAAAAGAATATGTATACTTATTTTTTTACAATATTCTAAATGTATTTATAATAATAATAATTATGGTAAGCAATAACTGGAAATAAAAGAAGACGAAATATACCACGAAAGAGTGGGACAACAGAATAGAGGAAATAATAATCAAGAAAGGAAAGACAGCAAGCAAGAGAACTGGCGAAGAACAGAAAAGAATTTAAAAATGTATAAACAACAATATTAATTGTAAAGTATACTGTTAAGTAATGTAAATGTATGCATTGTTGCATTTAGAGAAAGTGATGGGAATTAAAGAAAATTTCCATCACTTTCTCTAAATGCAACAATGCAAATACAAACAATATTATTAAAATTAAGATAGACTAAGATTGTAATGTAGATAACAATAACTGTCTACAAGCATTTAATTTCTTCTAGTCACAAATTCTTCTTATTATTCAGACATAAAAATGTCTGTTTAATGTATATATTTATGTTGTGAGCAAAGAGCAAAAAAAGAAATATCGTGGAACAAAACATTACATCCCCTCGTTGCTTGAAATTACATCAGATTTCATGTCGCATTCGAAATGACGAATTCCGGCATCTTGTAATGCCCGAGTCTAGATTGTGAATAACTGTGCGCCAGATGGTCGTCTCCCCACTGTTGTCGTCTGTGGGGGGCGGCGAGGCCTCCCCCGAGCCACGAGTTATGAATTAAAAAACGAAGTGTATACAGCGTCCCGATACTTTCCGGCTCGCTGACCGCCTTTATGAAATTGCCTGGGGGAAATGAACGCGGAAGCGGCGATGGGGATGTGTTTATTTTAATATTCGTAAATAACTGTGCGGAGAAGGAAACGCGAATCGGAAAGGGGGAAGGATTAGAAAATGCTTTCAGTGTTTCCAGAGGCGAACATTTATGAACTCATTTTTTATACAATATCACCCTGACGTAGCGTTTTATTCACATAAAAAATCATTAGCAGCTACCATATTTCTATTACTATTAAATTAATTTCATTACTATTGTATTTAACAACCCAAAAAGGCTATGATTAGTTAAGATACACATTTCATACTTTGTAGGGGCTAAGTATGACTATTTGTAAGTATATTCAATGTAATTTTATAAAATTTTGAAAAGTACAAACAGAGTTATAGTACATTTTGTCCCCGAACTGATGTCAAATTTGTAATTTTTGAATTGAACAACCAAAAATACTACGAATACTTGAGATATACATTTCATATGCTGTAAGGGCGAATATATATTTAGCGTAAAAATGAATAGTTAGCGAATTGTAATACATATATATTATTTGTTATATTTTTTAATTTATTTATTTATTAATATTTATATTTATACCTATATATATTTATACATTTTGCATATTATTGTTGTTGTCCTGTAATTGTTTTTTTTTCTTTCCGTAGGACAATAAAGCTTATTATTATTATTATTATTATTATTATTATTATAATTCTGTAAAATTTTGAAAACCGCAAACAGATTTATGGCACTTTGTATCCCCCTGAGTAATGTCAGATTTGTAATTTTTAACTTTAACAACCTAAAAAGACTACGAATGGTTGAGATACATATTTCATATTTTTCAAGAACTATTTATGACAAGTTTTGGATATATTTAGTTGTACTTTTATCAAAGTTTGAAAATACAAACAGAGTTATAGTACTTTTTGTACCCCAACTAATATCAGATTAGAAATTTTTGAATTTAACAGCCCAAAAATACTATGATTACTTGAGATACAGATTTCATACTTTGTACGGGCTAAGTATGACAATTTCTAAGTATATTCAGTGTACTTTTTTAGTATATTCAGTGTAATATTTCTAAATATATTCTTTATCGCCGGAAAAATATCAGAATTATAATTTTTGAGTTTAACAATCCCAAATTCAACGAATAGTTGGACTATATATTTTATACTTTGTAGAGTCTAATTATGATTATTTGTGGATACATTCAGAGTACTTTTATAAAATTTTGAATCCTAATAAGAGAGTTATGGTACTTTTTGTACCCTAACTAATGTCTAATTTTCAAGTTTAACATCCCAAAATTACTGCGAATAGTTGAGATACATATTTCATACTTTGTATAGTGTAAATAGAACTGTGTTTGAGTAGTACCTTTATCAAATTTTGAAAATACAAACAGAGTTGTAGTACTTTTTGTACCCCAACTAATATCAGATCAGTAATTTTTGAATTTAACAGCCTAAAAAGACTATGATTAGTTGAGATACACATTTCATACTTTGTAGGAACTAAGCATGACAATTTATAAGTATATTTAGTGTAATTGTATAAAATTTTAAAAACTACAAACAGTGGTGGTACTTTTTATTCCCCGCCCAATGTCAGAATTGTAATTTTTGTTTTTAACAACCCCAAATACTACGAATAGCTGAAGTATTATATTTTATACTTTCTAGAGTCTAATTATTATTATTTGTGGGTACATTGAGAATACTCTTGTAAAATTTTGAATCCTATTAACAGAGTTATGGTACTTTTTGTACCCTTACTATGTCAAATTTGCAATTTTTAAGTTTAACATTCCAAAATGACTACGAATAGTTGAGATACATATTTCATACTTTGTAAAGTATAAATATAACTATTTGAGGATATAGTCAGAGTAATCTAATAAAATTTTGAAAACTACAAATAAAGTTATAGTACTTTTTATCCCCCAATTAATATCACATTAGTCATTTTTTAATTTAACAACCCAAAAAGACTATGAATAATTGAGATACACATATCATACTTTGTAGGTGCTAAGTATGACTATTTGTGCATATATTGAGTAGTACTTTTATCAAATTTTGAAAATACAAACAGATTTATAATAGTTTTTGTAATATAAGATTAGTAATTTTCGAATTTAACAGCTCAAAAAGGCTATGATTAGTTGAGATACACATGTCATACTTTGTAGGGGCTAAGTATGACCATTTGTAAGTATATTTAGTGTAATTTTATAAAATTTTGAAAACTACAAACACAGTTATGATACTTTTTATCCCCGGACCAATGTCAGAATTATAATTTTTGAGTTTAACAACCCAAAATATTACGAATAGTTTAAGTATATAATTTATACTTTGTATAGTCTAATTATGATTATTTGTGGATACATGCAGAATACATTTATCAAATTTTGATTTCTAATAACAGAATTATGTTACTTTTTGTACCCTAACTAATGTCAAATTTGTAATTTTCAAGTTTAACATCCCAAAATCACTTCAAATAATTGAGATACATATTTCATACTTTGTAAAATAAAAATATAACTATTTGAGGATATATTCAGAGTAATTTAATAAAATTTTGAAAACTACAAAGAGAGTTATGGTACTTTTTGTCCCCGAACCAATGTCAGATTTGTAACTTTTGAATTGAGCAACCCAAAAAGACTACGAATAGTTGAGATATACATTTCATATATTGCAAGAGCTAAGTATAAATATTTTTTAATATATTTAGCGTAATTTTATAAAAATTTTAAACTTGCAAATAGATTTATGGCACTTTTTATCCCCTGAATAATGTCAGATTTGTAATTTTTGAGTTTAAAAGCCCAAAAAGACTACAAATGCTTGAGATACATATTTCATACTTTACAAGGTCTAAATATGATTATTTGTGAAAATATTGAGTAGTACTTTTATAAAATTTTGAAAATGTAAACAGAGTTATAGTACTTTTTGTACCCCAACTAATATCAGATTAGTAATTTTTGAATTTAACAGCCCAAAAAGACTATGATTAGTTGAGATACATATTTCATACTTTGTAGGGGCTAAGTATGACTATTTATAAGTATATTTAGGGTAATTTTATAAAAACTTAAAAGCTACAAACACAGTTATGGTACTTTTTATCTCCGGACAAATGTCAGAATTATAATTTTTGAGTTTAACAACCCAAAATTCTACGAATAGTTGAAGTATGTATTTTATACTTTGTAGTCTAATTATTATTATTTGTGGAAACATTCAGAATACTGTTATAATAATTTAAATCCTAATAACAGAGTTATGGTACTTTTTGTACCCTAACTAATGTCAAATTTGTAATTTTTAAGTTTAACAAAATGGCTTTGAATAGTTGATATACATATTTCATACTTTGTAAAGTCTAAACATAATTATTTGAATATATAGTCAGAGTAATTTAATAACATTTTGAAAACTACTTACAGAATTATAGTACTTTTTGTCCTCCAACTAATATCAGATTAGCAATTTTTGAATGTAACAACACAAAAAGACTATAAATAGTTGAGATACACATATCATACTTTGTAGGAGTTAAGTATGACTATTTGTAACAATTTTCAGTATAATTTAATAATATTTTGAAAAATATAAACACATTTATGGTACTTTTTATCCCCGGACCAATGTCATAATTTTTGAGTTTAACAACCCAAAATACTACGAATCGTTGAAGTATATATTTTATACTTTGTAGAGTTTAAACATGATTATTTGTGGATACATTCAGAATACTTTTATAAAATTTTGAATCCTACTAACATAGTTATGGTACTTTTTGTACCCTAACTAATGTCAAATTTGTAATTTTTGAGTTGAACAACCCAACAAGACTACGAATAGTTGACTGCAAAAAAAACAGATTTATGGCGCTTTTTATCCACTGAGTAATATCAGATTTGTAATTTTTGAGTTTGCTTTTTTTTTGGTACCTTTGTGCATCCTCCAGTTTCATAAGCGTAAGTTATTCACGCCACACACCATTAATGGCGATTATGATGCATTTAATTATTATAATCAGAGGTAATATATTTTTCGGTTATAAATAATTAATAGTGTGTAAAAAAACAGTTTCTGAAGTAAAGTAAATAATTAATAAATTTCTATTAATTCGATTTGTATGTTCTTTGCATATTTAAAACTTTATGGTATTATTGTATTAAAAAGGCAGGAAGATAATTACTGTTGGCATCGTCTGGCAGCTATTAAACCCCTCGGTGAAATAATAAAACTAGCACCTGGTGCGGTTCCCATTGCCAGCGAATGCTAATTGACCGCCCTCATAAATTATTAATGGCGTTGGCGGCCGAACGGGTTGTTTGTTTAAAATTGCTGCGAAGTCGAAACGTTCCTTTGCGGATTTTCGAGTGTACCCTCCGAACCACCCCCTCCATATTGAGCTCGCCCACACTTCAAACGTGCCCCGCATCATGTAGCTATATCGTGCGAATTTTTCTGGCGGATATATCCCTCTAAGGGGGTTAATATCAGACGATACGTTGACTGTTTGATATTGACGATTTATCTATATACGTTTATGTAACTCGATACGGGTAGATAGTATGTAAACGTTACTAATGTAACAGAAAATTATATAACTTTTGTCTTGATAAATGATTTTAACATTCACAGTAAATAATATCTAAAAATATGGTGTGAAAGGTAACTCACTGGCCTATATAAGTAATAAAAACTGTTTTCTCTCCGTTGTGTGATTTTCCAACTTAATTTATTCATGAATAATTCATATATATATATATATATATATATATATATGTGTGTGTGTGTGTGTGTGTGTGTGTGTGTGTGTGTGTGTGTGTGTGAATCCATCTCTTAGCTATCTACATATCTAGATATCGATCTTATTAGATCTCGTCAGTGTAGCTCAACTGGCTCAACTAGTGAGGATGAATTCACACTATATCTCGAGTGGTTATATATAAAAATGTTACAACTAACCCCCTAAGAGGAAAGTTAAACGCGTTTAACTTTCCTCTTAGGGGGTTAGTTGAAATATTTTCATTCATAATTACTATTAAACGCGTTTAACTTTCCTCTTAGGGGGTTAATTGTAATATTACCATTCATAATTGCTATTAAACGCGTTTAACTTTCCTCTTAAGGGGTTAGTTGTAATATTTTCATTAATAATTGCTATGATGATTCCCCACCTCAAGCCAAAAAAAGAATGAAAGACTTGAGACGCGGATAGAATGGATTAGTATCAATATATGTAATTTGTTTCGATTTCGGGTAATAAGTCTGTACATACATGTGTTAAGCCTACGGTACACAAGCTTGCTTCATTCGGTTACAATATGTGTCATATCCAGAAGAGCTAATGTTCCAAATCTGTATATTACATAAATAAACAAATCTTACTAAATATGACATAAGCACCGCCATATTCCACATAGCAGCGCGCTAAATGATAGCAATTTGCGCTGCAAATGGATTTTAGCACAGTGCGAAACGTAGACGTAATTATACCTGCCAACAATAAATCCAGCACTAACACTATGCGGCTGCAGATTTGCAATAGTTGTAACATTACGTTTTTAGTTAAATTTATATTGCAACGACCCCGCGTTTGTATATTTTCGTTTCGCTAACTTGCTGCGGCATAATAATTTGTTTTCCGCGAAATATTGCTCACCGCTGCCGCCCCCTAAGGCGCGCGGAATTAGGCAAATAAAGGGCCGGATGTGGCGTGTGTAAGAAATATTCAAATGCTCCCGCGGATATGGGGGGGGCTTTTGAATAAACAGCGGCGCAGCTTGTTTAAATACAGTCTGGAGTTTTCACTACCGGGCGGTGGTGGTGGTGGAGGGTATGTTTGTTTTTGTAAAGGTTCTACATGTGGCACTTATTTCAACTAAAATATTCAGAATAATTGTATACTAAAAAGTAGCTTTAAAAAACATGAACTTAAAAAAATGTCTAGCTATTTATTTTCTTGGAGAAATATAAAATTAGTTCAATTTTACATTTACACAACTTTACTAATTCCGGGCAACTATTGCACCCGAGGAGATTAGAATGATTCTTAAAGTTACGAAGGCTGCTATTCAAGTATTGAGAATTTGTTGCTAGGTGCAACCCGACTGCACCATCGCAAAGTTCGACATTTTTTGTTATTATACGTAATCAGAACGTTTAATTAAATGCAAAAATGTAGTATATATTAAAGGAGGATATTTTGAAATACAAGTAAAAGTCTAAGCGACAAGGCACTAAAACAAAGTAATTTGATCGAAATATAGATTTCGAATCAAATCACTTTGTTTTAGTGCCTTGTCGCTTAGACAATTTATTTATTTGTTAGAATGAGTATTAGTTATTAGATAGCATTTGAATTGAATTTTGTAATCTTTATTTGAAACCGGAAGTACACAAGCGATGTTTGATTCAAGTAGTTTCTCTCAAACATCGCTCGTGTGTTACCGGTTTCAAATAAATATTACAAAATTTGATCCTAATGCCATCTAATAACTGATACTCGTATTGACAAATAAATAAATTGTTTAAATCTAGTACCTATTGATTTACCTTTTAATGTAATTGTAAAGTGTTTAATTAATTCATATATGACACTCAGGCGCACTTTAATTCGCGTCGATATGTCAAAATCTAATATTCGGACGTTTTCCCAGCAGGGGACAAACAATTTAATTGGCTTGTCGCCCAGGGCGCGCAATTTCGGCGGGCGAAAATTGTTGCCTGCGCACGCGGTATATTATTTTAACGAGGTAAATTGGAATGGGCGATCAATAACAATCCATCTTGTCGATGTTATTTTCGAGCTGTAATTTTATATATATATATATATATATATATACCGAAAAAAAAGCGTTTGCTGTTCATTTCCATCAGTCATTGTCAATTTTGTAAGTGTGTCACCAACATATCTTGCAGAATTTACTGGTAGTTTACTATAAAATATATCTGACATTCATTGTAGGGCTTATTATTTAAGTAGTTTGTTCAGCAAAATAGATTCCGCCTGAAAAGGTTGATTCTTTTGAACTGTTTACATAGATATCTATTAGATAATTTTTTAAATTGTAGAGTAGGAGGATTTTAATCAATTCATGCATAACTAAATTAAAAAGAGTTCACTTTTTATTCTTATGCATTCTGTAAATATTTATTTATTTAATTTAATCAAATGTACCGTATTATTGGTATCTGTAAATATATTTTTATTAATATTATATATATATATATATATATATATATATATATATATATATAAACCATCTTAATTGGGCTATCGACCCCCTTGGGGGTCTTGCTGTCTGTTTTGTGTTTACATGTGTACATTGATTAGTAGCAAAATATATTAAAAATATATAATAGATATATATATATATATATATATATATATATATATATATATATATATATATATATAAACCATCTTTATTGGGCTACCGACCCCCTTGGGGGTCTTTCCATCTGTTTTGTGTTTACATGTGTACATTGCTTAGTAGCAAAATTTATAAAAAATATAAAAAGGTAATAAAAATATTATTTAACGTAACTGTTAAAAATATCTACATATCAATGAAACTCTCAAAGAAAACCATATAGCGTCTCGTCGAGTAAAGTTAGCCAGCTCTGAATTCCAGAACTTACTGTAATTTATAACGCGGGAGGATGGTGCGCTGCCGCCCCCTCCACCAGTACAAATTGTCTAAGACATCGCTTATAATTCACACTGCATACAGCTCATTCCGAATTGTTCCTCGGGGGCGGCGGCGGGTATGTATGCACCGCGAACGGGCGCAAGAACGGTGCGCAAAAAGGTTAAACTCGGAACAATCGCAACCGCAAATTTACGCTTGCCTCGCGGGAATGGACCTGCCAGCAACCTCATTAATATCGGAGGCAATTTTCATCACTCGTCTAATTCAATAACAGATATAATCGAGAGTATACTAATCTAAAATTCTTGCACCATCGTATACGCGAAATAATGGTGAATGCGCCGGGTGATAATTGTTTCCATAAATAAATTCCTCATAAATTTATATATATATATATATATATATATATATATATATATATATATTGCTTTAAGAACTATAAGAAAGTAAAATCATAGTGCAGAGTAGTTATCTTACAGCCATAATATGCGGAATTAATTGTAGCCCTAATAGACAATATAGCATTCTATGTTTTTCAATGTCAATGGATTGTATATTGGGTGGCCTAGGCTATTGAGCCACACACACATATATATATATATATATATATATATATATATATATATGCATCCGCTCAACGTAAAAAATATTTATATTTTAAGAGTATTACATTTATAACAGTCATGCATTATTAACTGAGTAACAGTGGCAAACATTTATGTTTCTAGCGTGCAGCCAACTAACATCTATTTATACAAACAACATGTAAATATGTACAATTGCGCCTCGTTTCGCACAACTCCCCTGCAAACAACAGCACACTTCTCATTCTGAATCAATTATATGCCATCACATGTACACAGCCCATGTAACAGCATTTCACACGGACGCCCAATAAATATTCCTCAGAACTTGATATCTTGGAATGATACAAGATCCCTGATACAAGTAATTTTTAGAACTTATTACCTGTTCGTAGTTTTTTTTTGGCTGTTCAGCTCAAAAATTACTAATCTGACATTAGTCAGGTGGTAAAAAGTAACATACATGTGTTGGTGGTTTTCAAAATTTTATAAAATTTCTCTGAATATATCCACAAAGAGTCATATATCGATCTTACAAAGTATGAAGTATGTAACTTAATTATTCATATACTTTTTGGACTGTTTAAAACTTGACATTAGTTAGGGAAGAAAAACTCTATTTGTAGTTTTCAAAATTTTATAAAGTTTCGCAAGATATATTTACAAATAGTTATATTTATCCCCTACAAAGTATGAAATGTGTATATCTACTATTTGTAGTCTTTTTGTGCTGTTAAACTTACAAAATACTATTCTAGTCAGGGGATACAAAGTACCATAAAATTATTTGTAGTTTCCAAAATGTTATAAATTTATTACACTGAAGATATGCACAAATAGTTCTAGTTGGACCTTACAAAGTATGAGACGTGTATCTCAACAATTCGTGGTCTATTTGGATAGTTTAACTCAAAAATTAGCAATCTGATATTAGAATTTTTTTTTAAATATATCTACAAAGAGTCCTGTTTAAATTCTAAAAAGTATGAAATATATATATATATATATATATATATATATATATATATATATATATATATATATATATATATATATATATTAACTGTTTGTAGTCTTTTTGGAATGTTAAACTCGGAAAATACGTATATGACATTAGTCAGGGGATAAAAAGTAATATAACCCTATTAGTAGTTTTCAAAATTTTATAAAATTACGCTGAATCTATTTACAATAATTACATTTAAACACTCAAAGTATGAAATGTGTATCTCAGCTACTCGTAGTTCGAGTTGTTAAATTCAAAAATTATGAATCTGACATTAGTCAGGTGGTAAGAAGTATTATAACTCTGTTTGAAGTTTTCAAAATTATATAAAATTTATTTGAACATATACACAAAGAGTCATAGTTAGATTATACAAAGTATGAAGTATGTATCGTAAGTGTTCGTAGACCTTTTAGGTTATTAAACTAAAAAATAACAAACTTAACATTAACTAGGGGATAAAAAGTATCATAACTATATTTGTAGTTATCTAAATTTTATAAAATTTCACTGAATATATTTAGAAATAGTTATGTTTATCGCCTACAAAGTATGAAATGTGTATTTCCACTATTAGAAGTCTTTTTGGGCTGTTAAACTTAAAAAATACTATTCTAAACATTAGTCAGGAGATAAAAAGTACCATAAAATTATTTGTAGTTCTCAGCATTTCATAAAATTACTCTGAGAATATGGACAAATGGTCATAGTTGGAACGTACAAAGTATGAGATGTATATCTCAACAATTCGGGGTATATTAGGGTAGTTAAACTCAAAAATTATAAATCAGATATTATTTCGGCGACAAAAAGTACTATAACTCTGTTTGTAATTTTCAAAATTTTATAAAATTTCTCTAAATATATTCACAAAGAGTTATATGTAGACCCTACAAAGTATGATATATATATATATATATATATATATATATATATATATATATATTAACTGTTCATAGCCTTTTTTGGTTGTTAAACTCAAAAATTACGAATGTGGCATTAGTCAGGGGGTAAAAGGTATCATAACTTTGTTTCCAGTTTTCAAAATTATATAAAATTCTCTGAATATACCCACAAATAATTATATTTAGATCCTACAAAATATGAAGTATGTAACTTAACTGTTCGTAGACTTTTTGGGTTGTTACATCTCAAAAAATACAGTTGACATTAGTTAGGGTATAAAAAGTACCATAACTCTATTTATAGTTTCCAAATTTTATAAAAATTTCGCTCAATATATTTACAAATAGTTATATTTATCCCATACAAAGTATGAAATGCGTTTATCCATTATTCGTTGTCTTTTTGGGCAGATAAACGTAAAAAATACTATTCTGACATTAGTCAGGGGATACAAAGTATCATAAAATTATTTGTAGTTTTCAAAATTTGATAAAATTACTCCAAAAATATACACAAATAATCATAGTTGGAGCGTACAAAGTATGAGATGTGTATCTTAATCATTCGTATTCTTTTTGAGTAGCTAAACTCAAACATTAGAAATCTGATATTATTTCGGCGAAAAAAAGTACTATAAGTCTGTGAGTAGTTTTCAAAATTTTATAAAATTTCTTTGAATATATCCAGAAAGAGTCATATTTCGACACTACAAAGTATGAAGTATGTAACTTAATATTTCGTTGACTTTTTGTGTTTTATTGTGAAAATGTGTATTTTGTTTTAATTCTCATATTGTATTGACTTGTGTAAACTTCTTGAAGTGATAACACTAATAAACGATTATTATTATTATTATATAGTGTGCAGACAAATCTCTTATCACGCACACAATAACACATACACATTAAATTACAATTGTATTTATGGAGCAGAAATTAAAAAAAGGCATTTCTGCGCAGAAATTCGCCCCAATGGGGTATCATATGATACCCCATTAGGGCCATTCACGGTTTGACAGAGGTTTTCTGTAAAGTTAAGGTACTGGATGGCTACAGTACCTTAACTTCACAGACAACCTCTGTCATACAGTGAATGGCCCCAATGGGGTATCATATGAATTTTTGCGAATCACTCATGCTCAGTACGAGATATAATCTCAAACCACTAGACCAGTGAGCTAAGTAATTAGAAATATTAACTCAAAGAGTTTCAAACTCTACAAACTCAACTGAAAGCCTCTAAAAAAAAGCTAAACTTGAAAGAGTTTCGTCCTTATTTTTTTCGCACGAATGTATTATGGATCGTGAAATGCAATTAAAGTACGCGTGTCACCGGAACGTCCGGCTGTGGAAACGTATTAAGGAGCGCGCGTCCGGGGAGCACGCAACCCCAAAATGTCATGTTGGATGCGGGTTGTTATGGGGGGCGGGGGCGGACGTAACATTTCATCCCTTTTAGCGTGGGCGGGTGTGTGATTTCGGTCGTGATATGTTACATTCATAATGTAAGCATTCATTTGAACAAATCAGTGAAAATAATATATATATATTTTCACACCAATTGTGTCCGATTTAGACGCGTTATAATTTGAATTATTGTTAGCTCAAATTAATAAGATTATGTTTTGTAAAATATCATAAAATATTGTCAAATATTTCTAAATATTGTGAAATGTCGTAAAATATTAATAATAACAATAATAATAACATTTCCCAACCGTTGCCCATTAACAGGAAAATATACACAGAAGGAACTAATATTGCGTAAATGTGTATTTTGTTCTCATATTATATTGACTTGTGTAAACTGTAACAGTGATAACACCAATAAACGATTATGATTATGATTATGATGATTATTAATAATAAATTAATTTATAAATATAAAAATAAAATATTGTGAAATATCATCAAATTTCGTCAAATTTCGTCAAATATCGTCAAATATCTTCAAATATCGTTGAATGTCATCAAATATTGTCAAAGATTAGCTGGTTTTTGGTTTATATATTAGTAAATTTCGTTAAATATGTTTAAATATTTTCACAAATTGTCAAAAATCGTCAAATATTGTAAAATATCGTGAAATGTCCTCAAATATTGTCAAATATAGACAAAGATTGTCAAATATCGTCAAATGTCCTCAAATATTGTAAATATAGTAAATTATTGTCAAATATCGTCAAATGTCAAATATCGTGAAATATCAGCTGCTTGTTGGTTTATATAATATCAAATATAGTCAAAAATTGTCAAATATCGTCAAATGTCGTAAAATATCGTTAAATATAATAAAAAAGTATTGTCAAATTTTGTAAAATATCATAAAATATTGTTAAATATGGTCTAATATTTCTAAATATCTTCAAACATCGTCAAATATCGTTAACTATTTTCAAATATCATCAAATATAGTCACATATTACCAAATATTGTCAAATATCGTCAAATATTGTAAAATATCTTAAAATATTGTCAAATATAATCAAAAAATTTTAAATATCGTGAAATGTCATCAAATATCGTCAACTATTTTCAAATATCGTCAAATATCGTCAAAGACCAGCTGCATTCTGGTTTATATATAACCAAATATCGTTAAAGATATATTATATATTGTCAAATATTGTCAATTATGTCAAATATAGTCAAATATCGTCAAATATAATGCAAAATAACCAAGTATTGTCAAATGTAGTCAAATATTTCAAAATATTGTGAAATAACGTCAAATCTCGTCAAATCTCGTCAAATATCGTCAAAAATCGTCAAATATCGTCAAAGACCAGCTGCTTTTTGGTTTATATATTACCAAATATCGTTAAATATAGTCCAATATTCGCAATTATTGTCAAAATTCGTCAAATATTGTAAAATATCGAAAAATATCGTCAAATATAATCAAATATTGCCAAATATCGTGAGATGTCGTTGTCAATATTGTCAAAAAACATCAAATATCGTCAAATATTGTCAAAAACCTCAAATATCGTCAAATATTGTTACATATTGCTAAATATCGTTAAATATAGTCGAAAATTCCCAAATATTATAAACTATCGTCAAATATTATCAAATATAGTCCAATGTCATCAATTATTGTCAAATTTGATCGAATATAGTCTAATATAGTCAAATATAGTCAAATATAGTCAAATATAGTCAAATATAGTCAAATATAGTCAAATATAGTCAAATATAGTCAAATATAGTCAAATATAGTCAAATATAGTCAAATATAGTCAAATATAGTCAAATATAGTGAAATATAGTGAAATATAGTCAAATATAGTCAAATAGTCAAATATAGTCAAATATAGTTAAATATAGTCAAATATAATCAAATATAGTTAAATATAGTCAAATATTGTCAAATATCTTCAAATGTCGTGAAATATTGTCAAATATTGCCAAATAGCTGCTTTTTGGTTTATATATTATCAAATATCGTCAATTATTGTCAAATATTGACAAATATCGTCAATTATTGTCAAATATTGTCAAATATTGTCAAATATTGTCAAATATTGTCAAATATTGTCAAATATTGTCAAATATCGTCAAATATAATACAAAATAACCAAGTATTGTCAAATATAGTCAAATATTTCTAAATATCGTGAAATAACGTCTAATATTGTCAAATATTGTCAAATGTCGTCAAAGACCAGCTGCTTTTTGGTTTATATATTACCAAATATAGTTAAATATAGTAAAATATTCTCAATTATTGTCAAATATAATCAAATATTGCCAAATATCGTATATATGTTGTCAAAGATATTTAAATATTGTAAAATATCATAAAATATTGTCAAATATAGTCAAATATTTCTAAATATCGAGAAATGTCGTCAAATATCTTCGAATATCTTCGAATGTCCTCAAATATCGTCAAAGACCAGCTGCTTTTTCATTTATATATTGGTAAATATTATCAAATATCGTCAAATATTGTAAAATATCATGAAATGTCCTCAATTATGGTCAAATATCGTCAAATGTGGTCAAATATTGTCAAATATCGTCAAATATTGTCAAATATCGTCAAATATTGTCAAATATCGTCAACATTGTCAAATAAAAAAATGTCTAAAAAGTAAAAAATGCCTAAAAGGTAAAAAATGTCTAAAAGGTAAAAAATGTCAGTGTAATTCGGAAAGTCGTGTGGTGTCCACACCAGATTTTGTTTTCAATTAATACTCTGATATGTTTGAATAATATTGAAATGATAGAATTTCTGCGCTCAGGAATTGAAGAACACAACGAGAGAACTTTTGATTTCAACAAGATGGAACTATGGCCCATACAATACGTAAAAACGAATATCTGTGAAAGGTGATTCGCGAAAATTCGCTCCCCACTGGGGATCGAACTCGGTCTCCCCAATGCTCAGTACGAGACGGACGACGCCTCTAACCACTCGGCTACTAGCTGGGTTATTATTATTATTATTATTATGCTCAATAAATGAGATGTGAATCATGTTACGACTACTAGAAGTAAAGTAATAAATTTATATCCTTTCAACCGTATTTGTTTAATAAAATCCGCCCGTTTTCAATTATTTTTCGATTTCATATTGAGTCATAAGTATATGTGAGAATGTTAGCTCGTGCATACGGGGCATCACTCCCGACGGCGGCGCGAATACGTGCCCTGACCCAATTTCGAATTAGGGGGGCGGTTGACGGGCGAAGGGAAGTGGTGTAAATGGGATACTGTGGCGGCGCCACTCCGTATTATAAAATCAACCCCGGGGCATGTAAAGCAAATTGGCGGAGCGCACAAAACATGCCGATTGCGTTTGCGGCGCCCAGGCGCGAGAGAAAAAAAAATACCGAGAGTGGCGGCTTGTAAAACAAAAATGACCGTTTCAAGAGCTGAACGCGGGCGGCGCTAATTGGTAATTTGGAAGGTGTAAAAGGTAATTTATCGTTGTGGGATGGAGTTGTTAACGTTTAAACCGAATTTATTTATCTCTTTTCTACTTAGTTTTAAGTTTGAAAATCGTGAGCATTGCAATTTCAAATGCCTCAAATCAGTTCATAGTCTTAGCTTTATGGGTCCGCGCGATAATGTTACACAGAGTATAAGTCCCTGGTATAAGTAGCACATCACAAAGCTATAATATAGGCGTAAGTTGAGGCTTTGATTAGTCAAGACAGTTCTCATATTTGTAAATACTGTTCTAGCTTATTTAAGCCTGCTCCGTATCTCCGTATCTGGATCTAGATCTTTAATTATCCATTTGCCGAGGTTCTTAAACTTAGAAACCTGCTGGAGCTGTTGGTATTTGAAATTCCCAATTGTTGTAAACTATCGTCAAATATTGTCAAATATCGTCAAATATCGTCAATTATCAGCTGCTTTTTGGTTTATATATTATGAAATATCGTCAATTATAGTCAAATATAGTCAAATATAGCCAAATATAGTCAAATATTGTCAAATATTGTCAAATATTGTCAAATATCTTCAAATGTTGTCCAATATTGCCAAATATCATCAAATACTGTTGATGATGCGCTGCTTTTTGGTTTATATATTATCAAATATGGTCAATTATAGTCAAATATAGTCAAATATAGTGAAATATAGTCAAATATTGTCAAATGTCGTCAAATATTGTAAAATATTGCCAAATATCGTCAAATATCGTCAATTATCAGCTGCTTTTCGGTTTATATATTATCAAATATCGTCAGTTATTGTCAAATATAGTCAAATATTGGCAAATATTTTCAAATATTGTCAAATATTGTCAAATATTGTCAAATATTGTCAAATATCTTCAAATATCGTCAAATATTGTCAAATATTGCCAAATATCGTCAAATATCGTCCATTATCAGCTGATTTTTGGTTTATGTATTGTCAAATATCGTCAATTATAGTCAAATATAGTCAAATATAGTTCATTATAATTAAATATAGTCAAATATAGTCAAATATTGTCAAATATCTTCAAATGTCGTCAAATATTGCCAAATATTGTGAAATATCGTTAATTATCAGCTGCTTTTTGTTTATATATTGTCAAATATCGTCAATTATAGTCAAATATAGTCCAATATAGTCAAATATAGTCAAATATTGTCAAATATCTTAAAATGTTGTCAAATATTGTCAAATATTACCAAATATCGTCAAATATATTCAAACTATCAGTTGCTTTTTGGTTTATATGTTGTCAAATATCGTCAAATATTGTCAAATATCATAAAATATAGTCAAATATTTCTAAATATCGTGAAATGACATCTAGGTCTCATATTTGTAAATAATGTTCTAGCTTGTTCAATCCTGCTCCGTATCTCCGTATCTGGATCTAGATCTTGGTTTATCCAGATACCGAGGTACTTAATCTAAGTTTAATTAACGTGCTGGAGCTGTTGGTCTTTCACCAAAATGTTCAGATGCTCGGCCGATACCCTGCTTATTCTAATGACTGAAGTAAACGCACATCTCAAACGACTCTAGCATTTTTATGTTATTTTTCACAATATCGCAATTGTAGTGTTGAATTTTTCCCATTCCTGCACACTAAATGATCAATTAAATTCCACAACCTCTCCCAGCATTACTAATGCATGCCCCTCACACATAACCACTCACGCCCACACACATATACAATCGATTAATTTGTCAGCAGATAGCAGAGAGAGTCATAATATAATGATGCGCATTTCTGTCATTGTGGTGCAGTACACAGACCAATTTTGGTCGTTACTCGATCTAATTGATGGATAATTACATGTACAACTAATTTAATAATCGATATTGGGTAACAGGGCTCATTAAGGCTGGCCATTCGACACCACCTCCGCCACTAATTAAATCTAACACGTCAACAACGCGCGTGCACCTTGTTTGAAAACGATTTAGATATACAATGTTCAGGGGCGCACCCGTTTGTGCCTTCCCGCGCGTAAAATTCAATACGTTTATCTTATTTTCGCGGGGGGTTTGTGCTACCGACCGAAACACACCGCCCAACCCAAACTGCCGAAGACTGAGGAATTGAACGCATGCGGGCGTTCATAATTTTTATTGGAAAATACATATTTCGGTGTTTGTGACTGAGATATTATTATTTATGGAAATTTTTATATGTTTGCAACTGATAGTGGTGGCGAATTTAAGAAATTTATATATAATATAAATAAAACATATATATATATATATATATATATATATATATATATATATATATTTATTATTACAAATATTAATCAATAACAGCCAACAAAATTAACTTTTTTTTTGGTTTGTTGGCCTTGATCTATTGATAACACTAACCAGTAAAATATGTATTATTACGCTTATAAACTCTGTATATATAATCACTATTAGACGAAACCACACTCTAAACTAATGACATACACAACATCCATGGATTAATAGACCCAAATTCCGAATGAAAATTGGGATCTATTAATACCCGATTCGAACCGGTGACGGCGCGAACGCAGTGGCTTCAGACCGTCGCCTTAGACCACTATGCCACGACCGCCCCCAAAATTAACTTAAATTTGTTTTTTTCTTATTTTATGGTTACCAAGTCATGACAATTTTAGAAAAAAACTTTTTTTTTGCATACTTCGTTTAGTCATAATGCACCGAGAAAAAAGACGCGCGAACCCACTCGGCGGCCGGAATTGTTTGATATATTCTCTCAATTTTGATTACACTATTTGTAACGTTTATGACAAAATACTCCTTTTTTTTGTTGAAAATATTTAGCATATTACCGTGGTCCGCGGTGTTTATCCTCAGCAAATGAAATTACTACGAAACTATTCCCGGTAAGGGGCGCCCCGAAAGTGAAACGATACGCCGGCATCTCAGTGCATAAAATTCCACGAATTTCCGAAACGAGTACGCACCCCCCGGGCGTACTAACATACTTTCGTTGCGGGCATTCCTCCCATCAAAATATAAGAAAACTTGAAATTTTCGCGACGCCAACAATTTCAATTTAGTTCGTTGGGGGCGGCCCGTTCAAGTAACGGCGGCGTTAAAATTCGCACCTGAATCATTAGGAATTCATTTTTTTGACGGCACCCCCTCATAAGAATGTTTATGGTATAAGAATGTAGTGGAGTTATTTATGATTAATAAAATGAGGAATGATGGCTTTTGTATGGCTGTTATTAATGAACATTTTCAGGAGTTACATTTATAACTACGCGAATACAAACCAAAAACAAGAATTTCAAATATTAATATTTTGTTTATTTTATTTATCTAACTAGCTGAAATACTGAAGAGATCTAGAATATAAAATATGTAGAAAGAGACCAACAGGATAATAATGTACTACAACACTATCACTACCCTTCACACCCTTAGACGTGAACGCCACCATCAGCAGTACATTCAAACACAATCCTCTCCAGTTTGTGCACGTTTAAACAGTCATTGGCTACCAGTCGCGTACAGATATTAACTTACAAACTCGATAGAAGAAATTATTTTTATTTTATAAAATAGTATGATGTTATAATAACATTACCAACACGTATACATTCTCTTGAGGGTTGAATGCCATTGTGTAACACCGCAACCTACTTAACGAGCGTTTTATGGCAACGATATTTCTCCACTCCGTGCAAATGTCAATTTAATAAAGTATTTATGTACAGAGAGATTGCAGCTGTAGATTTTTAAGAATTATATCGTATATATATATATATATATATATATATATATATATATATATATAATGAATATTTAGAAATACTCTAAGTAAATATATAAATATAATATATTATATATATATATATATATATATATATATATATATATATAATATTAATATTTAATATATAGTGGACAGATTAAAAGTTGAGAGTTAACTAACCGTTTTTGGGGTGGTGCAGCAATCAAACGCAATTTTGAGTACACTTTACTACTCGCCAATATTTCGCGTCTCAGATAAATGCTCCCTCCAGGCTTAGCTTATTTATATTTATATATATATATATATATATATATATATATATATGTATAATAATAACATTTATGCGAAATATAATTAACCTGCCATCCATATTATATTAATGATATATTTTTGTTTCAATTCTCCATTATCGACATCATTATTCGCTTAAATTGTACTAGTGCAATTACATTAACTAAATTATATGATTCGAAATTAATTAAATTGAATAGCAATTTATTACAATTTAAAACACGCCTGTTATCCTTTATAAAGTACCAACTTTAATGCGATTGCTGTTTGTCATTTTTTCAGCATCCGTCCTTATCTGCTCTATGTATGTGCGCGCTGTTTAAAAATTCATATTGAGTGAAGATTAATGGTGCGAGAACTTTGAAAATATCTTCGCAGGAAGGAGGGTTATTAATTTCTGTATGCACTCAACCTGCATAATTTATTATTATTTTGTCATGAATGTACAAAATTACGTCCTCACTGTGCGTTTACTTAGCATCCAATTTAATCCTATAGTCACAACTTCTTTATTTTTACTTATATCATGTATATTTCTCACTCACTCACAAGTACAAAATCTACTTGAATATAATTGTCAGTATTTTAATTTTAATTTTATATGTATATTAGAATGTTAGTATTTATATATAGTTTTTTTAGCTGTGCTAATAAAGTTATTATTATTATTATTTAGTACTTTGATATTCACACGTATCTTCGTTTTATATTCGGTATTACACGAGTACCTTTAATTTTCGAGTTTCGAACATCCAAAATTTTTACAAGTTGAGATACCTATTCAATCGTTGTATGCACTAAATATGACTATTACTGGCAATTATAAAAAAATAATGATACATATAAAGAGAATTAAAGCAAAAACAGGTGTAATTATATTGTTTAATACAAACAGTACAAATTTTATTTACGCCCTCTCGTTATCTTCGCATAAACTTAATGGGGGTGGGTATCAAGAGGGAGGCGATCGCACGGCGTATACTAATTAAAATTTTAAAGGGCAATTCACAGCTTAACACCTCAACTGCCGCTGATTGAGACCCCTTGGCCTCCTCGGCCTCGTTTTATAACACCCCCGACGAACTTTTCGGGCGGATTCCTGCGGAAGTTCGCAGCGCGTGAACAACTTGAAATCAGCAGATATTGTTAATTTATTTCAAAAGGGTGGGTTGGATATAATGACTAATGATGCCGGGAGTTATCATGTTTTTAATTAACAAATGGTACTTGTGTTTATCATACCGGAGAGTATTATTATTTTAATAGCTACAATTTGTTCAGAGTAAATGTGGGAGCGTATAAGTAATAAAAAATAATATTGAAATAATATTGAAATAATAAGACTGAGATTATATACAGCTATCCACTATGAAAGGTGATTCGCGACCCCGGTGGGATTCGAACTCAGGTTCCCTAATGCTCAGTACGAGACGGACGACGCCTTAAACCACTCAGCCACTGAGCTGGGAAGTAATAAAGTTTGAGTTGAACTGGGTATTGATTGTTACATAACTTATTTTTAATGGGTTCCAATTTTCGTTAATGTTCAAGTACTAAAGTTTGAGTTATAGAAATATTACTAAAATAGTTGTCGCTAATGTGTAATTTTCGAGTAAATAACGTCATCATATCATCTTATTTGAAAGATGATCACATTATTTACTCGAACATTACACATTAGCGACAACTATTTTAGTAAAATTCCTCTAACTCAAGTTTTAGTACTTGAACATTAATGAAAATTGGAACACATATTAAAAATAAGTTATTTAACAATTAAAACTCAGTTTCACATAGCTATCTTGAAAATTAAATTTTTGACGGAAAGTGCGAGTAGTTTTAATTCTATGAACACTTTTAGTAAAACCCCTCTAACTCGAGTTGTACTGCTTGAATAAGAATAAAAATACGCATGCTTATTAAAAACACTTTTTTCTAATCAAAAAATTAAATCTGACGTTGCAATTTATTAAATTAAATTTTTGACTGACTTTCAAAATGCGAGTAGATTTTATTTTATCAAGATTTTTTAAGTAAAACCCCTCTAATTCGAGTTTTGGTGATTGCATCTTAATCAAAATTGTAGCATAAATAAAAACAGGCTATCTAATCTGTAAATTTAATTTGATAATGATATTTTATAATTTAAAGTTTTTACAGTAATTCAAAATGCGAGTAGATTTTATTTACGAACGCTTTTAGTAAAACCACTCTAACTCGAGTAATAGGGGTTGAATATTTTTGAAAATTGGAACACATATTAAAAACAAGCCCTTTAATCAAAAAAACTAAATTTGACATTACTATTTTATAAATTATTTTTTTTACGGATTTTCAAAGTGCGAGTAGTTTTAATTTTATGAACTCGTCTAGTAAAACCATTCTAACTCGAGTAATAGTGGTTGGATATTATTGAAAATTGGAACACATATTAAAAACAAGTTATTTAATCATATAACCTAATTTAGCATTGCTATTTAAAAAAATAATTTTTTTACGGATTTTCAAAGTGCGAGTAGTTTTAATTTTATGAACTCCTTTAGTAAAACCACTGTAACTCGAGTAATAGTGGTTGGATATTTTTGACAATTGGAACACATATTAAAAACAAGCCCTTTAATCAAAAAAACCAAATTTGACATTACTATTTTATAAATTATTTTTTTTACGGATTTTCAAAGTGCGAGTAGTTTTAATTTCATTAATTCTTTTAGTAAAACCATTCTAACTCGAGTAATAGTGGTTGTATATTTTAAAAAATTGGAACACATATTAAAAACAAGCCCTTTAATAAAAAAAAAATTGATATTACTATTTTACAAATTAATTTTTTTTACAGATTTTCAAAGTGCGAGTAGTTTTAATTTTATGAACTCTTTTAGTAAAACCACTCTAACTCGCGTAATAGTGGTTAGATTTATTGAAAATTGGAACACATATTAAAAATAAGTTATTTAATCAAAAAACCCAATTTGACATTGCTATATTAAAAAATAATTTTTTTACGGATTTTCAAATTGCGAGTAGTTTTAATTTTATGAACACTTTTAGTAAAACCACTCTAACTCGAGTAATAGTAATTGGATATTTTTGACAATTGGAAAACATATTAAAAACAAGTTATTTAATCAAAAAACCCAATTTGACATTACTATTTTAAAAAATATTTTTTTTTACGGATTTCCAAAGTGCGAGTACTTTTAATTTTATGAACTCTTTTAGTAAAACCACTCTAACTCGAGTAATTGTGGTTGGATATTTTTGAAAATTGGAACACATATTGAAAACAAGCCATTTAATCATAAAACCCAATTTGACATTGCTATTTTATAAACAAATTTTTTTACGGATTTTCAAAGAGCGAGTAGTTTTAATTTTATGAACTCTTTTAGTAAAACCACTCTAACTTGAGTAATAGTGGTTGGATATTTTTGAAAATTGAAACATATATTAAAAATAAGTTATTTAATCATAAAACCCAATTTGACATAGCTATTTTAAAAAATATTTTTTTTACGGATTTTCAAATTGCGAGTTGTTTTAATTTTATGAACTCTTTTAGTAAAACCACTCTAACTCGAGTAATAGTGGTTGGATATTATTGAAAATTGGAGTTCATATTAAAAACAAGCCATTTAATCACAAAATCCAATTTGACATTGCTATTTTAAAAAATAATTTTTTGACTGATTTTCAAAGTGCGAGTAGTTTTAATTTTATGAACTCTTTTAGTAAAACCACTCTAACTCGAGTAATAGCGGTTGGATATTTTTGAAAATTGGAACACATATTAAAAGCAAGTTATTTTATCAAAAAACCCAATTTGACATTCCTATTTTAAAAAATAATTTTTTTACGGATTTTCAAAATACGAGAAGTTTTAATTTTATGAACTCTTTTAGTAAAACCACTCTAACTCGAGTAATAGTGGTTGGATATTATTGAAAATTGGAACACATATTAAAAACAAGTTATTTAATCAAAAAACTCAATTTGACATTGTTATTTTAAAAAATATTTTTTTTACGGATTTTCAAAGTGCGAGTAGTTTTAATTATATGAACTCTTTTAGTAAAACCACTCTAACTCGAGTAATAGTGGTTGGATATTTTTGAAAATTGGACAACATATTAAAAACAAGTTATTTAATCAAATAAAGCGAATTTGACATTGATATTTAAAAAAAATATTTTTTTACGGATTTTCAAAGTGCGAGTAGTTTTAATTTTATTAACTCTTTTAGTAAAACCAGTGTAACTCGAGTAATAGTTGTTGAATATTTTTGAAAATTGGAACATATATTAAAAACAAGTTATTTAATCAAAAAACCTAATTTGACATCGCTATTTTAAAAAATAATTTTTTTACTGATTTTCAAAGTGCGAGTAGTTTTAATTTTATGAACACTTTTAGTAAAACCATTCTAACTCGAGTAATAGTGGTTGGATATTTTTGAAAATTGGAACACATATTAAAAACAAGCTATTTAATCATAAAACCCAATTTGACGTTGCTATTTTAAAAAATAATTTTTTTACGGATTTTCAAAGTACGAGTAGTTTTAATTTTATGAACTCTTTTAGTAAAACCACTCTAACTCGAGTAATAGTGGTCGGATATTTTTGTAAATTGGAACACATATTAAAAACAAGCTATTTAATCAAAAAACCCAATTTAACATTGCTATTTTAAAAAATATTTTTTTTACGGATTTCCAAAATGCGAGTACTAGTGGCTGGATATTTTTGAAAATTGGAACACATATTAAAGACAAGTTATTTAATCAAAAAACCCAATTTGACATTGCTATTTTAAAAAACAATTTTTTTACGGATTTTCAAAGTGCGAGTAGTTTTAATTTTATGAACTCTTTTAGTAAAACCATTCTAACTAGAGTAATAGTGGTTGGATATTTTTTTAAATTGGAACACATATTAAAAACAAGCCCTTTAATCAAAAAAACAAATTTTACATTACTATTTTATAAATTAATTTTTTTACGGATTTTCAAAGTGCGAGTAGTTTTAATTTATGAACACTTTTAGTAAAACCACTCTAACTCAAGTAATAGTGGTTGAATGTTATTGAAAATTAGAACACATATTAAAAACAAGCTATTTAATCATAAAACCCAATTTGACAATGCTATTTTATAAATTAATTTTTTTGCGGATTTTCAAAGTGCGAGTAGATTTTATTTATGAACACTTTTAGTTAAACTACTCCAACTCGAGTAATAGTGGTTGGATATTATTGAAAATTGAAACACATATTAAAGACAAGGTATTTAATCATAAAACCCAATTTGACGTTGCTATTTTATAAATGAATTTTTTTACACATTTTAGTAGTTTTAATTTTATGAACTTTTACTAAAACTCCTCTAACTCCAGTTATAGAGCTTGAATAAGAATGAAAACAGGCATGCATATTAAAAACATATTGTTTAACTACCAAACCAAAGCTGACATTGCAATTTACTAAATTAATTTTTTTAGGGATTTTCATATTGCGAAAAAAAGATTTATAAACTCTTATAGAAAACTACTCTTACTAGAGTTATAGAACTTACATTTTAATGAAAATTGGCATGTGAGACAAACAAATAATGAACTTATTATTTAATTAATCAATAAAACTGATGCATTATGAAAAATCCTTCCTAGTTTAATATCATTGCCACTATATTACTCAAAGCACAATCAAAGTTCCAATCAAACACGCCCGAATGTAAATCGCATACGTCAAACAACAATCTTTAAAAGATTTAATTAGCTTCAACATGATTTATCTTAACTTATTTACCAGCAATTTTGAATATGATTGGAGTATTAAAGTTTAGTAGCACTCAAACAACGCACAGGCCCTGCCACATACTAAAAGCCTTGCTAAATCATTAAGCCCCACAAATGACCGCAGTGTAATCAATTTTTAATTAAGATGAAAATTGTATTACCAGCATCATTCACGCCATAATCGATTTTACATTGTAAACTTTCGACTGACACTGAAAATTCTTGCTGGCCTATAATAATTAATGAACGGTGAATTGCGCTTGGATAATTAATGAAGCATGAACCAAACTATATTTATGGGAAAATATTAGCCGGCAGCGATTTCTAGAGTCAATTTATATAGGAAATTATTATTAATGCAAGGGTATTAGTCGATAGGCCAGCTGGTAAATATGTTTATCAATAAATATTGGTTCTGTTTATATTATTAATGTTGTTTTTGATTCATTGTAATAATAGTTATGCAAATATTGTATTTGATACATTAGAACACATATCGTTATGTTCTGGAAGAAAACAAATTTATATAAATTTTTATGAATTATAAATACTAAACGAGTAAACAAAAATAACGATTTTGGATGTATTTATCTAAATTCGTGAATTTTGTTTACTCGTTTTGTTGCCGCCAATATAAGGCAATTAAAGTGATTTTTACCGCACATTTTTTTAACTCCACCCTCGCCATCTCAAATGGGTACTCGACCGCCGCGTACCCAAGCAGTACGAATCCAGCATCCCAACATAAAACACATCTTTTACATTTATATTACAATAAACTATACAATAAAATAAACAAATAAAATAGCTAAAAGTGTTTCCACACAGTGTATTATTATCACCCAAAACACGTTTAGTATTTATAATTTATACACATTTATATAAATTAGTTTTCTTCCAGTTACACAATTATAATAAATATATGAACCCTAGTATAGGTTCATATATTTATTATTGTTATTGTATAATTGTTGTTATATTATAGGCAACCAAATTTACGAACCACAGACCTACAAAAACTAGTTGAGGTACTACGAAAATCATAAAAAAGTCGTGTAATGTTTGCATTCTATATATATATATATATATATATATATATATATATATATATATATATATTATATATTATATTAAGTTCTTTTTTAATATTTTTTTTAATCTAAATGAATTCCCTTTCGGAAAAGCCTCACCCTTTATAGAGGTATATATAGAGATATAAGTTTTTTTTGAAATCACTGAAATCCAAGTTAACAGCACAGTAACCGTCAGAAAAATTTAAATTATGTATATTTGGTCATGTACCCCTTTTTATTAGTTTTGGTAATATCCACCAAATAACTTTTTTATATAAATGAATGTTGATAGGTATAAAAGTAATAAGTATATAGATCAATACAATAATGCAGGCCAGACTGAAATATAGAATGTGTATAATAATATTGTTTTTAAATCACGGAATAATATAATTTATTTAAAAATAGAAAAGCAATTGTAAAACCAAATTGCCAATAAATAATTTTTTTACATCAATATAAATACAAATAAAATGAATTAAATGTAAACATTCATTAAAATTGTGTTTACACGCCCGCTAATTGTTTTAGCCCGTATTATCATTCATTTGAAACAATCCGAGTATTTTTATTTAATAAACATTGCCGGCGCGACTATAATTTGCCCGCTGCAATTATTTACACCAAACCTCCCCTTCTGCCGCTGCTTGATTAGCCGTTAATGGACCGTAATTAATTTCTTTTTATTTACTATCGACCGATTATTCATGCATTTATTAATTAAACAAACAGAGCGCCCGTTACAATTCATTTGAAATCATACAATGCCGTGATTTTCGATTTGCCGATCAATTTATGCGGCCGGCCAAATATATATTTCATATGGAGATTATAATTCAATTAAAATGAGCGAATCCTACGGAATCGGCGCGGCGCCGTTGCACAATTAATCAATTAATGCGCCCAACCGCAATTAGTCCAGGTTGGGTAGCGTATTTACAATAGAAAATTACAATAAGGTTCGTTATAAACTCGAATTATTATTGTTATTGTTATTGAATGATGTGGGATTCAGTATGGTTTGTGTTGAAGATTAAATGGGGTTAGCGATTAGTTTACTAGAACATACCTATTGCAATTTAACATTCTATATACAATTATTATAGTATGATTATTTATAATTACATTCCAGATATTTTAATAAAATTCTTATTGGGATACAATTCATGACACTTTAGAAAAACAAGGATAGACCTATTTTTCTAAATATCTAGAGTGAGTACTTGAAATGATTTTAACTGAATAACCAATCTCCAATTTCGATGTTGAAAATCTTGAAGCATCAAAAACAGCTATAGAAGTGCGCAGCACGATAGTTATTAAATTACACTCAATTTACAACAATAGAATATCTAGGGTGACTATTTTAGAAGACTACAACTGAATAATCAATATACTTTAGAAAAATAGGGATAGTCGCCCCTGTTTACTAAAGTGTCGTGAATTGTATCCCAATAAGAATTTTATTAAATTATCTAGAATGTAATTATAAATAATTCTGAATTCTGAAATAGTATGTCCTAACAACAAAATTTTGATAACATCATAATATTCCAAATTCTGTTTATTTCATGATTTATTCTACTGTATAAACCTCGATTCACACATCAAAAGCAGCGCGCGTAACTATTTTACATATTTAATTAATATTTTGTAAATAATAGGGATTTGTTCATAGACGTATATATACGCCTGACAAAATACAATCATGAAATTTTAAAATGAAAGAACGGAAAACAAATAACGTTGCAACAGCCAGTAATGGTGGATGCGCCGGGCGCGTTGGCTTTGCACGTTCCGGTTATAATTAAACAGACGCTGTAATGAACGCAATTTGTTACAATCCGGATTGGTTTAATTTATTTGACAAAGTTTGAATTTATAACAAATTTGTTCTGTATATTTTCATTGTTTGGTACAATAGTCGTATGTTTAATAGAAATCTAATATTCCATCCAAGTAATCTGTATTTTTAACTTCTTGAAGTATTGAAAACTATTATAGAAGTGCGCAGCACGATAGTTATTACATCATATGCAATTTTCAACCATATAGTATCTATAGTGAGTACTTTAGAGGACTATAATTGAGTAAGCTATGCACCTTTTTGAATTTTGAAGTTTGAAGCAAGAAAACTATTATAGAAGTGCGCAGCACGATAGTTATTACCTTACACTCAATGTTCAGCCATTTAATATCTAGAGAGAGTACTTTTGAGGGGTACAACTGAATAACCAATATACAATTTAGATTTTTTAAACTTGAAGCATCAAAAACTGTCATAGAAGTGTGCAGCACGATAGTTTTTACCATAAACTCAATTTTCAACCATACAGTATCTAGAATGAGTCCTTTTAAGGCCTGTAACTGAATAGCCAATGTACAATTTCTAATTTTTAAGCTTGAAGTATCAAAAACTGATATAGAAGTGCGCAACGCGATAGTGATTACCCTGTACTCAATTTTCTATCATAGAATATCTAGAGTGAGTACTTTAAATGACTACAACTGAATAACCAATATCCAATTTTGATGTTGAAAGTCTTGAAGGATCAAAAACTACTATAGAAGTGCGCAGCACGATAGTTATTACATTACACTCAATTTTTAACTATAGAATATCTAGAATAAGTACTTTAGAGAACTCCAACGAAATAACTAATGTACCATTTTAAATTCTTAAACTTGAAGCATCAAAAACTGTTATAGAAGTGCGCAGCACGATAGTGAATACCCTACACTTAATTTTCAACCATAGAATTTCTAGAGTGAGTCCTTTAAAGGACTACAACTGAATAACCAATGTACAATTTTGAAGGTTTTAGCTTCAAGTATCGAAAACTATTTTAGAAGTGCGCAGCACGATATTGATTACCCTGCACTCAATTTTCAATCATAGAATATATCTAGTGAGTACTTTAAATAACTATAACTGAATAAACAATCTCCAATTTTGATGTTGAAAATCTTGAAGTATCAAAAACTCTACACTACACTCAATTTGTTCAACAATAGAAGTACAAGTATCAAAAACTATTATAGATGCTTGAAGCATCAAAAACGGTTATAGAAGAACACAGCACGATATTTATTACATTATATTCAATTTTCAATTATAAAATATCTAAACTAAGTACTTTAAAAGTGTATAACTGAATAACTAAAATATGATTTTGCATTTTTAATTTGGAAACATTAAAAACTGTTATAGAAGTGCGCAGCACGATAATGATTACTCCACATATAATTTTCAACCATAGAATATCTAGAGTGAGTCCTTTAAAGGACCACAACTGAATAACCAATGTACAATTTTGAAGGTTTTAGCTTGGAGCATCAAAAACTATTTTAGAAGTGCGCAGCACGATAGTTACTACCCTGCACTCAATGTTTAATCATAGAATACCTGGACGAGTCTAATTTAAACGACTAAAACTGAATAACCAATAAAAAAATTTGTAGCTCTTGGCTTGAAGTATCAAAAACTATTTTAGAAGTGTGCAGCACGATAGTGATTATCCTGCTATTAATTTTTAATCGTAGAATATGTAGAGAGAGTACTTTATATGATTACAACTGAATAACTAGTCTCCTATTTTGATGTTGAAAATCTTGAAGCATCAAAAACTCTACGGTACACTCAATTTTTTCAACAATAGAAGTACAAGTATCAAAAACTATTATAGAAGTACGCAGCACGATAGCTATTATATTACACTCAATTTGCAACTATAGAATGTCTAGAGTGAGTACTTTAGAGGACCACAACTGAATAACCAATGTAACATTTTGAATTTGTATGCTTGAAGCATCAACATCTGTTATAGAAGAGCACAGCACGATATTTATTACATTATATTCAATTATAAAATATCTAAACTAAGTACTTCAAAAGTCTATAACTTAATAACTAAAATATGATTTTGCATTTTTAATTTTGAAACATTAAAAACTGTTATAGAAGTGCGCAGCACGATAGTGATTACCCTACGCTTAATTTTCAACCATAGAATATCTAGAGTGAGTCCTTTAAAGGACCACAACTGAATAACCAATGTACAATTTTGAAGGTTTTAGCTTGGAGCATCAAAAACTATTTTAGAAGTGCGCAGCACGATAGTTACTACCCTGCACTCAATGTTCAATCATAGAATACCTGGACGAGTCTAGTGTAAAGGACTAAAACTGAATAACCAATAAAAAAATTTGAAGCTCTTGGCTTGAAGTATCAAAAACTATTTTAGAAGTGCGCAGCACGATAGTGATTATCCTGCTCTTAATTTTCAATCGTAGAATATGTAGAGAGAGTACTTTATATGATTACAACTGAATAACTAGTCTCCTATTTTGATGTTAAAAATCTTGAAGCATCAAAAACTCTACGGTACACTCAATTTTTTCAACAATAGAAGTACAAGTATCAAAAACTATTATAGAAGTGCGCAGCACGATAGTCATTACGTTACACTCAAGTATCAACTATAGAATGTCTAGAGTGACTACTTTAGAGGACTACAACTGAATAACCAATGTACCATTTTGAATTTTTAAGCTTGAAGCGTTAAAAACTGTTATAGAAGCGCAAAGCACTGTATTTATTAAATTAAATTAAATTTTCAACCATAAAATATCTAAAGTAAGTACTTTAAAAGTGTATAATTGAATAACGAAAACATCATTTTGCATTTTTAAGTTTCAAGCAACAAAAACTGTTATAGAAGTGGGCAGCACGATAGTGATTACCCTACACTAAATTTTCAACTATCATCATATCATCAACGTGCAGAGCTTGTGGAGAAGAATAAGAAATCCAACCACATGTTATCACTAGCTGCAAAGCATTGAACTCATGCAGGAAAAGGCTCTTTGATTCAACGCCAATTAACATGAAAGAGCTGAAAGCCAGCCTATTCATAATACTTCTGAATTTCATTGAAGATATATAGGTCATCAATAAATGATAAGAACTAGGGAAGCACAATAAGCCAGCGGTGGCCGCAGTGCGGTGGGATGCAATAATAAAACCTGACCCAGCCAGAAGGGGAAAAACATGTACACATTTTCATTTTTAAGCTTGAAACACCAAAAATTGTTAACACTCAATAGAAATGCGCAGCACGATAGTTATTACTTAACACTCATATGTGTTACCATGGAATATCTAGAGTGAGTACTTTTGATGTGTATAACTGAATAACTAATTTAAAAAAAAAAACCTTTATTTGGCATATCCCTGACAAAAAAATGCTCTTTAACATAACGAACAACAACAAATAACTAATATACTATTTTTAATGTTTAAACTTGAAGAATAAAAAATGAAATGTAGGACTTTAATTTATATATATATATTTTCACGGAAATACTTTTTATAATTATCAAACAAAAATTTAATCTTTATAGCTATCAGCCCGAGGACTTATCCGTTGGAAACTCAAAGGAATGTAATTATCCGGCATTTACCTTCATAAAAATATCTGAAAACCCGTGAAAGGGGAAATTTCACCAACAACCAGGATTGAACTCTCGCTCTCCAATGCTCAGTACGAGATGAACAGCGCCTCTAATCACTCAGCCACTGAGATAGATGGGTTATAATATAATTATCATATAAATGCCATTTATATAAAAGAAATTCAATGCAAAGTGATCTTTAAATGAACATTATAATGTGTATTTCTGCAAGAATGATGATAAGGCAGACCCAATTAGGTATCCCTTATGTCGTTTTAGTTTTTTCTTTATTATTTTAGTCTGTAAATTCCAAAAAAAAATGGTTAGTCCGAGTGAGTAGTTTTAATGTTTCTAAAATGAATAAAAAGACTTCTATTATTAAATAGCTTTTAAAGGTTCTACTATGATGAATAATTGAAGTTATAGTGACTGAATTCATATGGTGAACTTTTTTTTCGTGGGTTCATCCAGTGATGCCCCAAGCTTATGCCTAATTGAATGGGGTTAAATCTATTAAATTAGGCATAAGCTTAGGGCATCACTGGATGAACCCAAGCACCTTCATGTTAGCATTTAAGATTAGAGTAAAATTGATGGTTTGTCTGTTAGACCAGTTTTAATAAATATAGATTTTTTTATATATATTTATATATATATATATATATATATATATATACATATATATATATATATATATATATATATATATATATATATATAAGTGTTTTAATGTAAAATTTTGGAATGTTGAAGTTTAACACCCTAAAAAACAAGCTCTTATTGTTACCAAGAAATTACATTTCAGCACTTGAGTAGAGTATTATAAATCATGTATTAAATTCGTTCCTTTTTATCTCAAAAAATAAAAAACTTTTGTTATTCAACAACAACAAACGAAACACACACAAAAATGTATTCCCAGGAATGTACGCGCTCTTTTCGGTGCCTTCTTCCGCCCACCCGCCGATGATTTATGAAGGGGCCGTCAGCGTTTTAATCTGAGAAAACTGTAAAACTTGGAGACGGCGTGGCGCCCGCCCCGCGGAGAAAGGGCAATTAGCAGTGAATTTATGCGCCCGTAAGGTGGGTGTTTAGGTAAAATTAATTAAGAATTACACGCCCGGCTGGCCCCACGCCACTTAACTTTTAATCCGGCCCGACAACTAACAGGCGTATAAATAAAAGTGAGGGGCGGGCTCTGACCTTCTCGCTCCCCGGTGGCGTTTCCTGCGAACGCCGCCGCCAGGCATGCCGCCACAAAGAGTAACTGCCGCCGACTGTCCATCATGTCCTCAAGAAGATGGTAACATCCAATTATGTATGTACTGTTTTTTTTTTGTTGTTTTTTTTTGTTATCACAGTGCCCGCGGAGGATTAGAGATTTGCATAAAGTTCCAGCATTAAAAACACGGCACGCAATTCACCAAGTTTCCAATGAATTATTCATATTTTTTTATATATATATATGGAAAGTTATTATTGTATAGATTATTCCTTGTATAATTAATACCACCTATAATTATTTGAACCACAGTTATTATTATTAATCACATTAAAGAATTAATAGTTAAACACTTTTCAACAAAAAAATATATTTTTGTTTAAATTATTTTATATTAGCACAGTTTTGATTATATCATATGTATATGTGTGTTATTATGTAAAAAGTTCGGATTTATCACGCACGTACACCCGGTTTTAAGGTCTGCGAACGCTCCAAATTCGCGTGTAGTCGCGCCGTGACTGCGGAGAGCGTAGCGAAAGCTCTCAGGAAAAGCTGGCAGGCATGCGCGCCTGTTTTACGGGAAAATCGTAATACATATGCCGCATTTGTTTATAACACGTTCTGCAGGCGTTTATTTTTTCACCGAGGCAAAACCGCCGACTCGAAAATCAATGTTATGAAAAATAATAATGTGAAAATGTAAACAAATATGAAAAATATAATTATAGGGCCAGCTTAGTGGTTAGAGGCACTGTCTGTTCCCTACTGAGTATTCGGGAGCAAAAGTTGAAACCCCAGCAGGTGCGAATCACCTTCCACCCATTTTCAGAATTTTGGTCTAATAATAAATAATAAATAATAAAAATAAACTGAATGTTTTTAAAATTCCCTTCAATAAAACCTAGTTCAGTTGCCGAGTAGTTGAAAGCATTGCTCGTCTCATACTGAGCATTGGAGACTCTGAGTTCGAATGCCATTGGGGCGAATCACATTTTGGATTGGTTTAGGATTTTTTACATATTAAAAATTAATTTATTCATTAACTGTTGTATAATGAGCATTTCTGTATGAAACTGGTGTTTGGCAAAGCCACAATATTACTTTTAAAAATATTTTCAGACGGAAAGTATTGTTTTTCTTAAATAGATTTAATTTTAAAATTGATTTATCATACCACTTCGAACGACGGGAATTTCATCGAGTTTTTTTATAAAGGAAAAAATATATCCCTTACTGATTACTATACTATCTACATATATCATAAATGCTTGATTAGTTTACGCTCAAAAGTTCTCACTCTCTGGTGAGACACGAACCTACGTCTTCGGATATCGTGGCCGTTGCGCTACCAACTCCACCACGGAGGGAGTATAGTTAATAGCGCGAGAGAAGTTCGCAATGTCCAGAATTACGTGGTTTCAAGTTCCACCAGAGAGTGAAATTCTGAAGTATTAACTAAATATTTGAAGCTTGTCATTTTTCATTCAGATTACCACAACATTCGACAATAATGCACGCCTATCGTAGGCCATCGCGCTACCAACTCCACCACGGAGGGATTATAGTCAATAGAACGCGAGATATTCGTAATATCCAGAAATACCTGGGGTCAAGTTCCACCAGAGAATGAATTTTGATTATTAACTAAATATTTGAAGCTCCGGTGATTTTTTATTCAGATTGCAGCAACTTTCAGCAATAATGCACTTCTATCGTAAGCCGTCGCGCTACCAACTCCACCACGGAGGGATTATAGCTAACAGTGCGCGAGATGTTCGTAATGTCCAGAATTACGTGAGTTCAAGTTCTACCAGAGAGTTAAATTTTTAGGTATTAATTAAATATTTGAAACTTCGGTGATTGTTCATTCAGATTGCTGCAACATTCGACAATAATGCACTCCTATCGTAGGCCATCGCGCTACCAACTTCACCACGGAGGGATTATAGTCAATAGAGCGCGAGATGTTTATAATATCCAGAAATACGTGGGGCCAAGTTTCACCAGAGAATGAAAATTTGTGTATTAACGAAATATTTGAAACTCCGATGATTTTTATTTCAGATTGCCACAACATTCGACAAAAATGCACTCCTAGCGTGGTCGTGGCGCTACCAACTTCACCACGGAGGGATTACAGAGAATAGAGCGCGAGATGTTCGTAATATCCAGAAATACGTAGGGTCAAGTTCCACTAGAGAGTGAAATTTTTGAGTATTAACTAAATATTTGAAGCTCCGGTGATTTTTTATTCAGATTGCAGCAACTTTCGGCAATAATGCACTCCTGTCATAAGCCGCCGCGCTACCAACTCCACCACGGAGGGATTATAGTCAATAGCGCGCGAGATGTGCCTAATGCACAGAATTACGTGGGTTCGAGTTCTGGAGTTTTGAAGTATTAATTAAATAAATTTAAAAAAAATTAAACTTCGGTGATTTTGCATTCAGATTGCTACAAATTTTTGAAAAAAACATTCGACAATAATGCACTCTTAATGTTCTTTCGTTTAACATTACTAGTCGCTCCCATGGCGTGTTGTATCGCTCCAAGTTTTACGGTCGTACGCTGGTTGTAAGGAGTACGAGGTAGAATTGTGTGCATCATTAAGACAAATAGAACAAGGGACAGCAGCCCCCAGTGATAAACGAAAACAGCTGTAATATATCATAAATGACATCAGAAAAGCTTCCTATACAAGCCAGTTATCGTAAAAAAAAACCGAAATAAATGTTTATACATATCAGCACCAACTCCACCCATAAATGTTAATCAATTCAAAGGTAAACATAAACCGAATCCCCGCCGGTGGTGATTTAGTCTAGCGTTCTATTTTTAAGCTCATAAAGTATTACATGTCGGTTTGTTTGTTCGCGCCATCGATTATTAAGTTGATAAATGCGCGAGCCGGTTCGGTTCGCAGCAAGTGCGAGACGGCGGCGCGCCCGCTGACAAGAAAAAAATTAGGGGGCCGGCACGCGGGGGCGTTCGCAGATAAATAAAAGGTTAACTGCGGCCCGTAAATACTTGCACGTTTATAAATAAGCCATGTTTGTATCCAACAATTAGCCGCCGGGCCCATTTATCAAACCATCAGCCCGGCAATTACTTCGCCGGCCGCCGCCATCAATACTGCCTCGGGTCAACTTGTAGCAATTATTGTGTATTACCGCCCGCAGCGGTGGGGTTGATAATTTACTAAAGGTATTTTATAAGGCATTATTGATTGTTAGTAGGGTTTTTTTGTTATTGATGTTGATCATAGTGTTTGTGGGGATGTGATTAATTTAAAATATATATATTAATAGCTAATCAATCTGTATGGATGATTAGTGTTTGCAAACGATAACCTAGTCTTATTAAAATTGCCATCCATTTCACCCAAATAGGTTTCATTGTATCAAATCATTTTCGACTGCAGTCAAAAATATATTGAATGAAAATTGGCAACGCAATCTGGAAACAAAAAACTTTTTTAATAACATAAATTCTTGTTTACTACGGTCTTTGGGAAATATATTATAGACATGTTATTGAACTATTCAATAGGATATACTCACGGAAATATGTATATATATATATATATATATATATATATATATATATATATCCCATTGAATAGTTCAATAGAATGTCTATAATATATTCCCCCAATACCGTAGTAAACAAGAATGTATGTGGACAAAAAAGTTTTTTGCTTCCAGATTACGTTGCCATTTTGTATTCAATATATTTTTGACTGCAGTCGAAAAATGTCGTTATATAACTTTCATTACTTTCGATTATACAAATTTTGACTTTGAGAGGCTGTAACTTCAAAACATGTGAAGATAGTTGAATACGGTTTTAAAATTTGACTTTTTCAGTCATTTTTACATATAAACTGGTATGATTTAAATTAATTTTCATAGGAAAACTTATATAAAATGTCGTTATATAAGTTTCATTACTTTCGATTATACAAATTTTGACTTTGAGGGGCTGTAACTTCAAAACAAATGAAGATAGTTGAAAACGGTTTTAAAATTTGACTTTTTCAGTCATTTTTACATATAAACTGGTATGACTTAAATTAATTTTGATAGGAAAATATATATAAAATGTCGTTAAATAAGTTTCATTACTTTCGATTATATAAATTTTGACTTTGAGGGGCTGTAACTTCAAAACAAATGAAGATAGTTGAGTACGGTTTTAAAATTTGTCTTTTTCAGTCATTTTTACATATAAACTGGTATGATTTAAATTAATTTTGATATGAAAACATATATAAAATGTCGTTATATAAGTTTCATTACTTTCTATTATACAAATTTTGACTATGAGGGGCTGTAACTTCAAAACAAATGAAGATAGTTGAATACGGTTTTAAAATTTGACTTTTTCAGTCATTTTTACATATAAACTGGTATGACTTAAATTAATTTTGATATGAAAACATATATAAAATGTCGTTATATAAGTTTCATTACTTTCGATTATACAAATTTTGACTTTGAGGGGCTGTAACTTCAAAACAAATGAAGATAGTTGAATACGGGTTTAAAATTTGATTTTTTCAGTCATTTTTACATCTAAACTAGTATGACTTAATTTAATTTTGATAGGAAAACATATTAAAATGTCATTATCTAAGTTTCATTACTTTCGATTATACACATTTTGACTTTGAGGGGCTGTAACTTCAAAACAAATGAAGATAGTTGAATACGGTTTTAAAATTTGATTTTTTCAGTCATTTTTACATATAAACTAGTATGACTTAAATTAATTTTGATAGGAAAACATATATAAAATGTCGTTATATAAGTTTCATTACTTTCGATTATACAAATTTTAACTTTGAAGGGCTGTAACTTCAAAACAAATGAAGATAGTTGAATACGGTTTTAAAATTTGATTTTTTCAGTCATTTTTACATATAAACTAGTATGACTTAAATTAATTTTGATAGGAAAACATATATAAAATGTCGTTATATAAGTTTCATTACTTTCGATTATACAAATTTTAACTTTGAAGGGCTGTAACTTCAAAACAAATGAAGATAGTTGAATACGGTTTTAAAATTTGATTTTTTCAGTCATTTTTACATATAAACTAGTATGACTTAAATTAATTTTGATAGGAAAACATATATAAAATGTCGTTATATAAGTTTCATTACTTTCGATTATACAAATTTTAACTTTGAAGGGCTGTAACTTCAAAACAAATGAAGATAGTTGAATACGGTTTTAAAATTTGATTTTTTCAGTCATTTTTACATATAAACTGGTATGATTTAAATTAATTTTCATAAGAAAACATATATAAAATGTCGTTATATAAGTTTCATTACTTTCGATTATAAAATTTTGACTTTGAGGGGCTGTAACTTTAAAACAGATGAAGATAGTTGAAAACGGTTTTAAAATTTGACTTTCTCAGTCATTTTTACATATAAACTGGTATGATTTAAATTAATTTTCATAAGAAAACATATATAAAATGTCGTTATATAAGTTTCATTACTTTCCATTATACAAATTTTGACTATGAGGGGCTGTAACTTCAAAACAAATGAAGATAGTTGAATACGGTTTTAAAATTTGACTTTTTCAGTCATTTTTACATATAAACTGGTATGACTTAAATTAATTTTGATATGAAAACATATATAAAATGTCGTTATATAAGTTTCATTACTTTCGATTATACAAATTTTGACTTTGAGGGGCTGTAACTTCAAAACAAATGAAGATAGTTGAATACGGGTTTAAAATTTGATTTTTTCAGTCATTTTTACATCTAAACTAGTATGACTTAATTTAATTTTGATAGGAAAACATATTAAAATGTCATTATCTAAGTTTCATTACTTTCGATTATACACATTTTGACTTTGAGGGGCTGTAACTTCAAAACAAATGAAGATAGTTGAATACGGTTTTAAAATTTGATTTTTTCAGTCATTTTTACATATAAACTAGTATGACTTAAATTAATTTTGATAGGAAAACATATATAAAATGTCGTTATATAAGTTTCATTACTTTCGATTATACAAATTTTAACTTTGAAGGGCTGTAACTTCAAAACAAATGAAGATAGTTGAATACGGTTTTAAAATTTGATTTTTTCAGTCATTTTTACATATAAACTAGTATGACTTAAATTAATTTTGATAGGAAAACATATATAAAATGTCGTTATATAAGTTTCATTACTTTCGATTATACAAATTTTAACTTTGAAGGGCTGTAACTTCAAAACAAATGAAGATAGTTGAATACGGTTTTAAAATTTGATTTTTTCAGTCATTTTTACATATAAACTGGTATGATTTAAATTAATTTTCATAAGAAAACATATATAAAATGTCGTTATATAAGTTTCATTACTTTCGATTATAAAATTTTGACTTTGAGGGGCTGTAACTTTAAAACAGATGAAGATAGTTGAAAACGGTTTTAAAATTTGACTTTCTCAGTCATTTTTACATATAAACTGGTATGATTTAAATTAATTTTCATAAGAAAACATATATAAAATGTCGTTATATAAGTTTCATTACTTTCCATTATACAAATTTTGACTTTGAGGGGCTGTAACTTCAAAACAAATGAAGATAGTTGAATACGGTTTTAAAATTTGGCTTTATCAGTCATTTTTACATATAAACTAGTATGATTTAAATTAATTTTAATAGAAAAACATATATAGAATCTCATTATATAAGTTTCATTAGTTTCGATTATAGAAATTTTGACTTTGAGGGGCTGTAACTTAAGACAGATAAAGATAGTTGAATACGGTTTTAAAATTTGAATTTTTTTAGTCATTTTGATATATAAACTGGTATGACTTAAGATGATTTTGATAGAAAAACATATATAGAATCTCATTATATAAGTTTCATTACTTTCGATTATACACATTTTTATTTTCAGGGGATGTAAATTCAAAACACATGAAGATATTTATATTTTTCACCACAAATTAATGTTAAGGTTATGAACACGCCGCATTTTCACCGTATAAACAATATAATTCAAAACGACGTTGGTGTTTTCGAGTTATTTTGACATTTTTCATATACATTTTATATTATTTCTAATAGAAATATAATATATAAATAAATAATAATTTATGAACATAGTATACGATTTATCAGTAATGTTGTATCAAGTGAATTTACTAAAAAAATACATTCTCTTGATACATTACTGATAAATCGTATACTGTTCATAAATTATTTTATTTATATTATATTTCTATTAGAAATGATATAAAATGTATTTGAAGAATATAGAAATGTGTTCATAAATTATTATTTATTTATATATTATATTTCTATAGTATTATATAATATCCACTCGAGATATTGTGTGAATTAATCCTCGCTAGCTAAGCTACACTAATGAGATCCAACAAGATCGAAATCTAGACGTGTAGATGAATTTACACTTATATATTAAATAATATTGCATTTTGTATACGCAATTTAACTTAATTACTAAACTAACCTGTGATAAGACGTTGTAGTCAGCAGGAATAATCTCCAGCGGCCATTCGGCGTCCCATCAGGTGTAAACAATATATTTAAACGCGATTTAAGACAAATATATTAAAGCCACAAACACAAAACAACACTCACTGATTCTACATTAAAAACCACGTACGGTAGTGTTTATTTTATTAAATTTGGTTAGATTTTGAGTTTAATTGAAGATTGCGCGAGCACTTCCCATGCGCCAACAAAACGTACTGAGCAGGGGGGAGTGGAACAGCAAAGCAGACGTCATAAGCTTCTAGAACATTCGATTGACCTGCGCGCTGGTCACCTGTGCGAGATGGTACGGCGTCCCCCCGCACCTGCAGAGCAAAATAGTTTGCGAAGTGTCCGCGTCGTTCTTGCAAATAAATCGAAATTGAGTTTAATTCGCGATCGATTAAAATATAATTAGTACCGCCGTGTAAGTTTTTCAATACAGTGCTCGTGGGTGTAATTTGTTTCGGTGTGGCTTAAATAGTTATTTCTTAAATCGCGCTTAAAATGTTGTTTACGCCAAATGGGACGCCGACTGGTTAGTGGAGAAAAAAACTTCCTGCTGGCTGAATCACAGGTTAGTCTTAGAATTAACTTGTTTTATTTAAATTGCGTATGCGATTGCAAATACAATGCTACCGTATTTGTAATCGTATACGCAATTTAAATAAAACAACATTACCAATAAATCGTATTGTGTAATATTCCATGAATTACTGTAATTTCTATAAGTAATACTGTAAAACGTATTTGAAACACATTTAATGTATAATGTATATCACCATCGTTTTGAGTACGCATTATTATATCAATATTTTTGATTGCGGTGGTAATGCAGCGGACCATAACCTAAAAATATGTTTGTTGTGAAAAATATTGGAATTATGCTACTATATTCAAAGAAAACCAATAAAAATTGGTAAAATATTGAATTTATGCTACCATATTCAAAGAAAACAACAATAAATTAGTAAAATATTGAAATTATGCTACCATATTCAAAGAAAACAAAAACAAATTGGTAAAATATTGAAATTATGCTACCAAATTCAAGAAAATAAAAAAAAAATGGTAAAATATTGAAATAATGCTACCATATTCAAAGAACAAAAAAAAATTGGTAAAATATTGAAATTATGCTACCAAATTTAGAGAAAACCAATAAAATTTGGTAAAATATTGAAATTACGCTACCAAAGTTAAAGAAAACTAAAGAAAATAAAAAAAAATTGGTAAATTATTGAATTTATGCTACCAAATTCAAAGAAAACCAACAACATTTTGGTAAAATATTGAAGTTATGTTACCAATTTCAAAGAAAACCAAAAATTTTTTTGCAAATTATTGAAATTAAGCTATCATATTCAAATAAAACCAAAACAAATGGTAAAATATTGAAATTATGCTTTCATATTCTAAGAAAAACAAAAAAAATTGGTAAAATATTTAAATTATGCTATCAAATTCAAAGAAAACCAAAAAAATGTTGGTAAATTATTGAAATTATGCTATCATATTCAAATAAAACCAAAAAAAGGTAAAATATTGAAATTATGCTATCAAATTCAAAGAAAACTGTCAACATTTTGGTAAAATATTGAAATTATGCTACCAAATTCAAAGAAAACCAATAAAATTTGATAAAATATTTAAATTAGGCTACCAAAGTTGAAGAAAACCAAAAAAAAATTGGTAAATTATTGAAGTTATACTACCAAATTCAAAGAAAACCAACAACATTTTGGTAAAATATTGAAATTATGTTACCAAATTCAAAGAAAACCAAAAAAAATGTTGGTAAATCATTGAAATTATGTTATCATAGTCAAATAAAACCAAAAAAAATGGTAAAATATTGAAATTATGCTACCAAATTCAAAGAAAACCAAAAAAAAAAGATAAAATATTGAAATTATACTATCATATTCAAAGAAAACCAATAAAATGTTGGTAAAATCAGTTGATATTTTATTAAACTCCCCAGGAAATCTTAAAATGCCTGGCAAATGTTACGTAACAATGGTGGAGGGGCTGGGTAGTTGTACATATTTACTACTTACATAATAGTTTCTCTTCATATTATTCTTCTTTTGGTGTTATAATCGAAAAATAACAACTTCTACCCAGCTCAGTGGGTATATATAAAAACTAAAAAATGAAGGAAGATGTATTACGAACTAAGAGTGCATGATAGTATATTTTTTATGAGAATACATACCTTTAGTCTAAATCATACACTCTTAGTTCGTAATACATCTTTCTTTATTTTTTTAGTTTATAAATCCATATTTAGCACACAATTTTGTCTAATATATTTCATAACTGTACTACTAAATGCAATAAAAAGTCGTACGTATACGTGACCTAATATATACAAATTTAAACTATTTTGTGACTTTACCAGTACAAGTACTATGTATTAAATAAAATATATAATTGCTTTAAAAACTCAATCCATCTACGACGAGTGAATTTAATTTTAAATATCTTTTATCGATGTTACTTCTTTAGAGATGACGAGATATCTATATTCGTTTTCTTTATTAATATCCGGTTTATGATAAGCATATAAAAATAGCTAGTTTTTTTGTTTGCCTGCAGTGGTCAGCGCGCAACTATGACACACAGCAATGTGAGTCAGCGATGAGTGGTCTGATTGTTGCAGTTTAATTTTAATATCACAGTTGTGAAATGTTAAATATTTATAATATATTAAGCCCGTATGACATTATGTGGTTTCTTATATCGTTTTCGATGCAAACACAAACTACATAGTGTCATAAAAAACATGTAGAAAATTATATAGCGGCGGAATAATGATAAATTCACTTAACAATAACAGCACCGTAATACACAATATTAATTTTCCATTTAGAAATAGTTATACAGTTTAATATATCAATTCTCTTATATATATATATGTCTATCTATATATATACATATATATATATATATATATATATATATATATATATATATATATATATATATGTATAAAACGATATAGAAAACTAGATAATGTCATACGGGCTTCAAGTATTGACAATAATATAGGTCAATAAGACAATTATAAAGTATATATAGCTGTTACTGTGAGCAAAAAAAGATCTATCAGCAAGACTCATTAAATATATGATAATCCCTCTTTAATATTCTTATTAGAAAAAGAATGTACCTCTCTCAAAGGAAGTAATATAATCGTGAATATTGTCTGTGTGTAAAGTTATCAAGCGCAAATAAATTCTCCAGCCCGAAAATATAATAAGATTTTTGCGCGAATAAATCTTTTAAAAGTCCGGACGGCCAGACCAGGGGGAGATTTACACTATCTGCGGACTCAATTTTTTCTGCCGCCCCTCGCGTATGCACTCCGCAGCCCCTTTATAGCCGCCCCGGATATATACGTTTAGCGCTAAATATAATTCAGTGTTAACGATGGCTGAGACATCGCCAGCGGGATGATCCTTGATATGAGTAATAATGATAACGGGGGGAGAAGAAGTTTCCGTAAAATTGTTATGGTGCGATATTAACCGAATTTACTGTGGCACCCATGCACATAGATACTGATATTTAATAACAAATGTTCAACTACTTTCTCTACCAAAAAAAAAATATGTTAAAATAAAGTTGGGGTGATTTAGAAAATTAATGGATATACTTATGTTTGATTGTGTGAATTTTCAGTTTCATTTCCAACATTGATATTTAATAATCTTTCTTTTTATACGTAATTGGCTTTAATTAAACTCATTTGCTAGTTTACGCCTGATTCGTAAAAATATTTGAGAAACAATGTAGTGCATAGTTCAAGTCGTTTGAAATAGTGGACGGGCATAGTTTGGTTGGTAGGGGCCCCCCGCCCACCCCACCTTTGCTTGCACACTTTTTCCAATGGATATACACGATTTATATTGTTTAAACAATTCCAAGAAGAGTGTTATCCTATGAACAAAACTATGCGAACAAAGGTGGGGTGGGTGGGTGTCCCCTACCAACCAAACTACGCCCGTCCACTATTTCAAACGACTTGAACTATGGACTACATTGTTTCTCACATATTTTTACGAATCAGGTATAAATTAACAAATGAAATTAATTGAATAATTAAAAGTAACGGATAACTGTGTAGTGCATAGTTCAAGTCGCTTGAAATAGTGGATGGGCATAGGCAGGTTGGTAGGGGACGCCCGCCCACCCCACCTTTGCTCGCATAGTTTTTCCATAGGATGACACTCTTCTTGGAATGGTTTAAACAATATAAAACGTCTGTATCCATTAAAAAAACTATGTGATACATTTTGTAAATATATTTTAAACATCCTGTTTGAATTTGGTAAAATTATTTAGATTCAAACCTTTGCGTCAATCACAAATTTACTTTAAAATAATCGTATGTTTAGTGTTCGTTAAAACTTAAAAGAGACAGTATTAATTTGATAGCGTTGTTTTCACGAAAACTCGAGTTGATGAAAACAAAATGCCAATAAATTTAAATCTTTAAACAAATAACGTATGCGTTATACTTCTAGTATTTTAGTAAAACGAACTGAATGATAAAGAAACGTGTGTTTGTACAAGACATAATTCCGGTGTTAAATCCGTTGCGACGAGCACTTAAGCCGGAGAGGGATCGGCGTCTAAGGTATTCGACGCTAAAAAACAGCAAAAAAGATCTAACAAACTGCAAAACTGCAAAATCCAATTTCCTTCGGAACTCGCACAAAGGGCCGCGCAACTTTTACGGGACGTGACGGTGCCCCAGCCGCCGGCCCCGTTTAAAAATATCTCAATCGATGCCCCCCCATTTCCCCCATCTAATGTGTCCGGACTGCCCAAACAACACATTAGACTGATACTTTTGTAGTGGGGCACGATACAAAGGAAGAACATTCATTTCCGGTCGACTTGTTCAAGGTAATAAGAAAGAAAATAATTTACACATGGATATTTTCAGAATTTTTATTATAAATTTATAGAATAGTAATAATTATATTTCTAATAATAGTACAACTAACCCTCGAAGAGGGAAGTTAAACGCCATTTGGCAGCACGACATCAATTAGCAATGCACACCATATAACCACTCGAGATATTGTGTGAATTCATCCTCACTATCTGAGCTACACTGATGAGATCTAATAAGATCGAAATCTAGAAATGTAGATTGCTAAGAGGTGGGTTCACACTTATATATGAATTATATTTCTATTTAGAATTAGAAACCTATAATATAATCAACTACCCAGCTCAGTGCCTTAAATGCCTTTCGTTTATAACTCTGGGCTGGTACGGGCTTATTGTTTCTTGTTCTATTCGCCGTTTATGCACAAATAAAATTTGTATAATTTATTTTGATCTGAACATCCGATGTGCAAAATTCTATCTCGGCCCTTACAACCTGAGGCGCACGACCGCGATACTGCACGCCACAGGGCGACTAGTAATGCTAGACCATGCTAAACGAAAGGACCTCTAGTGGTTAGAGTCGCCCTCTTTCTAATGAGCATATAGATTTCAAATACCTGCTGTGAGCGATTTCGTTTCATATAATCATATCAATATTTCCAATTTCTTCATTCCATTTCTCAACAGTTGCTATTTTTCTCTTCCCTCAAAACTCCCCAAAACCAAAATATACTCATATATTTGATCGATTTCTACTTGACACACACACACACACACACACACACACACACACACACACACACACACACACACACACACACACACACACACACATATATATATATATATATATATATATATATATATATATTTAATTTCAAATATAAATAAATATAAATAAATATTTTATATTTTATATTAATAATACAAGTATTTAAATATTAAAATATTAAGACGTCTACTTTGTGATAATTCTAAAGTAGTTGCAAAAGTGTGGAATCCCATGAAAAAAACTATGCAAGCAAAGGTGGGGTGGGTGGGGGTCCCCTACTAACCAAACTATACCCATCGACTATTTCAAATGGCTTGAACTCTACGTTACATTATTCCCTATATATTTTTTTTTTAATTAAATCTAGATTAATAAATGAAAATAATTGAATCATAAAAAGTTATGGATAATTGTGTAGTGCAGAGTTCAAGCCATTTGAAATAGTGACTGGGCTTAGTTTGGTTGGTATATATACCAGAGTATACACGTCCACTGTTTCAAATGACTTGAACTTTGCACTACACTATTATCTGTAACGTTTTCTCATTTAATCAAGTTCATTAATTAATTTTGGTTAGATTTATAAAAACTTTGTATGGTAGAGTTCAAGTCGTTTGAAGTAGTGGACGGGAATAGTTTGGTTGGTAGGGGCCGCCCGTCCACCCCACGTTTGCTCGCATTGTTTTTCATATGATAAAACTTTTCTTGGAATGGTTGAAACAATATGAAACGTCTGTATCCATTGAAAAAACTATGCGAACGAAGGTGGGGTGGGCGGGAGGCCCCCACCAACCAAACTATACCCGTCCACTATTTCAAATGACTTGAACTATGTACTACATTGTTTCTTACATTTTTTTTTATACATTACTCGTAAATTAATAAATAAAATTAATTGAATCATAGAAATATATCGGATAACAATGTACATAGTTCAAGTCATTTGAAATAGTGGACGGGCATAGTTTGGTTGGTAGGGGCCGCCCGCCCACCCCACCTACGCTCGCATAGTTTTTTTCAATGGATATAGAGGTTTTATATTGTTTTAACTATGCCAAGCAGAGTGTTATCCTATGGAAAAACTATACGAACAAAGGTGGGGTGGGCGGGTGGCCCCTACCAACCAAACTATGCCCGTCCACTATTTCAAATGACTTGAACTATGTACATTGTTATCCGATATATTTCTATGATTCAATTAATTTTATTTATTAATTTACGAGTAATGTATAAAAAAAAATGTAAGAAACAATGTAGTACATAGTTCATATCATTTGAAATAGTGGACGGGTATAGTTTGGTTGGTAGGGGCCACCCGCCTACCCCACCTTTGTTCGTATAGTTTTTCCATAGGATAACACTACTTGGCATAGTTAAAACAATATAAAACGTCTATATCCATTGAAAAAAACTATGCGAGCGTAGGTGGGGTGGGCGGGCGGCCCCTACCAACCAAACTATGCCCGTCCACTATTTCAAATGACTTGAACTATGCACTACATTGTTATCCGATATTTTCTATGATTCAATTAATTTTATTTATTAATTTACGAGTAATATATAAAAAAAATGTAAGAAACAATGTAGTACATAGTTCATATCATTTGAAATAGTGGACGGGCATAGTTTGGTTGGTAGGGGCCACCCGCCCACCCCACCTTTGTTCGTATAGTTTTTCCATAGGATAACACTCTGCTTAGCATAGTTAAAACAATATAAAACGTCTATATCCATTGAAAAAAACTATGCGAGCGTAGGTGGGGTGGGCGGGTGCTCCCTGCCAACCAAACTATGCCCGTCCACTATTTCAAATGACTTGAATTATGCACTACACTGTGTAATAAAAAAAAAATGAGAAAATATCATTTTATTTATCCTTGAAAAGTAATTACTTTTCAAAATATTAATAATAAATAGTGTTATAACACCTTGAAAGGTTATTTGGTTGAAAACTATATAATTACTGATATATATTGTAAAAGACACCCCAAAAAAATTGTTATGTCAGTGCCTAAAGCTAGATTTATAGCAAATGCTATTAATTATACACCTGAACATGCTACTATATTCCATGAGGCTCGTACAAGAGTGACTATGTTGTGAGTGTTTGTTAGCAGATATTACAACCCTTGGCACAATGGGAATGCATAATAGTTGCAGTGGACCGCATGTAGTCATGCACAAACAGAATTTGTATAATTTATTTTGATCTGAACATCCGTAGGGCAATAAATTACTGCATCGGTATCTTATTGCTCTGTTAATTTCAGTTGTAGGTTGATTATTTCATACGTTACTAATTGTTTCCTGCAATATTTGCTAATTTAAAGTTTGGAATATTATAACTTTTGTTTGAGACGATATAGCCGGTTGAAATTCATACAAAATATTAATAATATATGTATACATATACATATATATATATATATATATATATATATATATATATATATATATATATATTATATATATATATATATATATACAGATACATATATATATATATATATATATATATATATATATATATATATATATATTACAATATAACAATAATATTTTATTTCTCTTTTAAACCTCGACAAAGATTTTTAATTTTTTAATAAATCACGCAATACGTTTGGCTATGCTGACTTTGCACTGTAGCCAAATCAATATGATTAGTGTTATAATTAAAAAAAAACGTCAATATTTATTTTTCTTTTGTTATTTTTGTTGTATCGCTCTATATACGACAAAAATAACATAAGAAAGATAAATATTGACGCTTTGTTTAAATTCTTAAACATATTGATTTGACTACACACTATATATTGACCTATCAAAGTTCAACGAGGATTTCCACGTAGTAGACGCCATAACCATTCTATTTCATAAATCTCTAGTTTGAGACTTAAATTCCTGAAGTAAATTTGCTTTGTCTACCATTGCTCATTGTTCATTTGATGAAATATATATATATATATATATATATATATATATATATATATATATATATAAATCTCTTATTTTACTATATCACTGTATTTTGCTGCTCAGTACATAATTAAAATGTTTTATTCATTACCTACATAAATAAGAAGAATGTTAAGCGCCCCCCACACTCTTTCTTTTACGAGCCTGTCCTCATATAATAATAATCCCCCTCTGCACTGTCTTTATCGTTGCGGCGACGCGTTCTTGTCGCCGGACCTAATAATAAAGTGCGCCCCTGCTGTTTTTAAAGCCGCCAATTGATCCCAACTGTATCGAACGCGCGGTTTTTCGTAATTGCCCCTTTTTGCAGGGCGTCGCTTTAATAATGAACGCGCCGATTATTTTGCGGGCAGCGATATAATACCGCCACAAATGAGGTGTCCGAATTAATGAACAACGCAGCGACAAAAAAAGGTATTATCGCCTTCCATTTTGTCACAACAAAGTGGTAGCAATTATAGAAATATAAATTGTTTTGAATGAAATACACTAAAAGTTGATTTGATGCAGAAGAATAAGACGTATGTTTGAACGGTTTTAATTTTGAATGATATATATTACTAGTGGCCCATTGCAGCAATTATATATTATATTATATGCAAGTATAGGAGTTTATCTTTAATTTGTTATATAAAAAACTTAGAAATGTTCCATAGATATGTCGGTAAGTGAAACAATCAAAACATCGGCAAAACCAACCCGTGACGATTCTACACTAAAATTTGAAATAAAACTGTTTTTTTTCAATGCTATCTTAAAGAGTGCAAAATTATTTTTAATTTGGTGTATAGAAAACTTAAAAATGTTTCATAGATATATCGGTAAGTGAAAAAATCAAAACATCGGCAAAACCAACCCGTGACGATTCTACACCAAAATTTGAAATAAAACTATTTTTTTTCAATGCTATCTTAAAGAGTGCAAAATTATTTTTAATTTGGTGTATAGAAAACTTAAAAATGTTTCATAGATATATCGGTAAGTGAAAAAATCAAAACATCGGGAAAACCAACCCGTGACGATTCTACACTAAAATTTGAAATATAACTAATTTCTTTCAATACTATCTTAAATAGTGAAAAATGGTACACGGCAACAACACACCTTCCTTCTGGTGTAATTTTTTTCCCGGAAAGTTATCGCATATTTCCACAATCTTAGTTTGAAAACGTAAATACGTTTTCGGTAAGACAATACAATTCCTTTACATCAGTGATTATTCAGAAAGTACAAAGAAAGTTTCGAAATTGTTAAAATGTATAAATATTACTTCAAAATTTTCTTTTTTCCTATGTTTCTTTAGGCTAATAGGAAAAAAGAAAGTTACGAAATTGTTAAAATGAATTGTATCAACAAAATAATAAAATGTACATTAAATCCTTTAAAATTTTACTATAACAATCATTCTAATTACAATCTAATTATTTAAATTAGCATTTGAGTGACAAGAAGACGCCCCTTCTCACCAAATGTGGTAGTTAAGGCATCCAATGTGGACTTAGAGGTGGGTGGTTGTAATCCACGCGACCGGGTCAGATTATGCTTGGAGCTTGCGGTGCCGCCCCCGAGTGCGCATATATTTACGTTTCTGGCCTCCTTGAGGTTGAGGAGATCAGGCCGCGCAACGGATATCACGCGATTCTTTACACCGCTTTACACCCCCGCGGCCCCTTTACCCCTCAACGCGATATTTGCCTACGACAACCGGCGCCCGGTTATTCCGTTTCGCTGGAGTTCATCCGCAAGTTAAGTCCGCGGTCGTGTTTGGATTTAAGACGATTTGACTTCGATGTTTGTGGTCGACTTTGGGAGCGCGGCGGAGGGCGAGCGGACTTTGTCAATATTGCAACCGTCCGCCGGAGCTTAACAAATTAGACAACAATTTGTGTACGGAATTTCATGGTGGATATAAACTTTCACGGGCAATTAGTCTTCTCAATCAGTCGGTTTTAGAGGTACTAACTAGCTTTATAATTTTATAACTTCAAATCAATGTAGAAGAACAGTTTGTACATATATAGACTGTCAATACTTATCCATTGCAACATATAGTATTTAGAGAAATAAAAAAAACATTAAAAAATTAACTTAAAAAATGATTATTTTTTTTTAAATCCAACTTAGAGTCCTAGGGGTTAGTCTGTTTTGTACTGAGCATTGGGAAGCGAAGGGTTTTATTTAATTTAATCATATGCCTTCTACCGTAAGGTCACCTACACCTTACGGTATAAGGCATATGATTAAATTAAATAAAAACCTTCGCTTCACCATGCTCAGTACAAAACAGACTAATCCCTAGGGCACTAAGCTGAATTTTAATTTTTTTAATTATTTTTAATTTATATCCCATGAAATTATTTGAATTAATTAAAAATTGGTAATTAATATACCATGGAATTATATGAGTTAACTAAAAAAGACCTTTAGTAGGCATCGCTAACACCAAAGTTAATTTTTTTTTTCTACAAGCGAAGGTTCAGATCCTATTCACTCAAATTTCTGCAAAAAGATAAAAGGCGATTTGCAAACATTCGACTCGAATAAGATCTGAACCTTCGCTTGTAGAAAAAAAAATTAACTTTGGCGTTTGCGATGCCTACTAAAGGTCTTTTTTAGTTAACTCATATAATTCCATGGTATATTAATTACCAATTTTTAATTAATTCAAATAATTTCATGGGATATTAATTGGCACGCAATAGACAATACAATCATATAATTTACAATAGCTTTCAACAGCTAATTAGTCAATTTAATGATCGTGCCGAATTATCATGGTTTATTTTGCTAAAATATTTAATAACATCTGTATTTCCTAACAAATTTAAGATATTTACTTTCTGCTTTTAATTTATTGATGATGTCAAAATAGTATTTTTTTATGCAGCAACAACCGAGCAGATTGCAGTAGCAACGAACCCCACGCTGCGTTTTTTACGGTCAGACGGTTTATGGCGCGAGATGATAGCGTTAGTGACGGATTTATGAACACGACGGGCCTTATCTCTTATCGCCACCCCGTCGTACACCCGTCCGCGGTCTTCATCCACTACCCTCGTGCCACTCGTTCATTGATTCTTTATATATTTTGTCTCCCGTTACTCGGATCCCATTTCAATCTTTTGCTTGCTCGTGACCGTCACTTTATAACAAACTTTTAAACATAATAGAGGTGGTTCAAGTAAAATAGATTGGCTATAACAGTCTAACTAATTGAGAATTATTTTATGAAATGTAGTTGATCATGATAAGACGCATAATTTTATTCGAACAAAAACATTGGGTATATGATCTAAATCAAACGTGACGTAGATAAATGAGAAATAAATCGAATATAATAAAATAAATATTTCGTTGTAAATATTTGATTTTAACAATCGTGTTTCTATCTACATAGAAATTTAATAAATTCAAACCTTAATGGCTCTTCTAATAGACAATATAACAAATATTACCACTCGATTGAGGCACAAAGAGGAATTTTATTACACCGTTTGATATAAAATAAAAGTGTTCCACTTGGGAGGAACTGCATACAAATTCTGTTGGGAACGATTACGGGAGAGTTCGTCGCTAATTTTCAATATTGCACGAAGGCAAATTAAATCAAGTCGCTCTTACGCTGTGTGAACGAGCCGAGTGCAATCGACAATCGCACTGGGGGCGGCGTCTATTATTTACAATTCACCAATTACACCTGGAACGTCAGTGCAGAATGTAGCTCACTTATCGAAAGAATTTTTGTGTGGGGTGCAGCAAATTAAAACTGGCAACTTGTTCTCTTGGAAATATTTTATGCGCGACGCGTGCACTGAATAATATTCCTGTGTTTAGAGTGAATATTTTAATAAACCATTTTAACGCCGCCTCCTTCTCTTCTGCAAGTTTAATACGTCACAATTGTAGCATTAAAGTTATATGGCTTGATTGGGAGCTATAAGTTGCATTGTAGATTTTATTATTACGACACTGAGAGCATTTCTAGGGCATTACTTCACTTTAAATGCGCTCTTATTCGAAAATAGTCGCGAATCATTTTGAAAAAATTGAATTTTCGTTACGTTTTATGCCTATAATTATCAAAATAAACACATATGAATATTGTTGATAGTTTAATTTTCATGTGCAACTACATAAATATGGAAGTATAGTCTAAATAGCGGGAAAAAAATTCGAGATTGTTTCAAGTTGAAGCTACAGAGCAATGTTTTGAAACTTTGAACATTTTTATTTCATGATAGAAACTGGTTTTCGGTTTTATTTTATAGGTTTTTAATTTGCAAAGAGAAACACATAAAAATATTGTTATAGAAATTGTACCGTTTTGGAGGTAAAGTCGAAGAAGTGAAGAAAAATAAATTTCGTTTCTTATTTTATATATTTTTATTTTGTTTTCAATTCTTCTTAAAACCCAATTTCCGTGACATTTATCTTTGTTTTTGTCTTTCAGTCATGTTCCATAATTCGAAAGAACATTAGGGATTAAATATTATTTGAATATTAAATTCATTAAATAAAATAGACGAGTTTTTTTTGTAATATCGACTGTGAAGCGTAATAAGCGCCTATAACAAAATATTCAAAATGATTTAAAGGATTTAATAAACAAAACTAAAAGGGATTCGCAGATTGGCCCTTGTAGATTGGTTCTTGTAAATTGACCCTTGTAGATAAGGGCCAATCTACAAGAACCAATCTACAAGGGCCAATCTACAAGAACCAATCTACAAGGGCTAATCTGCGGATCCCTCTCAAATCTCATTTCACAATATAAATTAAAAATTAACTATTAGTATTAAGTGTTTTAAATAAGTTTTATCCTTTTGTTAAAGTATAGCAGACTGGCCCTTATTGCTCTACATAGTTGATATATGCTCTACATTTCTAAGAATTGAAATGACAAGCTTTTCTTATACAAATTTTTCTGCAGCCCGGCGCTTTCACCAAAAATACAATTGTACCCCTTAATATTATATACACATATATATATATATATATATATATATATATATATATATATATATATATAATTATAATTATTACTAAATAAGTAAACTTATTTATTTCCAGTTAATCAAATTGTATAGCTACAACAATCGCATAATACTGGATTTCTGTTGGTGTATTGTAATGAAATGCGTCAAGAGAGAATTTTTATTTAGCTACCCGACGCTCCTTTTATACGTTCCTCCTCTACTTCTTTAACAACACAAAGTCCTTTATTCGGGCGCGACAAAGTAAAAGGGAGCGTAGTTTTATGTGATTTTGAGTTAAATGTTTTATAAGGGTGACGTCTAAGTCTCTTCTTGTGTTCGCTGGGGCTGAAAATGGCCATCACTGCCTCCGGTCACTTGAAGCGATCCTTGGGAGGATTCTGGCTTGGGACTGCGCTGTCAATTACACACGCTAAGAGCGTTGACAAATTGATCCGCACCGCCCGCCACCGGTTTTATTATTTTTACCGCGTGCACTTTTCGGGACCGGGTACAACCGCTAAGAAAGGCTTTAGTTGGGCGATATTAAATAATTCATGGGGGGGCGTCCTTGTTGCGCACACCCGCCGGGATAAGGACGGTGCAAATAAAGTGTAGGTGCAAAGTTAATCCAGATTGATGCGGCTGAGCGATGGACGTGCGATCAGCTAACTGAATTACTGCGGCATTACCGCGCTAATTTATCGCTGTACAGATTTAGCCGGTTTTGTTTTCAGGCGCCGATTCCAAGTATAATGGCCGGATTTATGTGTTTTGTGCATAATCACCTGCAATTAATGGCAAAATACGATTGTGTTTATCTTGTTTTATTATATTTTTTTTTCATCCGCTTTTGTCGACTGGATTTGTGTATTTTCCCCGCGATTTCATTTCCCAAACATTTCGTCGTAATTAATTTCAACAATCACCAACAGAAATATTTATCTGTACAGTCTAATATTTTATTGAGATCTATATGCTATCTTATAAGAACATTTTTATGGTAAATCTTCAAATAATATGATTATGAATTCATCTTAAAAAAATGCACATTCGATTGGGAGATGTTTTTATAATGTAAATTATGATGAATAGATATTTATGCAGGAATATGTGACAATACGAATTTCAACTTATAGAAGCCATATCTTTGAAGGCAATGAAGATATCTCATTAGCATTTTTGAAATTGAGTTAAAAATTGATTTTTAAACAACTATAATAAAGAAATTATTCCAAAATTAGATAATGCAGACCCGTTGTCCTTGCCAGAAATCACTTATAATACAAATTTCAAATTTAATAAGTCATTTGTATGAAGATGATGAAGATATATCATTAGGGTCTTTCTAATTTAGATCTTCATATATTTCTGGACAAGTATAATACAGAAAATTTTAAAATTACTTCATCATGAATCCTATTTTTAGCAGGAATGTTTGATAATACAAACTTCAACTTTTACAAGCCATATCTTTGAAGTTAATGAAGATATCTCATCGCAGTCTTTATAATTAAGTTTTTAATACATATTCAAACAAGAATAACATAAAAAATCTTTAAATTACTTTATGATGAATAGGTATTTTTACAGGATTATGTGATAATACAAATTCCACCTTTTACAAGCTATATCTATGAAGATAATGAGGATACCTCATTGGAGTCTTTATAATTTGTTTTTTATACATTTTTAGACAAGAATAACATACAAAAATCTTAAAATTGCTTTATGATAAATAGGTATTTTTGCAGGAATGTGTCATAATACAAATTTCAACTTTTACAAGCCATATTTTTGAAGACAATGAAGATATCTCATTGGAGTCTTTATAATTGAGTTTTTCATACATTTTTAGATACAAATAGCACACAAAAATCTTAAAATTGCATCATGATGAATAGGCTTTTTTCTAGGAATGTGTGATAATACAATCTTAACTTTTACAAGCCATATCTTTAAAGACAATGAAGATATCTCTTTGGAATCTTTATAATTGAGTTTTTCATACATTTTTAGACAAGAATAACACAAAAAATCTTAAAATTGCACAATGATGAATAGTTATTTTTGCAGGTATGTGTGATAAAACAAATTTAAACTTTCACAAGCCATATTTTTGAAGATATTAAAAATATATCATTGCAGTCATTGAGTTTTTCATTCATATTTAAACAAGAATAACAAACAAAATCATAAAATTGTTTTATGATGAATAGATATTTTTGCAGGAATGTGTTATAATACAAATTTCAAATTTTACAAGCCATATCTTTGAAGACAATGAAGATATCTGATTGAAGTCTTTATAATTGCGTTTTTCATACATTTCTAGACAAGAATAACACAAAAATCTTAAAATTCCACCATGATGAATAGGTATTTTTGCAGGAATGTGTGATAAAACAAATTTAAACTTTCATAAGCCATATCTTTGAAGATAATGAAGATACCTCATTGGAATCTCTATAATTGAGCCTTTCATACATTTTTAGGTAAGAATAACATAAAAAATCTTAAAATTGCATTATAATGAATAGGTATTTTTGCAGGAATGTTTAATAATACAAATTTCAACCTTTACAAGCCATATCTTTGAAAACAATAAAGATATGTCATTGAAGTATTTATAATTGAGTTTTTCATACATTTTTAGATAAGAATAACCCAAAAAATCTTAAAATTGCATCATGATGAATAGGCATTTTTGTAGGAATGTGTGATAATACAAATTTCAACTTTTATGCGCCATATCTTTGAAGACAAAGAAGATATCTCTTTGAAATCTTTTTAATTGAATTTTTCATATATTTCTAGACAAGAATAACGCAAAAATTCTTTAAATTTCACAATGATGAATGGGTAATTTTACAGGAATGTGTGATAATAATAATAATAATAATAATAAGCCTTTATTGTCCAACAGAAATATTTTCCAATTACAGGACAACAATATGTTTAAATAATTATAAATATAGTATAAAAGTAAGTATAAGCAATAACAATATATTCACACACAGACGTAGACAACTAACAATGCATTATGTTACAATAATTTTAACAAATGTCGCATAATTCATATTAAATATGTCAACTTCTAACTGCTCACGGCTGCAGTTGTTAAGATTGGTACAGATGATGTATGTAGGTGATTGTAACATAATATTGGTGCGCATTCGTTCAACGTGGAATGGCACGACACTTCTACATTCCAGCCTAGGTACATGAAAATTAACATATTGCAGTAACTCGCTACAGGAAATCATACCCGTAAGCAGTTTGTATCCAAATTTTAGGCTATGTGACCATCGGCGTTTATTTATAATACAAATTTCAACTTTTATGCGCCATATCTTTGAAGACAATCAAGATATCTCTTTGAAATCTTTATAATTGAGTTTTTCATATATTTCTAGACAAGAATAACGCAAAAAATCTTTAAATTTCACAATGATGAATGGGTAATTTTACAGGAATGTGTGATAATACAAATTTCAACTTTTATGCGCCATATCTTTGAAGACAATCAAGATATCTCTTTGAAATCTTTATAATTGAGTTTTTCATATATTTCTAGACAAGAATAACGCAAAAAATCTTTAAATTTCACAATGATGAATGGGTAATTTTACAGGAATGTGTGATAATACAAATTTCAACTTTTGTGCGCCATATCTTAGAAGACAATCAAGATATCTCTTTGAAATCTTTATAATTGAGTTTTTTCATATATTTCTAGACAAGAATAACGCAAAAATTCTTTAAATTTCACAATGATGAATGGGTAATTTTACAGGAATGTGTGATAATACAAATTTCAACTTTTATGCGCCATATCTTTGAAGACAATCACGATATCTCTTTGAAATCTTTATAATTCAGTTTTTCATATATTTCTAGACAAGAATAACGCAAAAAATCTTTAAATTTCACAATGATGAATGGGTAATTTTACAGGAATGTGTGATAATACAAATTTCAAGTTTTATGCGCCTTATCTTTGAAGACAATCAATATATCTCTTTGAAATCTTTATAATTGAGTTTTTCATATATTTCTAGACAAGAATGACGCAAAAAATCTTTAAATTTTACAATGATGAATGGGTAATTTTACAGGAATGTGTGATAATACAAATTTCAACTTTTATGCGCCTTATCTTTGAAGACAATCAATATATCTCTTTGAAATCTTTATAATTGAGTTTTTCATATATTTCTAGACAAGAATGACGCAAAAAATCTTTAAATTTCACAATGATGAATGGGTAATTTTACAGGAATGTGTGATAATACAAATTTCAACTTTTATGCGCCATATCTTTGAAGACAATCAAGATATCTCTTTGAAATCTTTATAATTGAGTTTTTTATATATTTCTAGACAAGAATAACGCAAAAAATCTTTAAATTTCACAATGATGAATGGGTAATTTTACAGGAATGTGTGATAATACAAATTTCAACTTTTATGCGCCATATCTTTGAAGACAATCAAGATATCTCTTTGAAATCTTTATAATTGAGTTTTTCATATATTTCTAGACAAGAATAACGCAAAAAATCTTTAAATTTCACAATGATGAATGGGTAATTTTATAGGAATGTGTGATAATACAAATTTCAACTTTTATGCGCCATATCTTTGAAGACAATCAAGATATCTCTTTGAAATCTTTATAATTGAGTTTTTCATATATTTCTAGACAAGAATGACGCAAAAAATATTTAAATTTAACAATGATGAATCGGTAATTTTACAGGAATGTGTGTAATACAAATTTCAACTTTTATGCGCCATATCTTTGAAGACAATCAAGATATCTCTTTGAAATCTTTATAATTGAGTTTTTCATATATTTCTAGACAAGAATAACGCAAAAAATCTTTAAATTTCACAATGATGAATGGGTAATTTTACAGGAATGTGTGATAACACAAATTTCAACTTTTATGCGCCATATCTTTGAAGACAATCAAGATATCTCTTTGAAATCTTTATAATTGAGTTTTTCATATATTTCTAGACAAGAATAACGCAAAAAATCTTTAAAATTTCACAATGATGAATGGGTAATTTTACAGGAATGTGTGATAATACAAATTTCAACTTTTATGCGCCATATCTTTGAAGACAATCACGATATCTCTTTGAAATCTTTATAATTCAGTTTTTCATATATTTCTAGACAAGAATAACGCAAAAAATCTTTAAATTTCACAATGATGAATGGGTAATTTTACAGGAATGTGTGATAATACAAATTTCAAATTTTATGCGCCATATCTTTGAAGACAGTCAAGATATCTCTTTGATATCTTTATAATTGAGTTTTTCATATATTTCTAGACAAGAATAACGCAAAAAATCTTTAAATTTCACAATGATGAATGGGTAATTTTACAGGAATGTGTGATAATACAAATTTCAACTTTTATGCGCCATATCTTTGAAGACAATCACGATATCTCTTTGAAATCTTTATAATTGAGTTTTTTCATATATTTCTAGACAAGAATAACGTAAAATATCTTTAAATTTCACAATGATGAATGGGTAATTTTACAGGAATGTGTGATAATACAAATTTCAACTTTTATGCACCATATCTTTGAAGACAATGAAGATATCTCTTTGAAATCTTTATAATTGAGTTTTTAATATATTTCTAGACAAGAATGACGCAAAAAATCTTTAAATTTCACAATGATGTAATTTTACAGGAATGTGTGATAATACAAATTTCAACTTTTATGCGCAATATCTTTGAAGAAAATCAATATATCTCTTTGAAATCTTTATAATTGAATTTTTCATATATTTCTAGACAAGAATAACGCAAAAAATCTTTAAATTTCACAATGATGAATGGGTAATTTTACAGGAATGTGTGATAATACAAATTTCAACTTTTATGCGCCATATCTTTGAAGACAATCAAGATATCTCTTTGAAATCTTTATAATTGAGTTTTTCATATATTTCTAGACAAGAATAACGCAAAAAATCTTTAAATTTCACAATGATGAATGGGTAATTTTATAGGAATGTGTGATAATACAAATTTCAACTTTTATGCGCCATATCTTTGAAGACAATCAAGATATCTCTTTGAAATCTTTATAATTGAGTTTTTCATATATTTCTAGACAAGAATGACGCAAAAAATATTTAAATTTAACAATGATGAATCGGTAATTTTACAGGAATGTGTGTAATACAAATTTCAACTTTTATGCGCCATATCTTTGAAGACAATCAAGATATCTCTTTGAAATCTTTATAATTGAGTTTTTCATATATTTCTAGACAAGAATAACGCAAAAAATCTTTAAATTTCACAATGATGAATGGGTAATTTTACAGGAATGTGTGATAACACAAATTTCAACTTTTATGCGCCATATCTTTGAAGACAATCAAGATATCTCTTTGAAATCTTTATAATTGAGTTTTTCATATATTTCTAGACAAGAATAACGCAAAAAATCTTTAAAATTTCACAATGATGAATGGGTAATTTTACAGGAATGTGTGATAATACAAATTTCAACTTTTATGCGCCATATCTTTGAAGACAATCACGATATCTCTTTGAAATCTTTATAATTCAGTTTTTCATATATTTCTAGACAAGAATAACGCAAAAAATCTTTAAATTTCACAATGATGAATGGGTAATTTTACAGGAATGTGTGATAATACAAATTTCAACTTTTATGCGCCATATCTTTGAAGACAGTCAAGATATCTCTTTGATATCTTTATAATTGAGTTTTTCATATATTTCTAGACAAGAATAACGCAAAAAATCTTTAAATTTCACAATGATGAATGGGTAATTTTACAGGAATGTGTGATAATACAAATTTCAACTTTTATGCGCCATATCTTTGAAGACAATCACGATATCTCTTTGAAATCTTTATAATTGAGTTTTTTCATATATTTCTAGACAAGAATAACGTAAAATATCTTTAAATTTCACAATGATGAATGGGTAATTTTACAGGAATGTGTGATAATACAAATTTCAACTTTTATGCACCATATCTTTGAAGACAATGAAGATATCTCTTTGAAATCTTTATAATTGAGTTTTTAATATATTTCTAGACAAGAATGACGCAAAAAATCTTTAAATTTCACAATGATGTAATTTTACAGGAATGTGTGATAATACAAATTTCAACTTTTATGCGCAATATCTTTGAAGAAAATCAATATATCTCTTTGAAATCTTTATAATTGAATTTTTCATATATTTCTAGACAAGAATAACGCAAAAAATCTTTAAATTTCACAATGATGAATGGGTAATTTTACAGGAATGTGTGGTAATACAAATTTCAACTTTTATGCGCCATATCTTTGAAGACAATCAAGATATCTTTTTGAAATCTTTATAATTGAGTTTTTCATATATTTCTAGACAAGAATAACGCAAAAAATCTTTAAATTTCACAATGATGAATGGGTAATTTTACAGGAATGTGTGATAATACAAATTTCAACTTTTATGCGCCATATCTTTGAAGACAATCAAGATATCTCTTTGAAATCTTTATAATTGAATTTTTCATATATTTCTAGACAAGAATAACGCAAAAACTCTTTAAATTTCACAATGATGAATGGGTAATTTTACAGGAATGTGTGATAATACAAATTTCAACTTTTATGCGCCTTATCTTTGAAGAAAATCAATCTATCTCTTTGAAATCTTTATAATTGAGTTTTTCATATATTTCTAGACTAGAATAACGCAAAAAATCTTTAAATTTCACAATGATGAATGGGTAATTTTACAGGAATGTATGATAATACAAATTTCAACTTTTATGCGCCTTATCTTTGAAGACAATCGATATATCTCTTTGAAATCTTTATAATTGAGTTTTTCATATATTTCTAGACAAGAATAACGCAAAAATTCTTTAGATTTCACAATGATGAATGGGTAATTTTACAGGAATGTGTGATAATACAAATTTCAAATTTTATGCGCCTTATCTTTGAAGACAATCAATATATCTCTTTGAAATTTTTATAATTGAGTTTTTCATATATTTCTAGACAAGAATAACGCAAAAAATCTTTAAATTTCACAATGATGAATGGGTAATTTTACAGGAATGTGTGATAATACAAATTTCAAATTTTATGCGCCTTATCTTTGAAGACAATCAATATATCTCTTTGAAATCTTTATAATTGAGTTTTTCATATATTTCTAGACTAGAATAACGCAAAAAATCTTTAAATTTCACAATGATGAATGGGTAATTTTACAGGAATGTATGATAATACAAATTTCAACTTTTATGCGCCTTATCTTTGAAGACAATCGATATATCTCTTTGAAATCTTTATAATTGAGTTTTTCATATATTTCTAGACAAGAATAACGCAAAAATTCTTTAGATTTCACAATGATGAATGGGTAATTTTACAAGAATGTGTGATAATACAAATTTCAACTTTTATGCAACATATCTTTGAAGACAATCAAGATATCTCTTTGGAATCTTTATAATTGAGTTTTTCATATATTTCTAGACAAGAATAACGCAAAAAATCTGTAAATTTCACAATGATGAATGGGTAATTTTACTGGAATGTGTGATAATACAAATTTCAAATTTTATGCGCCATATCTTTGAGGACAATCAAGATATCTCTTTGAAATCTTTATAATTGAGTTTTTCATATATTTCTAGACAAGAATAATGCAGAAATTCTTTAAATTTCGCAATGATGAATGGGTAATTTTACAGGAATGTGGGATAATACAAATTTCAACTTTTATGCGCCATATCTTTGAAAACAATGACAATCATTGTGAAATTTAAAGATTTTTTGCGTCATTCTTGTCTAGAAATATATTAAAAACTCAATTATAAAGATTTCAAAGAGATATCTCTCTTTGAAATCTTTATAATTGAGTTTTTAATATATTTCTAGACAAGAATAACGCAAAAAATCTTTAAATTTCACAATGATGAATGGGTTATTTTACAGGAATGTGTGATAATACAAATTTCAACTTTTATGCGCCATATCTTTGAAGACAATCAAGATATCTCTTTGAAATCTTTATAATTGAGTTTTTCATATATTTCTAGACAAGAATAACGCAAAAAATCTTTAAATTTCGCAATGATGAATGGGTAATTTTACAGGAATGTGTGATAATACAAATTTCAACTTTTATGCGCCATATCTTTGAAGACAATCAAGATATCTCTTTGAAATCTTTATAATTGAGTTTTTCATATATTTCTAGACAAGAATAACGCAAAAAATCTTTAAATTTCACAATGATGAATGGGTAATTTTACAAGAATGTGTGATAATACAAATTTCAACTTTTATGCAACATATCTTTGAAGACAATCAAGATATCTCTTTGGAATCTTTATAATTGAGTTTTTCATATATTTCTAGACAAGAATAACGCAAAAAATCTGTAAATTTCACAATGATGAATGGGTAATTTTACTGGAATGTGTGATAATACAAATTTCAAATTTTATGCGCCATATCTTTGAGGACAATCAAGATATCTCTTTGAAATCTTTATAATTGAGTTTTTCATATATTTCTAGACAAGAATAATGCAGAAATTCTTTAAATTTCGCAATGATGAATGGGTAATTTTACAGGAATGTGGGATAATACAAATTTCAACTTTTATGCGCCATATCTTTGAAAACAATGACAATCATTGTGAAATTTAAAGATTTTTTGCGTCATTCTTGTCTAGAAATATATTAAAAACTCAATTATAAAGATTTCAAAGAGATATCTCTCTTTGAAATCTTTATAATTGAGTTTTTAATATATTTCTAGACAAGAATAACGCAAAAAATCTTTAAATTTCACAATGATGAATGGGTTATTTTACAGGAATGTGTGATAATACAAATTTCAACTTTTATGCGCCATATCTTTGAAGACAATCAAGATATCTCTTTGAAATCTTTATAATTGAGTTTTTCATGTATTTCTAGACAAGAATAACGCAAAAATTCTTTAAATTTCACAGTGTTGAATGGGTAATTTTACAGGAATGTGTGATAATACAAATTTCAACTTTTATGCGCCATATCTTTGAAGACAATCAAGATATCTCTTTGAAATCTTTATAATTAAGTTTTTCATATATTTCTAGACAAGAATAACGCAAAAAATCTTTAAATTTCACAATGATGAATGGGTAATTTTACAGGAATGTGTGATAATACAAATTTCAACTTTTATGCGCCACATCTTTGAAGACAATGAAGATATCTCTTTGAAATCTTTATAATTGAGTTTTTCTTATATTTCTAGACAAGAAATACGCAAAAAATCTCACAATGATGAATGGGTTATTGTACAGGAATGTGTGATAATACAAATTTCAACTTTTACGCGCCATATCTTTGAAGACAATGAAGATATCTCTTTGAAATCTTTATAATTGAGTTTCTCATATATTTCTAGACAAGAATAACGCAAAAAATCTTTAAATTTCATAATGATGAATGGGTAATTTTACAGGAATGTGTGATAAAACAAATTTAAACTTTCACAAGCCATATCATTGAAGATAATGAAGATACCTCATTGGAGTCTTTATAATTGAGCTTTTCTTACATTTTTAGATAAGTATAACACAAAAAATCTGAAAATTGCATTATAATGAATAGGTATTTTTGCAGGAATGTATGATAATACAAATTTCAACTTTTACAAGCCATATCTTTGAAGACAATGAAGATATCTCATTGGAATCTTTATAATTGAGTTTTTCATACATTTTTAAATGGATTGGAATCTTTATAATTGAGTTTTTCATACATTTTTAAATAGATAGAATAACACACAAAAATCCTAAAATTGCATAACGATGAATAGGTATTTTTGCAGGAATGTATGATAATACTAATATTAACTTTTACAACCCATATCTTTGACGATAAAGAAGAAACCTCTTTAGAGTCGTTTTGATTGAAATTTTCATACATTTCTTGACAAGAATAACATAAAAAATTACAAAATTGCATCATACGCCCTATAAAGATATAGGAGTTTTGTTTTAAATAAATTTTATATTAAATTGCGATATGTAACATTCATCAAATATATGACATATTTATAACACAAGTGTCACTGTTAATCAACAACGACTGGTGCATAACTAATTAAATTAACATTGGCGTGTACGTAATTTTTTTTTATTGTCCAACACCATCATTCGTGTACACGGCTTAATGAGGTACACATGCTAGCCGGGCGTTATCGGCGAGTAGTATCAGGTTCTCTTGATTCCATTTACAAGGACAGTGAGGGGTGTAATATTAGCATACAGCTGGGTGGGGGCCTCTCGGCTGATTGATATCAGCGCCCGGCCGCCCTTGCAGTTAACAGCACTTACAATGCGGTTAACCGCCGGAATGGCCGCGATTACCGAAATTAAAAGTGTCGCCCGATGATAAATGGACAGCTTTCGAGAGCTTTTTTGCGCGCTGGTAATACTCGCGAGCGTAGGCGGCCTATATATATGTGCATTAATATTTCATTGGATTCGTGCTAGCACGGTTCGTTTGATTTAACATGATTATTTTTAGTTTTTTATATATATTAGCATAGTAACTAAAACATTTATTTTAATTTTTTGCGAATGAACAGTGTGAAAATGTAGAGTATTCTTAGACCGCTGGTGATAAAAAGTACTACCTCTGCAACGCAACCCCCATATACCTATTGATAATTAATACATACATATAAAAACAAGCAAGACTAATCTACATTTATATAGAAAATTAGTTTTCCGATATAAATTCGAGCACCGCTATACAAACTTCCTTCCATATCCCCCCCAATATTATTGAATATTCATAAAAACCCTTCTGATCGCTGACAGTATTTATTTAAAAACACACACCGATAAATACCCCATTAAAAACGGCATTCAAAAAATATTTAACGGCCACAATTAAAGTGGAAACGGCAAGCAATAATGCACCATTAAAAGCACGTTTCAATAAAAACTCAAGTGGGCCATAAAATCTTTATTTCGTTTACTTTAACGTCACAATTATCATTTATTAATCCGAATGTTATGTTACGCGCGTTATCAATTAGCAATATTTTATATGGCCTGATGATAAATTAAATTGTTTTGTTCTGTATATATTGTATGTATTATAAATTGCGTGCGTAACATCGGATTCAGATGTGCTGGGAAAAGAATAAAAATGTTTTATAGCGCGGAACACTGATATGATGTGCTGACACATGTATGTTGATTTTATTGCGATTATCCATAAATCCCAATTGTAAATTGCGCTCGCACACACGACAAGCCACAACTGTGAATTATATTGACTTGCCATGGCGTTATTTAATTTAATAAATACATAAATGCATCATGTGTTAGTCGCTTGTATCGAATCTAGTTATAGGGAATATATATGTTTATAACATCATATCTGTAACTTAAATTGGCATCTGATAGAGCATTAGTTTGATGTAGTTACAAAACGAATTACATTGATTTGAGGTTGTATAATTATATATATATATAGATATATATATATCCATTTTCCATTGTCATTTTGTTATAAACATAGTGTAATTTTTTAAAATGAATTGTATGACAGCGAGCTGGTAAAAATAATAATAATGAAACATGTTCGACTTGCTCGCCGAAAAAAAAATACTTATAATGAAAATTTTACAATTTCCTTCGGCCATCTGGTACACTGATATGTTTTGTGCTAGGATCAGTAAAAAAATTAAACAAAATATGTTGCATTATTTTTTTATCGACTCAGCCTCTAAAATCGGATTATCCAGATATGAGCGTAAAAGTTTAAAATTAAAAAAAAATAGAAAAACAAATACCTTGGTCTACAGACTTTCCATTTTACTTTATCATATTATTATAAACATTAAGCATTTTTTTTTTAATCTATGAACATTGCTCGTCATGGTCAAAAATAATAATAATGATATACAAGTTAGTCGCCGAAAAATAAATACTTAGAATCAAAATTTTCTATTTTCCTTCGGCCATCTGGTACACTGATATGTTTTGTGCTAGAATCAGTAAAAAAATTAAACAAAATATGTTGCATCATTTTTGTATCGACTCAGCCTCTAAAATCGGATTATCCAGATATGAGCATAAAGGTTTAAAATTTAAAAAAAAATTGAAAAACAAATACGTTGGTATACAGACTTTCCATTTTACTTTATCATATTGCTATAAACATTAAGCAATTTTTTTCAAATCCATGACCATTGCGCGTCATGGTCAAAAATAATAATTTACGTTACAACATATATTATATAAAAAGCCTATAAAAATTATTTAAAAAAATTTAGCTATATATATTATGATCGGCAAGACATAAATAAAGAATTCCTCAAAATTTGGATTTTATTGGTCACCCCAATTGGTCAGTACAGACCCGCAAACAATCCGCCGTGCGCACAGTACCGCAGCGCCGCGCAGTATTGAGGGAATATCTTCACACTGGTTATTACATTTGTGTATATTATTATATCTTAGTCTTATAAAAAAATAAATCAACTGTGAAAACAAAAAAATCTATCAGTACTAGTACTAGTTACTGTATTTCTTACAATTTGTATCGACTTTCGGGTGTTTATGCCCTGTAATATTTTTTTAAAATAATTTATATTGCATGTCATTTTTATAAAGCACTTTAGAGTCGTGTTATAAATATATCTACTATGAACACATTAGATTTTTATAATTAAATTGAAAATGTTGTGTCATTTCAAAAGCACTTTTACATTTGGCGGTTGCCATATGTTGTATGGAGCGTGAGTTAAAGTTACCGGGAAAATTTACATCCGGAACTTTTCCGAGCGAATAAAAAATGAACTCGACTTCACGCTCGTTGGCTTGCTTTAGTTGCAGCGTGGAATAGTCGCAAGTACGTTTTTCACGGTACTAAGAATGTTTTATGATTATTTTTATATTTAAAAAAAAACTGTTTCTTAGCTAAAATAACCAAAAATATTACAGGAGTTTTAACAACTGTCACATCAAGTTTTTATATACAGGTAGATATATATGTTTTAGTTGTTCATCTCAAAATATAATCGTTGGCTCGCTTTAGTTGCAACGTGGAATAGCCGCAAGTACGTTTTTCACGGTACAAAGAATGTTTTATGAATATTTTTATATTAAAAAAAAAAACTGTTTTCTATCTAAAATAACCAAAAATATTACAGGGGTGTTAACAACTGTGTCACATCAATGTTTTATATACAGGTAGATATATATGTTTTACTTGTTCACCTCAAAATATAATTATATACAAAATTATATGTGAAAAATAAGATATTAAAAATTTAAAAAAATATGTTTGTGATATTTGCTGCGCGCATATGTGTTTTATTCGGTTATTCAAATACATGGCAACGAAACTGCTACATTTCTACATAACATATTTAACCACTTCTGCACCAACGACATAACTTTTAAAGCAGTATAAATAATCCCTCATTATAGGCCTCCTAGCCCCCCGAAAAAGGGCTGCTGGGTTACGGTCCTTTGACGCGCGGCGTCTCAAAGGTTCGCGCGCGCGCTCACAAGTTTACATTATGATTATGAACATCTCGTATAAATTCAGTTACAGTTGTCACATGGCCTGTAATATATCCTCTTTTGCTGCACCGCGACTCGTTCGCTGTCTTTAAGAGAGATATTCCAATCTACATAATGGCGTTTTAATGTAATTCCCAGCGAGAGTTGCGAGAGGTGACGGTGGAAGTTCGCTGGGGGGGCGGCCGGATCATAAGCGGACTTAAGCATCAGCGCTATTGTCCCGTTCAATTACGACCCGGTAGCACCGTCAAGGCGCACAACTTTTTTTTTCGCGGTGCACTTAAAACGACGATTCAGCATGTAAGAGCGACGCTGAATGGGATTATGCGGCTTGCGGATAATAAAAGAATAGAGGGATGCTTTCAGAGATTAAGTAATATTACTTTGAGAAGATGGTTGATAAAATTTTTCGAGTTTATATTGAATACTTCGCTTTTAGAGTGTAACAGCTTTTCTAGGTTTATAACATAACGACAGTAATAATTTTAAATAAAAATGTCTAGAAAAATACTAATTCATGAAAGCATTAGAACAAGGATATCTCATGGATCCGATAATTTTCAATAGTACTGGATTTAGAAATTAAAAAATGAAATTTTCCGATTAACTAGAACCTGAAACAAACACATAGTATTAGAAATGATGATCACAGACGACATGGTGCTATTTTCAGCATCAGAGGTAAAGACATATCATAGTCGCCGAGTAGGGAGGATCCATTATGTCAATATGCGCGACATAATGAGTTCCCTACCCGGCGACTTCACCATTATGTCGCGTACGGAAGGTGTAGACTGTTCAGGTATCGGTATTTATTTATATCAAATTTTTTTGGAAAAAATAGTAATCATAGGTTATTCTATTTATGATGAAGTCCCATACTTTCATCTAGAAACGATAATTGAAATATACGGAAAATTAGACAACTAAACGAGAGATTGGGAAAAACAGGGGAAATCTATATGTAGCAAAAAATGGCACATAATAAGATATTAAGCGATAAGAAAACACAATTTTTATCCACATACCTTACTAGTGCAGTTGTTGTCTTGTAATTACGATTAGTCCTAGTGAACAATAAATCATTATTATATTTATTATTATAATTGTCATGGCCAGTAAAATTTGATACAGACCTTAAAATATTAACTGAAGCAACAACAAAATATATATAAAAAAACTAAAGCCCATTATTTATTTTATTAATATCAAATCATATTTTTTTTCAACACATTACATCTGAATATTGTCCTTCAGTGCTTTGGTGACATTACCGCAACTATCGGCCCCTTTATCCGCAGCATTTTTGCAACGTGGATTTTCAGGATTTATAAGGGCATCGTAGCGACACTTTGACCAACATACAAAATCACAAGCCGACTGCAGGGGATAGGCCACAATAGTAAAGGCAGTTATCACAGTCTTGTTCCAATAATCGTATACTTTTGATGTACCCAGTTCGATGCTCGGTGAACGCGGGCAACATTCGTTAGTGCTCGGTAACTGAAATCATAATGAAATGAATTACTTTAGCATTTTTTTGCTTTGAATGGATTACATTTATAGCAACGTATTCATAAAGCAAAGTGTTTAGAAATAAAGAAAATCTGGCAGTTATATGTCATGAAATTTTCCACATTGAAACGTTGTTAATTATCAAAAATAAAAAAATAAAGCATCCGTTAGAAGATAAATAATTGCCAAACATATTAATAGTATCACTTTCAAATATCTTCAATACTTAGCAAAGATAGAGCCTAACAAACTCAGGAAATTCAGTACGATCTAATTCTACATATGTAGGACTTTGTATTTTGTGATTCTCTATGAAAATAAAAAATTGCCGCACAGATTGTGCAATAAATTCGTATATGTAATTAAATAGGTAATTGTAATTTTTAACCCGTTTACAAATATCTTCAGAATTTCTAAAGATTTGGTAAAGTCAGAAATCTATTATGTTAGAAAAATACATACGTACTTTATTATGTTTTATGATTTCTATATAAAAAACTAACAAATGCTGCAGTACTTCAATAAGATATTCTTAAATAAAATTAACTGGGTAATCGTAATTTTTAATCCATTTGCAAATATCTTCAGAATTTTCAAAGATATAGCCTGATAAAGTCAGAAATTCATTATGATAGAAAAGTACATAAGTACCACTTGATGTTTTTATTATTTTCTATAAAAAAATAACAAATGCTGCAGTACCTCAATAAGATATGTTTAAATAAAATTAACTGGGTAATCGTAATTTTCAATCCGTTTGGAAATATCTTCAGAATTTTCAAAGATATAGCCTGGTAAAGTCAGAAATTCATTATGATAGAAAAGTACATAAGTACGATTTGATGTTTTTATGATTTTCTATAAAAAAATAACAAATGCTGCAGTACTTCAATAAGATATTCTTAAATAAAATTTACTGGGTAATCGTAATTTTTAATCCATTTGCAAATATCTTCAGAATTTTCAAAGATATCGCCTGGTAAAGTCAGAAATTCATTATGATAGAAAAGTACATAAGTACGACTTCATGTTTTTATGATTTTCTATAAAAAAATAACAAATGCTGCAGCACCTCAATAAGATATTCTTAAATAAAATTAACTAGGTAATCGTAATTTTTAATCCGTTAGCAAATATCTTTTGAATTTCCAAAGATATAGCCCGGTAAAGTCAGAAATTCATTATGATAGAAAAGTACATAAGTACGACTTGATGTTTTTATGATTTTCTATAAAAAATAACAAATGCTGCAGTACTTCAATAAGATATTCTTAAATAAAATTAACTGGGTAATCGTAATTTTTAATCCGTTTGCAAATATCTTTTGAATTTTCAAAGATATATCCTGGTAAAATCAGAAATTCATTATGATAGAAAAGAACATAAGCACCACTTGATGTTTTGATGATTTTTTATAAAAAATAACAAATACTGCAGTACCTCAATAAGATATTCTTAAATAAAATTAACTGGGTAATCGTAATTTTCAATCCGTTTGCAAATATCTTCAGAATTTTCAAAGATATAGCCTGGTAAAGTCAGAAATTCATTATGATAGAAAAGTACATAAGTACGACTTGATGTTTTTATGATATTCTATAAAAAATAACAAATGCTGCAGTACCTCAATAAAATATTCTTAAATAAAATTAACTGTGTAATCGTAATTTTTAATCCGTTCGCAAATATCTTCATAATTTTTAAAGATATCGCCTGGTAAAGTCAGAAATTCATAATGATAGCAAAGTACATAAGTACGACTTGATGTTTTGATGATTTTCTATAAAAAATAACAAATGCTGAAGCACCTCAAAAAGATATTGTGAAATAAAATTAACTGGGTAATCGTAATTTTCAATCCCTTTGCAAATATCTTCAGAATTTTCAAAGATATAGCCTGGTAAAGTCAGAAATTCATTATGATAGAAAAGTACATAAGTACGACTTGATGTTTTTATGATTTTCTTTAAAAAATAACAAATACTGCAGTACCTCAATAAGATATTATTAAATAAAATTAACTGGGTAATCGTAATTTTCAATCCGTTTGCAAATATTTTCAGAATTTTCAAAGATATAGCCTTGTAAAATCAGAAATTCATTATGATAGAAAAGTACATAAGTACGACTTGATGGTTTTATGAGTTTCTATAAAAAATAACAAATGCTGCAGTACTTCAATAAAATATGCTTAAATAATATTAACTGGGTAATCGTAATTTTCAATCCGTTTGCAAATATCTTCAGAATTTTCAAAGATATAGCCTGGTAAAGTCAGAAATTCTTTATGATAGAAAAGTACATAAGTTTTGATGATTTTCTATAAAAAATAATAAATGCTGCAGTACCTCAATAAGATATGCTTAAATAAAATTAACTGGGTAATCGTAATTTTCAATCCGTTTGCAAATATCTTCAGAATTTTCAAAGATATAGCCTGATAAATTCAGAAATTCATTATGATAGAAATGTACATAAGTACGATTTGATGTTTTTAGGATTTTATATAAAAAATAACAAATGCTGCAGTACTTCAATAAGATATTCTGAAATAAAATTAACTGGGTAATCGTAATTTTCAATCCGTTTGCAAATATCTTCAAAATTTTAAAAGATATAGCCTGGTAAAGTCAGAAATTCATTATGATAGAAAAGTACATAAGTACGACTTGATGTTTTGATGATTTTCTATAAAAAATAACAAATGCTGCAGTACCTCAATAAGATATTCTTAAATAAAATTAACTGGGTAATCGTAATTTTCAATCCGTTTGCAAATATCTTCAGAATTTTCAAAGATATAGCCTGGTAAAGTCAGAAATTCATTATGATAGAAAAGTACATAAGTACGACTTGATGTTTTGATGATTTTCTATAAAAAATAACAAATGCTGCAGTACTTCAATAAGATATTCCTAAATGAAATTAACTGGGTAATTGTAAATTTTAATCCGTTTGCAAATATCTTCAGAATTTTCAAAGATATAGCCTAGCAAACTCAGAAAATCAGTATGATGGAATTGTACATACTTATGTCATTACGTTTAGTGCTCTTCTATAAAAATTAACAAATTCTATACTGATAAAGTATGATACAATATGCGTATTATAATAAACTTCATTTTATATTTCGTCTATAAAATATATACCCCTTATTATAAATTAAAATTGTTATTAAGATTTTCTAGTACCAACATATTCGCCGTACTATCATCTTATATAATGTTATATAACTAAGAGAAATTAAATTTCCAACATAATAATTTTATTAAACGTAGCAATATAGACTGCCAGGGCGGAACGTACATAAGTAGAGCGCTGCTGTAATTTACTTAATAAACCCTAGCCCCCTGCCGCCGCCTCCACCGCCGCTTAAATATAAAACATATAAAGCAGATAGCAGCCGCGCATTTTCGTCACTTAACCGAGTTTATCGAACGTGTATGCAGACGGTTTTGCTAGTGCTAGAGGTGGAATATAAAGTCACCGTGGCGGCTGTGGAGGCGGCATAGTCGTCGGGACGACGTAAACTTTATGCGACAAGACAAACGCCGCGACGTATTCCCCCGATTCCCCGATGGGGATGCTCGGATACCGGCTGTGTATGTGCATTCGTATTAACGGAAATTATTAGGGGGGCGCGCGCGCGCGCGCGAGCGTTTCCGGGCTGCAAATTGGACAGGAGATGCGGTTCTTAATTCCCAAAGGCTCACCAGCCAGCTAACACATTGGAGGAGCACCTCTTTTCCGTTACAAATTTATTTACCGGGAGGCTATATCGCTTAAAGTAATTGTATTTTAAAAATTACCACACTCATTCAATTTACTCGAGTTTATTTGAAAATTGTGACAAATGACAAAAATCTTGACGCGGACTATGTTCTTCTATTGTTTACATCAATTGAAACAATGTTATTTAGTTGATTCTTATTAGCAACAATGGAATACATAATTTGATATCGCACTCCCTCATTGGCTTCAGTTTATTTGAAAATTATTACCATTGTGGTTAACACAATTACATTTTACATTATTTTTATTAATTTAAGTTTGAAGGCTAAATCCATATAGAAGTAGTTGAGTTACAATATCCAAAATGTATATCTAATAAATACTATTATTTACCATTGTATTCTGAAAATTTGGTTAAATTATGTTTACAAAAAAGTATGTTGCAGTCCAATATATCAATATATCAAAATCGTGCGATATTAGCCACACAAAAGGCTAATATCGCATGATTTTGATATATTTAAGTTTGAAGGCCATAAACGTATAGACGTAGTTGACTTACAATATCCAAAATTTATATTTAATAAATATAACATTTTACCAGTATATTCTGAAAATTTGGTTACATTTTCTTTATAAAAAAGTAATTTACAGTCAGTTTGTGTGGCCAACATCCCATAATTTTGATACATTTAAGTTTGAAGGCCAAGAACGTATATAAGTAGTTGGGTTACAATATCCGATTTTTATATCTAACATATATAGCTATTGATCGGTATTTTGTGAAAATTTGGTTAAATTTTGATTACAAGAACGAAGGTTATAGTCACTTTTCGTGGCTACCATCGCATGAGTTTGATATATTTGAGGCTGTACGCCAAAAACGTATAGATGTAATTGAGTTATGATATTCAAAATTTATATTTAACCAACATAGCTATTTACCAGTATATTTTGAAAATATCGGAGGAGCTCGAAAATGGCTAGAGCTTAGCCGAAACTAGTTGCAAAGTGTAACTGAAGTGTGATAAAAAACAAAGTAAAAACTCGTTTTATTTATCCTGGTTAAATTTTGTTTCATAAAAAAAGTAAGTAACATTCATTTGTTTAGAAAAGAATAAGTTACAGTAACTTTTTTTGGTTCTTATCCCTTGAGTTTGATATATTTGAGTATAGAAGCGAGAAACGTATAGAAGTAGTTGAGTTACAATAACTAAAATTTATATTTGAAAAATATAACTATTTACGAGTGTATTTTGAAAATTTAGTTAACTTTTGGTCACAAAAAAGTTACTTTTTGTCGCATCGCATGAGTTTTTATATTTGAGTGTGGAGGCTAAAAACGCATAGAAGTAGTTGAGATACAATATCCAAAATTTACATTTAATAAATACGACTATTTATCAATACATATTGAAAATTTGGTTAAATTTTGCTCACAAAAACGTAAGTTACAGGAACTTTTTGTCGTTAACACCGCATGATTTCAAATATAGTCAAATATAGTCAAATATAATCAAATATAGTCAAATATAGCCAAATATAATCAAATATAGTAAAATATAGTCAAATATAGGCAAATATAGTCTAAATAAAATTGAATAAAAAATGTTAAAAAAGCGTCTCATAAAATTGTTCCTATGCAACTTTGTTTAACTCTGTAGCGTCTTTATTTAAAATGCTAGGGAGATGATTTATATATGAAAATATAGAGTATTCCTAGCCCTACAAATTGATGATATACGGTTTTCTGTAGCCCCTACCGTTTTCACGCTGTAGCGCTGAGAAAATGTGAAATTAATGAAATTTTATGCTTTTTCTCCTGTTTCAACTCTGCAGCGTCTGTATGTCAAATACTAGAGTGATGATTTATATATCAAAATGTAGCGTATTTCTGGCCCTACCAAAGAAGCCAGCAGGATTTATTCTAGCTCTTGCTGTTTTCGCGCTGTTGCGCTGAGAAAATGAGAATCTGGTAAAATGTCATGTTGTTCCCCTGTATCAACTCTGTAGCGTCTCGATTTCAAATACTAGATACATGATTTATAAGTGAAACTGTAGAGTATTCCTAGCCCTACTGATTGGTAATAGCTGTTTTTCTTTAGTTCCTACTTAGTTCTTACCGTTTTTGCGCTATAGCGGTGAGTGAAATTAATATTTAATGAAATTTCATGTTATTTCTCCTATATTTAACTTGGCATGGTGACATGGATCTGGCTTGTGCCATGCGACATCGTATTGCACGTATTCATAAACGTCTCTTAAAAAATAACGCTTCGTTAAATTCAAAAACATTTTTACTGCTTTTATCCGTCTGGAGAAAATTCAGCGAGGAAATAATCTAACCTTGAAACTGAGGCGCAAGAGAAGTTGGCGATCATCCAACATTCGTTGAGCGGATATGGTACACGAAGAAGAAGATCACAACTGTGTATATATCTCACCTTTACACAGTACATAGATTCTTGTACTTTACAAAGATCTGGCACAAGCATTCGTTTCTTCCTAGCCTCCTCTGCTTCATCCTCAAGCTCAGCCTTGGTTTTGATAGGGATCGTTAATACAGCATTGCACATGTTCTTGTAAATTTGTTCACTATCATCCTGGTTGCCCCAAATACCTTTATTACAAGGAAATAATTAAAGCGATCCAAATGAAACAGCATTTATAACTTCTCACCCATTTCCACTGACCAATAGACCAGTGCGGCAGCAATTGCTGCCTTGAATCCAAGTCCGAAAACGTGACATATCATACCGGCAAATGTTCTCGGGCAAACTTGTGGACAATCGCATAGCCTGGGGGTGCACATTTTTCTTAAATCAGCCCCGGTGCATATTCGGATTTTCTTTGCTCTGCATGTCGTGACGGCTTAAACAAATAACAATCGTTATAAAATGATTAGCGGTTCTTAAAAAGGATTTAATTATCAGACCTAAACGGGCCAATCTTCAAGGGCTAATCTACAAGGCCCAATCTACAATCCTTCTAAAATCTCATTTTACAATAATTAAAAGTTAACTAATTATAAGTCCTGTAAATCAGTTTTTTCCTTTCGTGATAAAAGCAGATTGGCCCTTATTGCGCTACACAATCAGATATGTGAATCTATTTTTACTTACGGTATGCTTTGTAAACGTTTCGTTTGGGTTCGGGTGGCTCGCAATCCCTTCCGCGTTCGTAGATCAGCAAGTTCTGTTTCTTGTTGCAAATGGGTACGGTTTTACGTAGTGCAGATGCACGTGTTACACATATTTTCGATTTATCCATCTATTACTAATAGAGGTGTATTATTATGTTAAAAATTTAGAGACAAAAATTATGTACATAGATAATTTTGACATTACACTGACGTGTATGTTAACGTAGCTTGCTTAATTTTAAAGAAACACAAATAAATATATCTTCTTCGTCATGTCTGAGCACCGTCTATACAGCATGGGTGTAGCTCTGATACAAGCCAGGTGCAACCCATGTCCATATAGGCCCTACAGGCTATTATTGGATAGATATATGTCCATTTGTGCACCGCTATGCACCGTCGATTGTCGTGATTCATTTAAAAAAAATTTTGCTATGAGTACAAAGCCCTTCGGCTTTCGTTAGACCTTGTGGAAAATTTTAAAGTCCATCGTTTTTGACTCCATATATTCGTCTTTTCATATTTTTGAAAAATGTCTGTGTATATGTGTATCTTCTTCTTCTTCTTTCTATCCATTGTTGTCCACTTCTGAATGTAGGCCTCCTTTAAATTTTTCCACGATGTTTTGTCTTAGGATAGATGGTACAAGGCACGTCCTGCTCACGGTCCGTAGACTATACCGTGCGTCCTGCTACCTCTTTAACGTCGTCCAACCATCTCCTTTTAGGTCTTCCGATTCCTCGTTTTGTGTATGTGTATGAGAAAATGTGAAATCGTAAAATACGGGGAAATAACGTGAAAAAACCGTGAGAACGTGAATCTAACCGAAATTAACATAAATTACATTATGCTATGAAAGGAAAGTTAATAATAATTTATGCAACATCTAACAATATAATCCCGGGTTATAGTTACCTAGCTTTTATAAAACCGAGCCTCAGGCGGTATGCTAACCCTTATAAATGGTTTCGGTTGTGTTTAGACTTTGGAGGTTTAAAGAGAGGATTAATAAAAAAAAAGACCTTTATTTGGCATATCAGCCCAACCCTTCCCTTCCAGCCGCAAAAAATACAATACTTTCACAGAAAGAACTAAAAAAAATTCAAAAAGAATACAAATTAACATTTTCAACCCACTAAAATAAACTAAAGAGGATTAAAATATCAATAAAATAAATAAAATAATTATTTCCATAATACTAAAATAAAGAATTCTAATATTGGATTGTTAAGGCGTCTACTTTGTGATAATCCTTTAAAGAATTCTAATTGTAACGCCTGAATATTTATAATAAGACTTGGAACATATATCAAAAGCAAATTCAATATTTAAAATGTATATTATTATTTATGAGTATTTATTTACTCATTTATATTGTGTCGTAAAAAGAATCCTTCAATATCAATTGCACGTCTTCAATTCAATTAGCAACAGTGAACATGTTTAACAGTCAGTCAGTGTTATTTAGCGACAAATAATACACCCCATGATCAAAGACCCGCAATATACAAGCATCGCAAACAAACAGAAGCAGAAATTTCTCTTAAAGGAAGCGAATCAAATATCGAAATTGATTTTTATATTAATATTTGAATACCAGTTTCCAGACGGAAAATATTCCGAAACGTGTGCGTTTCTTTCGTTGCGATTTATTACATTTGCCTGGGGATGTCCGAATGTATTTGCTATAAAGGAGAAATTGCCATATGTGGCAATAAATGTCCATAATAAATGAATATTTAAATATAATAAATGTGAAATGTTCAAAGGTGAAAGAGAAAATCGATTTCTTATTACCTATTTTTATTTCTTTCAGTAATTTTCTGACGTAACCAACATGCTGTGGTACTTAAAATTAGTAACATTTATATAATTGCAAATCTTTCTCTCTCAGGTGTGTGTGTGTGTGATTAAGGTCTGTTTCTGTTTGGGTGAGTAATTCATTTGTAAAATGCTACAAGTTTAATAAAGTATCTATCATATTGGAAACCATTAGTTTTGCAGAGGTTTTCTGTAAAGTGACTAAATTCTTATTAGCTCCCACATTTATCGACAGAAACAATTTTTGATATCATAGGGCTATGATGTCCAAAATTATTTCTGTCGGTAAATGGGGGAGCTAATAAGAATTTAGTCACTTTACAAAACTGTAAAGGTAATTAGAAAAATTCTGTCGTGATGAAGTTTGAATCCTTCCGTCCTAGTGAGTTTGTAAGAGTAATTCTTACAAATTCTGCCTTACAACAGAAAGATCATTGTCATTCTACGATTCTACTGCCCGTATTAACCAACATCCCATAAACTTTATAGGTCCCATAAACTATTGAATGTATAAATTGTAAATGTAATTATATATATAATACACCCGCTCCGTTATCATTCAAATATACTTAAAAACAAGTCTTTTTCTATAGAGAAAATTCTATTGTAGTTTTTACCCTGAAAACTTTCAAGTTTTCACATCACCGTTTAAAACCATCTGTACATCTTATAATAGCTCGTATTAATATAATAAAAACAACTCCCCGTAAATGCCTTTAATTAAAACCACAACTAATATGTTTAAAATCCCACCCCCATTGTCTACGCGCGCTGTGCCCTTATTGTTTTGGGTGGGTATTTAAGCGGTCGGTGCTCGTGAAGAATTACGCCGCGCCGACAGCGAGGAGGGTCGCGCCAAATGAAGACGGACCATTCCCGCAGGAATAGACAAACGAAATCATTTACCGGAACTTAGGGATACAAACGGGCCCTAATGCGGGCCCGGTGTATAATTCACTTTAAGAAATCGCCGGCTTTTATTATTCACGAGGCGAGACGACGAACGACCCCTTTCGGCAATTGCGGCCCGTTCCTCATTTTCGTTAATGCCGCGCAAAACGAACGCCGGTGGTCGCAGGCTCTCGTTTGTTTCGGTGCGGAACAATTAAAATTAATTTCATCAAAGCGATGATATTTTTAATATAATTTCGCTTTGAATTAAATGTTGTACCGCTTTGAATTGGTTGGATTAAAACGCGACGTTGTTGCTGCGTGACTGGGCTTTATTAGTTTAATTAATTCTGGGAGGAACTCCTGCAGCTACATGTTTTTCTCCGGTGCAAACCACAACACGCTGAATTTATTTAATTGGAAATACTTTCTTCATTGCATTCCGTTTTTCTTTTAGACATACATGTACAATTTTTGTAATTGTATCCGGTAAAACTTGATAATATCAAAGTTCAATTCAATTCTCATACACCCTTTTTTAACTGGTTATATAATATTCTCTAACTAGATGCAAGTCCCAGCTAGACACCGGTGTGAATTTAAACAATTCCGATAATTCCGGCCGCTGCGGGGTCTTTTTTCTTGGTGCATTGTTACTAAACATTTTTTTTTAAATGCTTAAATAGCATTTTCGCGAATATATATTTTTTTTTATTATTTCATTCAAGTGTAATAGTAATGTTCTAAGTAAATTTTTTTTTACAATTAAAATATTGACAGAAATATGATTGAAAATAGAAATCTACAAAAAAAATCAATGTTAGGGACAATGCAATTAACAAATAAGACGCGGTTGCAGTAATAAACGAACGATCGCGCAGCAACAACAAGTAACGCCATCGGTGTTAAATAGACTATACGTAAATCACGGGAGATATTCGCAAAAATGCTTAAATGTTAAAAAAAATCAATGTTGGGGACAACGCAATTAACAAACATCCCCGAATGATGGGAATTTCAGCTAGTATTGTATATACAAGATCCCACAAAAAAATATTCAGCTTAAATTGTGTCAGCATTTAAGATATTTATTCCATCAGTGTCCGCCTATTGTTATATTGTTATACTTTGGGAATGTTATTGCGCATTGATTCAACTGTATCAGCAGTTTTGTTACGTCGCTCGTTTTTGCCCGCTCTGAAAATGGTATATAAAAGTGCACTAGACAGATCATATGTGTCGTGGAGCGTGGATTTGTAGGGAGCATAATGTGGCCGGGGATGGGGGCGGCAGGCGTTCCCCCGGGTGGGATTTGCTATGCCCGGCTCGCGAATCTCTATAATCTGCGGAGGTTTCAAATCGGATTTCTTAGTCCGCCGGATTTCTCATAGGAAAGATTGGGCCACCAACGGGCACGATATGTGCTCAATGAAATTTTACTGATAAATATAATGAACAACTTTTTCGCGTCGTTCACACAGTTTAGTTTCCGGGTTATTTATCATGAAATATTGAAATTTCTTGCATCGCATGGAAAAAGATGTCTGTAGCTTAGTCTCGCGGCTCCATTTAAAAAACTTGGAAATTTATTGAAAATTGTTAGCCAAATGCCCGCCGTGCGGCACTACGAGATAAGAATATTGCCCTCCGACAGTCGCCCCTGAGACTCGGAAAATTGCAGCATGTAGCAGCTACAAGCGCGCGCGTACATGAAGGAAGATTGATTATTTTTCATTACCTGAAGCCCCCTGGGCTTATTAAATTTTATATTAATTTCGAGGAAGATATTCCAACTTCCCGCGCGCACGCCTCCCGCCAACTTCCAGCCGTAAACATTCAAATTGCATGTTGCGCGTATGAAATTTATGAATTCCTCAAAGAAATTTGCTTTTATCGCAAAGTTTCGCCGATAACGCGGCGGCGGCCACTTTCCCTCTCACATTACCGGGCCGGAGCGGCTGGCGAATAAAAAAAAAGTGCCGCACGTGTACAACAAAGTTTCATGACGAACTTAACGATTTTATAGCCAGTCTAAATTTCATGCTCTAGCACTGAGTAAGAGGATTCTTTAGCTGTACTTATTTTATATTGAAGAATTTACTTAATAATATTAATAAACAAAATTAAGTAGCTTCAATTCCAGTTTATTTATTTTTTGAATATTCATGAAAATGGGTTATAATATCTAAAACATGTTGATTAATAACTACTAAATATATGCTATTGTTAATATTAACAGACTTAGTTTTCAAACTTTGGAGACTCCGTGAAGAGCCCGGAAGCATGCTACAATATTTTTGAAATTAAATTTTCGACTCCAAATTTGATGATCAACTTCACTACTTCACTACGTTCTTTCGCCAATTGATAACACGCTATATATCTTATTTTAATTCCAAGAAATCTCTAAAATTAATATCAATATCCTTGGATTTGGTTGCTAGGTAACATATCGGTCGGCCATCATGAATTCATGGCTAGTCTTCCACAGATTTTCAGAGATTTTCAGAGATTTTCTATAAAGTTGGTTGGTTAAAGAGTAGTTTACTCTTCTTCTTCTTTACCAGTGGAAAAGCCCTTGGTTAATAATCCTATAAGATAGAATTTTTTACATACGAGGGTCGATCAATAAATACCCGTATTTGCAGACATGTGCCGTTGCTGAGGGAAGTTGGCATAACTGTCTTATACTGTCATCTATCACACAACACTATACTAAATTTCATACTGATTCATAAGCTAGTTTTTATATGGCAGCCAGTTGTATCTATCAAACGTGTTTCGTATTTCTCGATAAAATGGTACAAGAACAATATCGATCCGTAATTCGCTTTTTATTTTTGGATGGAAAAACATGCGAAGAATTAAAAGCAAAGTTGGATGCTGTCTATAGGTCTATGGGTCTCGATAACAACATCTGCTGGGTGGCCTGGGTGCTCATGATCATAAACAGATGTACGACCATGATTAAATTCGTTGAACCAATATCTTACGGTTATCATAGATGGTGAAGCATTCATGATATAGCTCTTAAACTTTAAAAGAGCCTCATTTTTTTCTTAGTGTAGAAGTATATATTATATACATAAAACTGGTATTTTACCTTAAAACGAAATATAAAATACGCGGCTGGTATTAAGCTACCTAAAATGTAGCTGGCGTCGCTAATATATGTATTTGGACCAGTATAGTTTTGTAAATCCGTCGACGGTGGCGGTGGAGGCGACGAAACGGGGGTCTAGATTATGAATGCGTAATCCCATTGTAGAGACACAATGTACTCGAGTTCTCCACCCAATAAAATGTACAAAGCGCATAGGAAAGTGTTATTACCGCGCCCGTACAATGGGGTAGCGGTCCGACTGCGATAAATATGAGATATATTGTAACACCCTGCCGAGCGCGCCTCTGAATACAATATTGGCCCATTCGGTAATTTATATTGTCTGCGGCGATGATAAGGGTGCATAATAAATTACAGTTAAAAATGCCGTTTGTGCGGACTTTTTGTCTTTCCAATTTATACGAGCGGCGGCGACACCGACCGTTTTGTTTTCTTTCACCAGCGCAAACAATCCCCAGCCCAGCACAATAGTAACAGGAATTGCATTCAATAAAAAAAATTGCTAATTGAAAACAACAGTGTTTGATTTATACAGACCAATTTATATTAATGCTTTACGGGAGAGAGTGCTTCAAGTTGAACACTCCCCATTCATAAAGTGCAAATCTAATTCAAACTGAGGGGAGGAGGGACGGCAGCCAGGCAGGCAGAGAATATCCAAACATCTCGAGATCGCAAGGGAAACACCTGAAGTTCAATTTACACTTTAAAAGCGTGCAAGAATAAAGGCCTTTTTATTTGAAACGGCGACGCGCCGTGTCAATCAAAAGGACAGAGGGGATTACGGCGCTCGGGCTCGAGACGCAATGATACTAAAAACACTTTCTGGAAAATACATTACGTTTCCAGTATTCGCGCTTTTTTTCCTCTTCCGCCACGCCGCCGGCGATGAAAGGAGCCGGGTTCCATTAAAAGTAAATTTCTAGACAAAACCGCGCGCGTGCGGGCGGCGTCTTTGACGAAAAGTTCCCACGGTGTAAATAAATTTATGTAATGTAAAAGTAATATTATATTTATTATTTAGTTTTTATTTCTATTCAGCGTCTTAACAACAGTCGCGGAAAATAACAACTTACAGACTTGCGTGTACTTCGGGATAATAAATTTTATATATGGAAGTTTAGTAATTCGGACCCCAATTTAGAGACCACTAAGCTATAAGGGTTTAATGTTTGTTCGTAGTGCCAGGAATTTTAAATTTAATTATTTCCCTTTTCGTATTTACTCGTGAGAGGATCTAAAGTTGGTCATGCAAACCGTTATATTATAAATAAGGGAATACTTTTTACAAATATAACCATCAAGTAGAATAAATATAAAAAGACAAATACACATAAAAAACATCTATTTTTATAGCTATCAACCTTTTCCACTAGTAAAATACTTCTATCATAATGAATTTCTGAGTTTACCAGGCTTTATCTTTGAAAATTCAAAAGATATTTGCAAATGGTTAAAAAATTACGATTACCCAGTTAATTTTATTTAAGCATATCTTATTGAGGTACTGCAGCATTTGTTATTTTTATAGAAAATCATAAAAACATCAAGTCGTACTTATGTACTTTTCTATCATAATGAATTTCTGACTTTACCAGGCTTTATATTTGAAAATTCTGAAGATATTTGCAAATGGATTGAAAATTACGATTGCCCAGTTAATTTTATTTAAGAATATCTTATTGAGGTACTACAGCATTTGTTATTTTTTATAGAAAATCATAAAAACTTCAACTCGTACTTATGTACTTTTCTATCATCATGAATTTCTGACTTTACCAGGCGATATCTTTGAAACTTCTGAAGATATTTGCAAACGGATTGAAAATTACGTTTACTCAGTTAATTTTATTTAAGAATATCTTATTGAGATACTGCAGCATTTATTATTTTTCATAGAAAATAATAAAAACATCAAGTCGTACTTATGTACTTTTCTATCATAATGAATTTTTGACTTTATCAGGCTATATCTTTTAAAATTCTGAAGATATTGGCAAACGGATTAAAAATTACGATTACCCAGTTAATTTTATTTAAGAATATCTTATTGAGATACTGCAGCATTTATTATTTTTTATAGAAAATAATAAAAACATCAAGTCGTACTTATGTATTTTTCTATCATAATGAATTTCTGATTTTACCAGGCTATATCTTTGAAAATTCTGAAGATATTTGCAAACGGATTGAAAATTACGATTACTCAGTTAATTTTATTTAAGCATATCTTATTGAGGTACTGCAGTATTTGTTATTTTTGATAGAAAATCATAAAAACATCAAGTCTCATAATGAATTTCTGACTTTATCAGGCTATATCTTTGAAACTTCTGAAGATATTTGCAAACGGATTGAAAATTACGATTACTCAGTTAATTTTATTTAAGAATATCTTATTGAGGTGCTGCAGCATTTGTTATTTTTTATAGAAAATCATAAAAAACATCAAGTCGTACTTACGTACTTTTCTATCATAATGAATTTCTGACTTTACCAGGCTATATCTTTGAAAATTCAAAAGATATTTGCAAACGGATTAAAAATTACGCTTACCCAATTAATTTTATTTAAGAATATCTTATTGAGGTACTGCAGCATTTGTTATTTTTTATTGAAAATCATAAAAACATCAAGTCTCATAATGAATTTCTGACTTTACCAGGCGATATCTTTGAAAATTCTGAAGATATTTGCAAACGAATTGAAATTTACGATTACCCAGTTAATTTTATTTAGGAATATCATATTGAAGTACTACAGCATTTGTTTTTTTTTATAGAAAATCATAAAAACATCAAGTCGTACTTATGTACTTTTCTATCATAATGAATTTCTGATTTTACCAGGCGATATCTTTGAAAATTCTGAAGATATTTGCAAACGAATTGAAATTTACGATTACCCAGTTAATTTTATTTAGGAATATCATATTGAAGTACTGCAGCATTTGTTATTTTTTTATAGAAAATCATAAAAACAATAAGTCGTACTTATGTACTTTTCTATCATAATGAATTTCAACATAAGTTCAACATTCTCTATCCAACAGGTTAAAGCTGATTTTGACAGTGCAATTTTTATTTGATTTTTCTTCACTTCTTCGACTTTGCCTCCACAACAGCACACTTTATAACAATATTTATTCGGAATTTTCTTTGGAATTTAAAGACCTTCAAAGTACAATTTTCTATCATCAAATTAAATTTACCAATTATCAAAAAATTGCCAAGCCCTGCATCTTTTCCAGTTCAATTTGAAGCAATCTCGACATTTTTCTCGCCATCTAGACTTTATTTAAATTCAAATGGCATTAGTTTCAGTGTAAGGTCACTTCTAGAACGACATGGGTCGTTTGACGCTTATCAACAGTTACAGTATATGTATATAATAGAAAATAATGTAAAATGTGTGCAGGAAAATTATTATAATAATAATTATTATGTATGGATATATGTATGTTTTTAACTAGAAGTATTATTAGAAAGAGAAACTAGTTTTTAAAAATAATATCATTTGAGATCTAATAAGATCGAAATCTAGATATGTAGATTGCTAAGAGGTGGGTTCACACTTATATTTGTAATATCATTTAATTATAATTAGTTTCTAACCATTAATATCTTTGCAATCTGGAAAGAACGGTTAATAGTCACAGGGGATATTTAATAAACTCTGCGCTTAGTGATATATCAAGTCTTTGGTTTTGATAGTGGTTAATAATGGATCGCACAGGGGTTGCTAAGATTGCAATTAACACGGCCTGGCTATCTGGTGTTCATCCCTCATCCATTACAGATATATTAGTGTAAATGGTGCGCACGGACTTGTTATCGTGAAATATGTTGGATCGATGGCAGACCGTCCTCACTTTGCTAGCATTAGTTTTACCGACGTATCGCAGAAAATAATAACTGGATAAAGGGAAACAATTATTGCTAGAATGTAAATATTTACACGGCAATCTAGTGTAATGGTTAGCAACGAATGGACGGCCCGGGTTCAAATCTCGGTTCGAGTGGTCGGTACTATATCGTCGTCTAAGCAGCAACAACCCATATGTACAATTTTTACAATTTGCATCGCTTGAGTAATGTCAGATTTGTAATTTTTGAGTTTAACAACCCAGCAAGACTACGAACCGTGGAGATACACATTTAATACTTTGTAGGGGCTAAGTATGACTATTTCTAAGTATATTCAGTGTAATTTTATAAAAATCTTAAAACTACAAACACATTTATGGTACTTTTTATCCCCGGACAAATGTTGAATTATAATTTTTGAGTTTAACAACCCAAAATGCAACGAATAGTTGAAGTATATATTTTATGCTTTGTAGAGTCTAATTATGATTATTTGTGGATACATTCAGAGTACTTTTGTAAAATTTTGAATCCTAATAACAAAGTTATGGTACTTTTTGTACCCTAACTAATGTCAAATTTGTAATTTTTAAGTTTAACATCCTAAAATTACCGCGAATAGTTGAGATACATATTTCATACTTTGTAAAGTATAAATATAACTAATTGAGGATATATTCAGAGTAATTTAATAAGATTTTGAAAACTACAAACAAAGTTATTGCACTTTTTGTCCCCGAACTAATGTCAGATTTGTAATTTTTGAATTGAACAACCCAAAAAGACTACGAATAGTTGAGATATACATTTCATATGTTGTAAGGGTCAAGTATGAATATTTTTCAATATATTTAACGTAATTTTATAAAATTTTGAAAACTGCAAACTGATTTATGGCACTTTTTATCCTCTGACTGAATGTAGGATTTGTAATTTTTGAGTTGAACAGTCCAAAAAACCTATGAATAATTGAGATACTCATATCATACTTTATATGGTCTAAACCTGACTATTCGTGGATATATTCGAAATAATTTTATCAAGTTTTGAATACTACAAATAAGGTTATGGTACTTTTTATTCCCTGACTAATGTCAGAATTGTATTTTTTAAGTTCAACAGCCCAAAAAGACTACAAATAAATAAGATACACATTTTATGCTTTGTAGGGTCTAAGCGTGACTCTTTATAGATATATTTAGAGGATTTTTATAATATTTTGAAAACTATGGTACTTTTTGTCCCTTAACTAATATCAGGATGAAATTTTTGTTTTTAACAACCCCAAAAGACTACGAATAATTGATATACATAATTCATACTTTGGAGGTTATAAGTACGACCAATTGTAAATACGATTCAAAAAGACTACGAATGGAAGTTATAGATTTCATACTTTTCAAATTCTAAATATGACTATTTTTGAATATATTCAGTAATCTTATTAAAATTTTAATAACTAGAAACAGAGTTATAGTACTTTTGTCCCTTAATTAATGTCAGAATATTAATTTTTGAGTTTAACAACCCAAAAAGACTACGAATAGTTGAGATACGTATTTCATACTTTGTAGAAGCTAAGTATGATTATTTGTAAATATGTTGAACGTAATTTTATATAATTTTGAGAATTACAAACAAAGTTATGGTATTTTTCACCAGCTCATCAATGTCAGATTTGTAGTATTTGAGTTTAACAACCCAAAAAGACTATGAATAATTGATATACATAATTCATACTTTGTAGGTTATAAGTACGACCATTTGTAAATATATTCAGCATAAATTACTAAAATTTTGAAAACCACAAACAGAGTTATAATACTTTTAGTTCCCGAATTTATGTCAGATTTTTAATTTTTGAGTTTAACGATTCAAAAAGACTACGAATGGTTAAGTTATACATTTCATACTTTTCAAAGTCTAAATATGACTATTTTTGAATATATTCAGAGTAATCTTATTGAAATTTTAATAACTACAAACAGAGTTATGGTACTTTTTGTCCCTTAATTAATGTCAGAATATTAATTTTTGAGTTTAACAACCCGAAAAGACTGCGAATAGTTGAGATACGTATTTCATACTTTGTAGAAGCTAAGTATGATTATTTGTAAATATGTTGAACGTGATTTTATATAATTTTGAGAATTACAAACAAAGTTATGGTATTTTTCACCAGCTCATCAATGTCAGATTTGTAGTATTTGAGTTTAACAACCCAAAAAGACTATGAATAATTGATATACATAATTCATACTTTGTAGGTTATAAGTACGACCATTTGTAAATATATTCAGCGTAAATTAATAAAATTTTGAAAACCACAAACAGAATTATAATACTTTTAGTTCCCGAATTAATGTCAGATTTTTAATTTGTGAGTTTAACGATTCAAAAAGACTACGAATGGTTAAGTTATAGATTTCATACTTTTCAAAGTCTAAATATGACTATTTTTGAATATATTCAGAGTAATCTTATTGAAATTTTAATAACTACAAACAGAGTTATAGTACTTTTTGTCCCTTAATTAATGTCAGAATATTAATTTTTGAGTTTAACAACCCAAAAATACTACGAATAGTTGAGATACGTATTTTATACTTTGTAGAAGCTAAGTATGATTATTTGTAAATATGTTTAGCGTAATTTTATATAATTTTGAGAACTACAAACAGAGTTATGGTACTTTTCACCCGTTCATCAATGTCAGATTTGTAATATTTGAGTTTATCAACTTAAAAAGACTACGAATAATTGATATACATAATTCATACTTTGTAGGTTATAAGTACGACTATTTGTAAATATATTCAGCGTAAATTAATAAAATTTTGAAAACCACAAACTGAGTTATAATACTTTGAGTTCCCGAATTAATGTCAGATTTTTAATTTTTGAGTTTAACGATTCAAAAAGACTACGAATGGTTAAGTTATAGATTTCATACTTTTAAAATTCTAAATACGACTATTTTTCAATATATTCAGAGTAATCTTATTGAAATGTTAATAACTACAGACAGAGTTATAGTACTTTTTGTCCCTTAATTAATGTCAGAATATTAATTTTTGAGTTTGACAACCCGAAAAGACTGCGAATAGTTGAGATACGTATTTCATACTTTGTAGAAGCTAAGTATGATTATTTCTAAATATGTTGAGCGTAATTTTATATAATTTTGAGAATTACAAACAGAGTTATGGTACTTTTCACCCGCTCATCAATGTCAGATTTGTAATATTTGAGTTTAACAACCCAAAAAGACTACGAATAATTGATATACATAATTCATACTTTGTAGGCTATAAGTACGATCATTTGTAAATATATTCAGCGTAAATTAATAAAATTTTGAAAACCACAAGCAGAGTTATAATACTTTTAGTTCCCGAATTAATGTCAGATTTTTAATTTTTGAGTTTAACGATTCAAAAAAACTACGAATGGTTAAGTTATACATTTCATACTTTTCAAAGTCTAAATATGACTATTTTTGAATATATTCAGAGTAATCTTATTGAAATTTTAATAACTACAAACAGAGTTATGGTACTTTTTGTCCCTTAATTAATGTCAGAATATTAATTTTTGAGTTTAACAACCCGAAAAGACTGCGAATAGTTGAGATACGTATTTCATACTTTGTAGAAGCTAAGTATGATTATTTGTAAATATGTTGAACGTAATTTTATATAATTTTGAGAATTACAAACAAAGTTATGGTATTTTTCACCAGCTCATCAATGTCAGATTTGTAGTATTTGAGTTTAACAACCCAAAAAGACTATGAATAATTGATATACATAATTCATACTTTGTAGGTTATAAGTACGACCATTTGTAAATATATTCAGCATAAATTACTAAAATTTTGAAAACCACAAACAGAGTTATAATACTTTTAGTTCCCGAATTTATGTCAGATTTTTAATTTTTGAGTTTAACGATTCAAAAAAACTACGAATGGTTAAGTTATAGATTTCATACTTTTCAAAGTCTAATTATGACTATTTTTGAATATATTCAGAGTAATTTTATTGAAATTTTAGTAACTACAAACAGAGTTATAGTACTTTTTGTCCCTTAATTAATGTCAGAATATTAATTTTTGAATTTAACAACCCAAAAAGACTACGAATAGTTGAGATACGTATTTCATATTTGTAGAAGCTAAGTATGATTATTTATAAATATGTTAAGCGTAATTTTATATAATTTTGAGAATTACAAACAGAGTTATGGTACTTTTCACCCGCTCATCAATGTCAGATTAGTAATATTTGAGTTTAACAATCCAAAAAGACTACGAATAATTGCTATACATAATTCATACTTTGTAGGTTATAAGTACGACCATTTGTAAATATATTCAGCGTAAATTAATAAACTTTTGTAAACCACAAACAGAGTTATAATACTTTTATGTCCCGAATTAATGTCAGATTTTTAATTTTTGAGTTTAACGATTCAAAAAGACTACGAATGGTTAAGTTATACATTTCATACTTTTCAAAGTCTAAATATGACTATTTTTGAATATATTCAGAGTAATCTTATTGAAATTTTAGTAACTACAAACAGAGTTATAGTACTTTTTGTCCCTTAATTAATGTCAGAATATTAATTTTTGAATTTAACAACCCAAAAAGACTACGAATAGTTGAGATACGTATTTCATATTTATAGAAGCTAAGTATGATTATTTATAAATATGTTAAGCGTAATTTTATATAATTTTGAGAATTACAAACAGAGTTATGGTACTTTTCACCCGCTCATCAATGTCAGATTAGTAATATTTGAGTTTAACAATCCAAAAAGACTACGAATAATTGCTATACATAATTCATACTTTGTAGGTTATAAGTACGACCATTTGTAAATATATTCAGCGTAAATTAATAAACTTTTGTAAACCACAAACAGAGTTATAATACTTTTATGTCCCGAATTAATGTCAGATTTTTAATTTTTGAGTTTAACGATTCAAAAAAACTACGAATGGTTAAGTTATACATTTCATACTTTTCAAAGTCTAAATATGACTATTTTTGAATATATTCAGAGTAATCTTATTGAAATTTTAATAACTACAAACAGAGTTATAGTACTTTTTGTCCCTTAATTAATGTCAGAATATTAATTTTTGAGTTTAACAACCTAAAAAGACTACGAATAGTTGAGATACGTATTTCATACTTTGTAGAAGCTAAGTATGATTATTTATAAATATGTTGAGCGTAATTTTATATAATTTTGAGAATCGCAAACAGAGTTATGGTACTTTTCACCCGCTCATCAATGTTAGATTTGTAATATTTGAGTTTAACACACCCAAAAAGACTACGAATAATTGATATACATAATTCATACATTGTAGGTTATAAGTAAGACCATTTGTAAATATATTCAGCGTAAATTAATAAAATTTTGAAAACCACAAACAGAGTTATAATACGTTTGGTTCCCGAACTTATGTCAGATTTTTAATTTTTGAGTTTAACGATTCAAAAAGACTACGAATGGTTTAATTATAGATTTCATACTTTTCAAAGCCTAAATATTACTATTTTTGAATATATTCAGAATAATCTTATTGAAATTTTAGTAACTACAAACAGAGTTATAGTACTTTTTGTCCCTTAATTAATGTCAGAATATTAATTTTTGAATTTAACAACCCAAAAATACTACGAATAGTTGAGATACGTATTTCATACTTTGTAGAAGCTAAGTATGATTATTTATAAATATGTTGAGCGTAATTTTATATAATTTTTAGAATTACAAACAGAGTTATGGTACTTTTCACCCGCTCATCAATGTCAGATTTGTAATATTTGAGTTTAACAACCCAAAAAGACTACGAATAATTGCTATACATAATTCATACTTTGTAGGTTATAAGTACGACCATTTGTAAATATATTCAGCATAAATTAATAAAATTTTGAAAACCACAAACATAGTTATAATACTTTTAGTTCCCGAATTTATGTCAGATTTTTAATTTTTGAGTTTAACGATTCAAAAAAACTACGAATGGTTAAGTTATAGATTTCATACTTTTCAAAGTCTAAATATGACTATTTTTGATTATATTCAGAGTAATCTTATTGAAATTTTAATAACTACGAACAGAGTTATAGTACTTTTTGTCCCTTAATTAATTTTTGAGTTTAACAACCCAAAAAGACTACGAATAGTTGAGGTACGTATTTCATACTTTGCAGAGATTAAGTATGACTATTTGTAAATATTTTTAGAGTAATATTATATAATTTTGTGAACTACAAGCAGAGTTATAGTACTTTTCACAACTCAAAAATTACAAATCTGACATTACTCAAGCGATATAAAGTACCATATCTATGTTTATAGTTTTTAAAATTTCATACAATCATTCTGAACATATGCAGAAATGGTAATAGTTAGACTGTACATAGCGTGATATGTGTATGTCAACTATTTGTAGGTTTTTTTGGTTGTTAAACTCAAAAATTACATATCCTACATTTAGTCAGGGGATACAAAGTACTATAACTCTGTTTGTAGTTTTCAAAATTATATAAAATTATGCTGAATATATTTACAAATAGTCACACTTAACATGTACAAAGTATGAATAGCGTACCTCAGCGGTTCCTAGTCTTTCTATATATATATATATATATATATATATATATATATATATATATATATATATATCAACTACTATTTTATCAAGAGCCAACTAACGAACATAATTTCAATCTCACACTATAACAGAAACTAAAATGTATAACAAAAGCTTGAAAAAGTGCCACATATCATATGCTGTATATAAAAAAATTCTAAAAACTACTGATTGATGAAGTGTGAAACTAATCATCAGTGAAAATAAATTATTGCATCCCATAAAAAAAAGCAGAGCACTCATAAATAAAAACCCATTGCGCCATCAATAATGCAAGTCAAAAATGATGCATATTGTGTTTTCTTCTAAATCGCGGGGCGTATATCAAAATATTTTATAGTTTACGACAAGGCAGGCGCGCGCGTGGAAATCGAAATTTTATTATTATACTTCTCCTTTATGCATATTTGAAAACAGTGTATCAAAATACGAGCGATAAAAATGACGCAGTTAGCCGTGCTGAATCGAATTGATGTTGGGTAGGGCCAACTAGAATGGCGTTTCTATTTTTTTTCCTCTCTCCCGTGCTTTATTTCCCAGTCGCTTTTGTGTCGCGGGAATGAGTGATTGCGTTGGAAATAAGGCAACAATGAGAAAGTTGAAAGGAACTGCCGGGACTTCAGGTAATGGGCCGCGTTATGAGAGACATCATTTATAAAACAGACTGCGCCGGATGGATACGTTTTCGCGGGGCGCAACAAAGCGAACGTAACGCAACCTGTTACGCGGATACCTCAGTTTTACCCACTTGCAGCTAATTGCAATCGTAATAAATATTATTCATTAATGTACGGCTTTATTTTTTTTTTAACGAGCGATGGGGTTTGTATTGTCCGCAGTGGGGCGGATGGGGCGGCGTGCGATTCAATCACATTTCCCGGTATTTGCATATCGACACAAACGCACACGCTGCCGCCCTGTGTTTACTGATTAATTCCGACAATTAGAGGAACGGCCAGTGTTGGCCTGTAAGTACATGATATCGATTGTAGTTCGTGGCATTTATTGGCGACAAATCTAATTGACGCAATCCTTTATGCACGAGTAAATCAACGCGCCTATTGTTGCAGATTTCGAAACTATTTGACTATGGGGTTACATTGTTGGTAATTTTCACATAAAATACAGAACTTTTCAGATGTTACCTATCTATATAGGTACTAATATATGTATACAAAAGTTGATACATAGATATGGGACAACTATAAGTATAGTTGGCGAAACACTAAAAAGTTATTTGCGTTTTGCTGACGATATAGTTCTAATGGCAGATTTCTTGGAAGATGCACAAGAAATGACGAAAAGACTCAACTATATATATATATATATATATATATATATATATATATATATATATATATGTATATATATGCAGGTCATGACGAGTTTACTGCCCCATCAACTATTATATTTTCTGCTCGCTATCCCCAATCTATTCTAGCTTTCACCTGCACACATTCAACATGCAAAAAAATCTTGCTCCACAATGAAACCAAAATCTCAAATACTTACAATCATTCACTCTCTTTAGTCATTCTTCCCTTCCATTTCAGCTCTTCCACTCTGTTCCTCCTACCCCTATTTCTAAACATCATCCATTTGGTGTTTCCTACATTCACCACTAGCCCCACCTATCCAGGTACCTCCTTCCCCTTCGCCCTTATTCTCTTTTGTACGTCCCTCTGTCCCATCATCTTATAGACATCCTATAGATGTGTGTCCCCTTCTATTTGTATTTTGACCGAATTAGCCCCATCTTGCCTTCCCAACCAGCAATTTCTAGAAGTACTCGTGTACTCTTTCCTCTCCGGTTCCACCTCTCAACATTCTTAACGTTCTTCTTCGAAATGATTTTCCCACTATATATATATATATATATATATATATATATATATATATATATATATATCTCTTCATAATCCATATTATTTTCATAAATCATAATCATACTCATTGAATTTAACAAAGTTTTACATCAAAATTAAATTGGATTCAACAAATGGGGCATATTTTCCCTTGCGACTCTAAAACTTCTCTCACAGTCTTCATTGGCATAAATTATTACCTTACCACACGTGTTTACCCCTCAGTTTTCATGTAGTATTATACTGGGGCGTTTGGTCCCCTTATAATTGTGCTAGTACTTCTGTTTCACAGTTCCACTTGTCATATCACTATCATACCAACTCTCTTTTTGAGAAACTTATGAGAATTGATAACCATATTTCACAGTTATGGACCATAGATGATAGTTTAGATTTCAAGTGAGATATTAGCTTGGTAATTTTCATAATTTATGTGTATGCAATAATTAATCCATCATATAAATTCACCTTTATTTGGCATCAACTAACTTACATACAAGTGTGACATAGATTTGTGCAAACTAAGACTATCCCTAAAACCTATAAAAAAAATACTATAACTAATAAAATACAAATATAAACCCAGCTCAGTGGCCGAGTCGTTAGAGCCGTCGTCCGTCTCGTACTGAGCATTGGGGGAGCCTAAGTTTGATCCCCAGCGAGGAACGAATTTGCGCGAATCACCTTTCACAGGTTTTCAGAGGTTTTCTGTGAAGTTAAGGTAAATACCGGGTGATTAAACTCCTCTGAGCTTCTCCCTTGACCGGCGGAAAAGCCTCACGGCTAATAGCCCTATAAAAGATAGAAGTTTTTTTTACAAATAAAATACAATACACCAACATAACCCTAGAATCACAACGTGGAGTTGCATTGTTAAACTGTGATTAAAGATTACTCCGGTCGTCGGCGACACCACGTTGTGGTTCAAGGGTTAAATTAAAATACAAGAAATCCAATAAATTGACAATATTCTGCCCTAACTTAAAAGAAAAATCTCTTTTCGGCTATTAACCCTATTAACCCGGATTATAAATGTAGTGAAACCAATATTCTCACCATCAAATAATTTTCTATTATTGTTAAATATGTGATGAAAATGAAAAATCTCTAAAAAAACACATTGTTGGAAATGAATGAAAATCAAATACGATTCCCTTTTAAGAGCCGTAACAATTTAAATAAATAATTCAAAACTGTTACGCTTTCTTTCTTCCCCAGCCACATTTCCGCGAAGATTTACTTCCCCTGCAGCGATCTCTTCCATACGCTTAAGTAAATTGTATGAGCGGCCCCCCCAAAAAAAAGCAGAGCGCAGAGCATTGTTTATGCAGTATTTATAAAACCGGCGGCGGCTCGAAAGAGCTAATTTAAGATAAGAGCCCTCGTAATAAAAAAGTTGGCCGCCCTCGCCGCGCATTATTTTTCGGGGGGGCCAGTCGGATGGGGGGAGGAGGGATGAATTATAAATCTCCGTGAAATACGCGGAAGTTTTTTTCGCGCGGGCCGCATTTTTTCTGTTGCGTAATTTCGCAAATGAGTTACGAGCACTGGGTGGGGCGTAATGAGGGATAAAAACGCGCCCTGACCGAAATGAATCCCATAAGTTAGTGCCCCCGCCGTCGTCGTCGCGGATCGCATTTCGCCGCCCACCTTAATGAGTTTTAATATCGTGCATATTTGACATCATAACGTCGGCGGCGCTTAATGCTCAAGAGGGTGGGATTCGTTAATAAAGGTGCGGGTTTGGTTAAGCTGCCCGTAAGATTATCGTTATGCGCTGATTCAATATTAAATTAATAGATTGCTTGAGAGGAATGCGTTAATGTGTTTCGGATTTAATCTCGCTACATATTGACTTTGATAATCCGTTTTCGGTACGGCGAGGCGGCGCAATTTGTTTTGGATTGATTATAAATTTAACAGGGTCCTTTCATTGCGATAATTAAGCAACCACCCTGCAAGATTATAAATAATGCAGACTTTCAGCGGGTGGGGTGTGATATAATAAAGCACGTCGTAGGGAATTTACTTTATTAAAATTTTCATTCTGTGCAATAAAATTATAATGCACCGACAAATTTGACGCGGCTGTAATATAAATTTCGCTACGTAAAATGGCTTTATGTAACAACGCGCAAGAGGACGAGATCATGTGTTTATATCGGATATTAATGACGACCCAATATTGGAGGTTGTAATTTTCTCGCGGCATGTTTCATTAATTATTTTCCGATCGCAACGATAAGGGTTGAGCACCCAAAAAAAACACAACAAGTCGTGTTAAATATATCGCATTAAATATAAACTTCACCGGCACACACGGAGGACGATATATAAACCGGATGCGGGGAAAAAGAAGGAACGTTCGAAAAACATCGCCTCGTGTCATTGCTCATCGGCAGCCGGGGGTGGTAGTGGTACACTTGTGTGTTGTCTGCTGTGTGGTAACCCAGCGCACGTACAAGAAACATGGCGCAATAAAGATGAGTGGGTGAGACTAATGTGAGCTGACACCGACAGCTACCGGCGGATCTCTCAGCCAGATGAGACTTTTGACTTCCACTCAGCCCCCGGCTTACATCCAATCCTACATGTGTTATCTTACCCGCCCCTCATCAATAACCAACGTATGGACCAACATTTATAACACCCCTCCTTTTAATTTAATCAACTAAATCAGAGCGCCGTTGTAACTGCCTCTATAAACAGTTTATTGTCATCCACTTCATAACTGTCGGCCTCGCTTTTATATTTAAGACCTGCATAAAAATTACCATAAAATTTTCATCCCATGTCGCCGCCGGCTCGCGGAAATTTTTCGATGGCGAACGCGCACGCGTCAACGCCTCGCTCATCCGCGTTTTATATTAGACAATAAAAGCATTTTACGGTTCGCCAGATATTGCCAACATTCTAAATGTCTGATTATGGATTTTCGGTTTATGCCACTGTAATAAAGATAAAATTTATTATGCGAACTAGGTTAGGTATTGTTATATCACACACATATTCCACTATTACCGGTAGAAATTTTATTATGCTAGGCATTTATTGGTTTGCATTTTTAAGTGCATATGCTTAGCCGAATTTACGGGTAAATTCATTAATGCACTGTGCGCTGCTTAGATAAAAAATATAGAAAAGTTATAACCGATTATTATATTAAGTATACATGATTATATATTTCCACGAAAATCGCAGCAAAATTATAAAAATCTACATATACATATGTGTGAACCCGGCGCATGCACCATACAGTTTTAACTATACTATACGTATTTTACGCTAGGTTGTATTATGGAGAGTTAATTGTAACTTGCGATTGTATCAACACTTACAATTTCATATTGTACTTATAGAAAATACTGGCTTTATATTTTTAATTGCTTAATTTGTATATTAAATTTGAATTATGATATAATATATGATTAAAAAAAACTTTTTCCTCACCTTTTCCCGTTACTCAGGATCTACTTTCTAATAATGCTAGGATTCTTATATTAATTTGTATATTAAATTTGAATTATGTTAAGAAAACATTAAATTAAAGATCTATGATCATATGCCTTCTACCGTAAGGTGTAGACGTTTTTTTTTCTTTTATCCTTTATATTTGTATAAAGAAAAATATAAATACCATTGTTTTCTGTCCTGTGTTAGTTGTTTTATTCCTTCTCATGTTATATATTTTCTTTCTACTTCTTCTCATATACTGTTGTCCCATATTTTTATTTTGTCTTTCCCTGTAGTTTTACCTTGTATTCTTCTTTGCTATACTATTTTTGTAAATTAATAAGGATTATTGTGTTAATTCTTTTATTCCTTCTTATGGTATATATTTTATTTTTACTTCTTCTCGTATACTGTTGTCCCATATTTTTATTTTGTCTTCCTCTGTAGTTTTACCTTGTATTCTTGTTTGCTATACTATTTTTTTAAATTAATAAGGATTTTTGTTATTAATATTTATTAAAATTTCGTAATACTATTAGTAACTTAGAAATGTATGTATAAACAACATAATATCACAATGAAACGTATAAATAAAATACGAAAACCCATATCTCTCAATATATTTCTGTCATATTTTTAACCATTTGATAAACCGTCCAACTCCCCCACATATCAACTTATTTGTACAGACTGAAGTATCTTGACAGCTCGGATCATTCAATCACCGTCGCGCGGTCTCCCCCTCACGCCGATCAAAAAAAAACCTCGCGGCTGACTGTCCCTCGAGTAAGGGGTAGTATGTTTAAAACGCCGCCGGCCCTCACGTAATACACGTCCGGGTGGATTAACCTGTACGTGTCGCACCGAAGAAAACACGGCACCGATATTAAGCTTATTTGACCAGGTACCCGATGCGCCATCGCCCGCGGGGCTTTAAATGGGTGGTGCTACTGAAAAACCGCGTTATTGCGCCGTAAACCGGCCGTGATCAGCCGGTGTAATGTACGGACGTACAGCCACTAAATAAATTGTCAAATGAAGCACCGGCATAAATCAATTGGGCGTCGAGTGTCGCCATTATCAAGTATTTCAGTGCCACCCGTGGACCATTCGATGTTATCTATATACACCCTAGTGCATCCACGTACTCTTATTTCTTCCCTTGAGTTTATATGCCGGTGGAGTCCGGCGATTTATTATCAGTATACGATGAAACGACGTAAATAAACGTTGTGCTGATAACGAAAAAGAAATTTAATCATTTATGTAATATTCAAAACTTAACACACTTACAGAATGTAATTTAAATGGTTTAATCGAATTTTAATGGAAGACATAGGGTTGAAAAAATCTATTGAGGTCCTAAATATTCTGTTTCCTGTCCGATCCCTATTTAAGTAGTTGAAATCATAACTTTATCAGGAAATTAATTAATTTACTATTAATTATCTTCATTTTCGCTCTGAGGTTTCAATATATCCATAATATATGATTTCAAAAATCTCAATCATTATTTTTCCTCACCTTTTCCCGTTACTCGGGATCTACTTTCTAATATTGCTAGGATTCTTATCATAAAATATAATATTTATAAAACAAAAATGTTTATATATATATATATATATATATATATATATATATATATATTTCCTGTGAAGTTAAGGTAAATACCGGGAGATTAACCTCCTCTCTGAGCTTCTCCCTTGGGCGGAAAAGCCTCACAGCTGATAGCCCTATAAAGATAGAAGTTTATATATATATATATATATATATATATATATATATATATATATAAATATATATATATATATATATATATATATATATATATAATATATATTTAATTATTTTTCTATCTATATATTTTTTGTTGCAGGTAATTCGAAACACACCACACTTTCCCTCGTGATTCCCGGGTAAGATAGATAGATAGTAGATAGATTTATTCATGTATGTGTTTTTTGTGTTTACAAGAACAGGAACATTAATACGTCAAAGAGAAAAAATGAAAAATAGATAAAATAAAAGATTTTTATGTTAATTCTCAGCCGTATATAATAGTAATTTAACACATTAAAATTACTGCTACATACATCTGAGAATTACCATAAAAACTTTTATTTTATCTATTTTTAATTTTTTCTCTTTGACCTATGTATTGTTATTCCTGTTCGTGTAAACACAAAAAAACATACATTACAATTACTGCTATATACATCTGAAAATTAACATAAAAACTAAAATAAATAAGAAATATATTTTTAAACAATATAATATTGAACTGATAACTAGAATCGTATTATTACACTCGCATTATCTATAGCTCGGACATGGATGTGCATTGTATTCCATAGAATGTATATGTCTCGATAGCATTGAAAGCAAGATAATAAGGGCACGATAGCGCTAATGAACTCGCCCCCTCCGCGCCACCGATATTATTGATATTGAGGCATACACTGCGAGGTGACTTGGTGTGCGCCTGCAGAAATTTACGCGCCGATCGACGCTATCAAAGCAAAGCGCTTGATTATTAGACGCGATTAGTGTGCAAATATTTACCTTTGCAAATTTTGATTTAGTTGAGCGCACAAACATATACCAACACGCATATATTACTATCCAAACTTGCCTGTGTTTATATTTTATAATATAATCAAAGGTATTTTGTCGTCATTAGTAACTTTATATGAACATGTTTGGTTTTATAATATATTTTATGTTATAAAACTAAATACTAACAAAACTTAAATTTTAAATAAATAAAACACTTCAGATATTTTTAATAGAAATACTACTTTTTTCAGTCACAAATTGCACTAAATTGAAGAAAAAAGTAGTGTATAAATACTAATGCAAATTGCACTATAGTATTTATTGGAAGCCTTGTCGGTATTTGTAAATATTAACATTAAGCATGACTTATAAAAGAACATCTAGAAATCTACAATCCCAGTGTATTGGGATTGTAGATTTCTAGAGGGTAACAAAATTATATCTAGTTATCCTTCACGTATCTGAAGGACAACTAGATATAATTTTGTTGAATGTAACATCCATAAAAATACAAGCTTCTCATAATTCAAGAAAAGATAGTGTGGGAAGACGAAGAATATCATGACTCAAAAAGTTATGCTTCACGTATCTGAAGGATAACTAGATATAATTTTGTGGAATGAAACATCCACAAAAATACAATGTATAGCTTCTCATAATTCAAGACAAGATATTGTGGGAAGACGAAGAATATCATGACTCAAAAACCTTCGTCAAAGCTTCGGTCAAACTACGGTTCAAAACGGTGGTTAATAAAATTATGATAGCCAATATGTTCGTCAATGTCCGCTAAGCGGATATGTACCATATTTTCTGGACTGAAAATAAGCTATTTTCTGATAATTTTCACCCAATTTAAGATTTATAAAATTTAAATTTATGATATTATTTTACATTATATATTTAATTATGATCAAAATAAGCCATTTTTAAATAATTTTCACACAAAAATGAAGTCTGTTGGAAAGGTTTTCTTTTACGAGCTTTTTTAAATTAATCGACTGTGTGATAAAAAATTATAAAAAAATCAAATATTTAACAAATTAAAATTTTTCATTTTATTTTACATTCTATGTTTAATTAGGCTCATAATAAGTGGTTTTTTAATAATTTTAATCCAAAAATAAAGTCTGCAGGAAGGTTTTTATTGTACGAGCGATTTAAAATTAATCGACTCGAGTTAAAGATAAAAAATGATAAAAAATCAAAGATTTAAGAAATTAAAATTTACGATCTTATTTTACATTCTATATTTAATTCGGCTCAAAATAAGCAATTATTAGATAAATTTCACACAAAAATAAAATCTGCAGAAAGGTTTTTATTCTAAGCGCTGTTTTAAATTAATCGACTGAGATATAAATTATGATCAAAAAAATCAAAGATTTAACAAATATAAATTTTTGACATAACGTTACATTCCGTATTTAATTGGGCTCAAAATAAGTTATTTTTAAAAACTTTCACCGAAAAATAAAGTCTGCAGGAAGGTTTTTATTGTACGAGCGATTTGAAATTAATCGACTCGAGTTATAAAAAATGATAAAAAATCAAAGATTTAAGAAATTAAAATTTACGATCTTATTTTACATTCTATATTTAATTCGGCTCAAAATAAGCTATTTTTAGATACATTTCACACAAAAATAAAATCTGCAGAAAGGTTTTTATTATACGATCTGTTTTAAATTAATCGACTGAGATATAAATTATGATAAAAAAATCAAAGATTTAACAAATTTAAATTTTTTACATAACGTTACATTTCGTATTTAATTGGGCTCAAAATAAGTTATTTTTAAAAACTTTCACCGAAAAATAAAGTCTGCAGGAAGATTTTTATTTCACGAGCTGTTTTTAATTAATCGACTGGGAAATTAAAAATGATAAAAAAATCAAAGTTTCAAAAAAATTTTATTTATCATACTATTTTACATTCTATATTTAAGTCGGCTCAAAATGAGCTAGTTTTTGATAAATTTAACCTAAAAATAAAGTTTGCAGCAAGGTTTTTAATACGCCAGCTGCTTTAAATTAATCGACTAAGATATAAAATATTATAAAATATAAAATATTTAAAAAATAATAATTTTTGATATTATTATACATTCTATATTTAATTTCCTTCAGAATAAGCTATTATTTGATCATTTTCATCCAAAACTAAAGTCTACAAGAAGATTTTTATTATACGATCGGTTTTAAATTAATCGACTGAGTTATAAAAAATGATAAAAAATCAAAGACTCGAAATTTTTTGATTTTTTATATTATATTACATTCTATGTTTAATTGGGCTTAAAATGAGCTTTTTCTAAAACTTTTCACACAAAAATAAAGTCTACAGGAAGATTTTTATTGTACGAGCTTTTTAAAATTAATCGACTGTTATAAAAAAAAATAAAAAAATCAAAGATTAAATAAATTTAAATTTTTGATATTATTTTACATTCTATATTTAATTCGGCTCAAAATAGGCAATTTCTTAATAAATTTCACTCAAAAATAATGTCTGCAGGAAGGTTTTTATTATATGAGCTGTTTTAATTTAATCGACTGTGTTTTAAAAAATGATAAAAAAATCAAAGAATTAATAAATTTAAATTTTTGATATTTTTTTACATTCTATATTTAATTCGACTCAAAATAGGCTATTTTTTGATTAATTTTACTCTAAAATAATGTCTGCAGAAAGGTTTTTATTGTATGAGCTGTTTTAAATTAATCGCCTGTGTTATAAAAAATGATAAAAAATCAAAGATTTAAAAAATTTAAATTTGTGATATCATTTCACATTCTATATTTAATTGGGCTCAAAACAATATATTTTTTGATAATTGTAACTAAAAAATTAGGTCTGTATGAAGTTTTTTATTGTACGAGCTGTTTCAAATTAATCGACCATGTTCAATAAATTGATAAAAATTTCAAACATTTAAAAACGTATGTAAATTATGATATTTTTTACAATCAATATTTATTTACTCAAAATAAGCTATTTTAAAAAAAATCACCCAAACATAAAGTCTGCAGGAAGGCTTTTATTGCACAAGCTGTTTTTAATTAATCGCCTGAGTTATAAAAAATTATAAAAAATCAAAGATTCAAAAAATTTAAATCTGTTACATTATATTACATTCTATATTTTATTGGACTCGAAGTAAGCTATTTTTTAATAATTTTCACCCAAAAATAAAGTCTGAGGGAAGGTTTTTATTATACGAGCTGTTTTAAATTAATCGACTGAGATATAAAAAAATATCAAAAATCAAAGATTTAAGAAATTTAAATTTATGATATTATTTTACATTATATATTTAATTAGACTCAGAATAAGCTATTATTTAATCATTTTGACCTAAACATAAAGTCTACAGGAAAGTTATTATCGCACGAGGAAGGTACGAGCTGTTTTTAATTAATCGACGAATTATAAAAAATGATTAAAAAATCAAACATTTAACAAATTTAAATTTTTTATATTATTTTTGATTCTATATTTAATCAGACTCAAAACGAGCTATTTTTTGATAAATTTCACCCAAAAATTAAGTCTGCAGGAAGGTTTTTATTGTTCGAGCTGTTTTAAATTAATCGAATGAAATATAAATTATGATAAAAAAATCAAAGATTTAACCAATTTAAATTTTTTATACTATTTTACATTCTGTATTTAATTGTGCTCAAAATAAGTAATTTTCAATATCTTTCATCTAAAAATAAAGTCTGTAGGAAGGGTTTTATTGCAAGAGCTGTTTTTAATTAATCGACTGAATTATAAAAAATGATAAAAAATTGAATATTTCAAAAAATTTAATTTGTGATATTATTTTACTTTCTATATTTAATTGGGCTCAAAATGAGCTATTATTTGATAATTTTGACCCAAAAGTAAAGTCTGCAGGAAAGTTTTTATCCCACGAGCAGGTTTAAATTATTCGACTAAACTATAAAAAATCAAAAATTTAAGAAATTTAAATTTATGCTCGAATTTTACATTCTATATTTAATTGAGCTCAAAATTAACTATTTTTTGATAATGTTGACCGAAAACTAAAGTCTGCATGAATGTGTTTAGTGTACGAGCTACTTTAAATTAATCGACTTATAGGACGAGTTATAAAAAATTATAAAAAATCAACGATTTAAAAAATTTAAATTTATAATATTATTTTACATTCTACATTTAATTAGACTCAAAATAATCCATATTTTGATAATTTTCACCCAAGAATAATGACTGCAGGGAGGCTTTTATCGCACGAGCTGTTTTAAATTAATCGACTGAATTATAAAAAATTATGAAAAATTAAATATTTCAGACATTTAAATATATGATATTGTTTTGTATTTTATATTTTATTATGCTCAAAATAAGCCGTTTTTAAATAATTTGCACCCAAAAATAAAGGCTGCAGGAAGTTTATTATTATATGAACTATTTTAAATTAACAGACGAGTTATAAAAAATGATAAAAAATTAAATATATAATAGGTAAATTATTTCCTATTAGTTTTAGTAGTTTTCAAGAGTTCTAATTTTGTCCATGACCTATGAATAATATTATGAGCCGCAATATTGGTCGGCCATCTTTGAAATTCTCTTGAATATCCATCAGTCAGAATATAAAACATAAATAACCAAATAATTATGCTCGCTAGTTCAAGTTTGGCTTATATGTTCTCAATATATAAAAAAATGTTGCAAAAAATTTGTAAACTTCTTAGATTTATTGTAAGTGAGTTACGGTTATTAGAAAATTATGATTTGTTTTTGTTCTATAAGTAGAAAACTTGGTGATGATTAAAGCTCTTGATTTTTATATACGTATGTTTATATGTTCAGATAGTTTTTGCAAAATTTGAGATATATACGGCGTATAATTTATAAGTTATGCATTTTTAAGGAACACATTAATATTTTTGTAAATGGTGGCTTACAAATTAACTGTTTTTATATACAAAAACTCTGAAACCAGTTGTGGCACAGTACATAAATTTGAAACATAAATTCTTACTAGATTATAATATCAGCAAAAAAAAATAATCAGTGGAATCAAACTATTTTTTCTCAAGTTACAACAGTTGTTGTAAAACCTATATTATGACATGTATAATTCATGAACTAGACAATCGGCAACACTGTAGATTTTTTTCTACATTATTTAATAAACTAGTAAATTGTTTGTGAAATTTGAGCTTTATAAGTAATTTGATCTGGGTTTTCTAATGTTTTTCATGACCTAGAAATAATATTACGAGCCGCCATGTTGGTCGGCCATCTATGAAATTCACTGGAATATGTATCAGTCAGAATATAAAACATAAAATACCAAATAATTGTGCTACATACATCAGGTTTGGCTCATATATTCTCAATATATAAAAGAATGTTGCAAAAAATCTATAAACTTCTTAGATTTATTGTAAGTGAGTTACGGTCATTAGAAAATTATGATTTGTTTTTCTTGTATAAGTAAAAAAATCGGTGATGATTAAAGATGTTGATTTTTACTTACATATCCTTATATGTTCAGATTATTTTTGCAACATTTGGGATATATACGGCAATTAATTGATAAGTTATGAATTTTTAAAGAGCACATTAATATTTTTGTAAGCCACCATCATTAACTGCTTTTAGATACAAAAATTCATAACTCTAAAACCGGTTGTGACACAAAACTAAAATCTTACTCATATATTCCTACTACATAATTATATGAGCTAAAAAAATAAACAGTGAAATAAAACAATTTTTTCACGAGTTACAACAGTTGCTGTAAAACCTACATTAATGCATGTATAATTCGCAAAACAGAAAATTGTCAAAACTGTCAATTTTTGTCAGTATTCTTTAATAAACTAGTAACTTGTTTATGAAATTTCAGCTTTATAAGTAAATTTATCCGGGAGTTCTATGTTTTTCTACGACCTAGGAATAATATACGAGCCGCCATTTTGGTCGGCCATCTTTCAAATTCGCTGGAATATCCATCAGACAGAATATAAAATATAAACTACCAAATAATTATGCTACATAGTTTAGGTTTGGCTTATATGTTCTCAATATACAAAAGAATCTTGCAAAAAAATCTATAAACTTCTTAGATTTATTGTAAGTGAGTTATGGTTATTAGAAAATTATGATTTGTTTTTGTTCTATAAGTAGAAAACTTGGTGATGATTAAAGCAGTTCATTTTTATATACATATGTTTATATGTTCAGATAGTTTTTGCACAATTTGGGATATATACGGCATATAATTTATGAATTTTTAAGTAACATTAATATTTTTGTAAGCCGCCAACTCTTTTAGATACAAAAATTCATAACTCTGAAACCAGTTGTGGCACAGCACACAAATTTTAAACATATATTCTCACTAGATCATTATATCAGCAAAAAAATAATCAATCGAATCAAACTATTTTTTCTCAAGTTACAACAGTTATTGTAAAACCTATATTATTACATGTATAATTCGAGAACTGAACAATCGTCAACACTGTCAATTTGTTTCTACATTCTTTAATAAGTTAGTAAATGGTTTGTGTAATTTAAGATTTATAGGTAAATTTATTCTTTAATATTTTTGTAAGCCACCACATCAATAGCTTGTATATAAATAAATTCATAACTCTGAATTCAGTTGTGACACAGCACACAAATTTTAAACATATATTCTTACTGGATTATTATATCTGCAGAAATATAAGCAGTGGAATCAAACTATTTTTTCTCAAGTTTTTTCTCTTCGGTTATTTATGTGAGAGTATTGTTTATTGGGGCAATGTATTTTTTTGCAGGTATGCCAAATACATTTTTGTTGACTGTAGGAGGTTTAAACACTTTGGATTATTTTATTTTCCGCCACTAAATAGATCATTACCCTTATAAAACATAATACCAATCAATCAATTATGCAAAGTTGTTTGAATCGTGCGTGTCTTCACCAGTAACGCCAGTCTATATTGACAAGTTAATAAAAAAAAGGAGAAATCAATTGAGTTTTATGTTTTGCAAATTATTCATTCGAATATCTATATATATGCTTGACATGCGAGTTTAAAAAAACTGTGCAGCTAGCCCCCCCACACCCAGATTTTGGCATTTATCAAGTTGTTGACATAATGGGCTACCCACTTTCGGGCCGCTTTGTTCATCTGCCTCTGAATTACTGCGACCCGGTTTCCCGTTGAACCGAATTAAATAAAGTCGCGCCGCGTTCCGAGTAATCCAACCTTCAATCCTCTTAATCCCGGCGATAAGTCAGCGCCGAGGAGCCCGCATCCTTTTTATAAATGGCCCGCGCGAGCCGTGACGTTTAATATCCATACATTACATTCCGCCGCCCCCCCACTAGCGGCCTGTGCAGAGAAAAAAATCCCCCTACATTTAATCCCGACACGGGTAAATCGCGACGTATACTAGATGCGTTGCGCAAAAGAGACAGTGACTGATATTAAAAATACGCAAACATTGTATTCAAGTATTTCTCGTACTATAGGTTGCCCGAAACTTTCACCTTCTTATAGAATTTAGCAATTTAAAATTTAAGTATAAATTGAAACAATAAAAAACAAGCGGCTCCAAAACCAAAAGTATAAATTTGATAGAAATCGATCAAATTTACTTGACACTAAAAAAATATTATAAATTATTATAAATTATTAAATTCTTGGAGAATAAAGTCTATTATTATTATTATTATTATTATTATGTTTTTTTCTTTGAAATAACTTAATAATTCATTTAATAAAATTATATACCACCAACACTCAGTGTACTAATAATAATGTTGCTCATAAAAAAAAACTGTGCAGGGGTCGTAATTCGAACATTGTTACGGAGACTATAAAGCATAATAAAAATTCGCGCTGACCCGGTAATATTGTGTGGCGATAGCCGTCGCCGCCGCCGCCCCCGGACCAGCAGCGTTCATATCAGAATACGGACGATATTGTTCCGCTGGCATATATAAAGCAGTTTTTACGTTCATGTGGATTCTAATTACCTCCGTTTTGTTGCCAGCAATGTTTACGTGTCATCGCTGTTTCAAAACTGTTCTGTATTTTAATATTTTGGCGTGTGCTTTTGTTTGCGTGACTTGCATGGCGGACGAACGTTGACGGACGCGGCGAAACATTACGACAAAAGCATTCATTGGCATGTTTGAAGGATTGAAACTGATTTGTATAATTTATTTTTGTATGAGATTCAATTTACATATGGAATTTGATAAAAGTGACTGCTAGTTGTGAATCATTTTTGTATCGAATATTTTGTAAACAAAGATGGCCCACAATTATGGCCGACAATTATGGCCGACAATTATGGCCGACAATTATGGCCGACAATTATGGCCGACAATTATGGCCGACAATTATGGCTGACCATTATGGCCGACCATTATGGCCGACAATTATGGCAGACAATTATGGCCGACAATTATGGCCGACCATTATGGCTGACAATTATGCATGACAACTCAAAAAAATACAAAAACCCTCCAATATACAATGCTCGTCACGAACAACAACAAAAAAAGCAATAAAAAATAAAAATAAAAGTAACAATCAGCAAAATCCACATTAACAGCATAAATAACCATCAGTGTGATAAGTTTATTCACACATACTCAAGTTCGCATAGTCAGTATCGTCAGTTTTGAGACACGTATAAACCATGCCTGATGATACTAAATAATACGAGTATATAAATTTTAATAAATAAGGCCATCCCATAAAAAACATTGTCGCTAGCTTCCATTAGCGATTGTTTTTTTGTCTCCCCCGTCTGACACATTTGAATAAAATATGGTTCGATAAAACTTGTTGTTCACTTGTGAAATGGGGCATGAACGCACTCGCGTATAAACGAATTGATTTATAGGGGATTATCGCGAGCGAAAAAAAAATACATTTTAAAATTGAATACTGTTAAGTCAACACCATTAATTCCCGCCATAAAAATAATATATTATATTGCACACACATAAAAAAATGTAAATGCCGGAAGTGATATCAAATGATACATGTATAATAATAATCATAAATCTTTTTAATATTCTACAGAGAGATTGTTTCTTATTAGATGACCACAAAATAATAATAATAATATTAATAAAGTGTCTTTATTTCCTTTTCAATTACAATTTAACAGTTTGACATTAGAGCAATATAACATTGAAAAAGAAAACGGCGGTTTTCAGATGATTGTATATCTTATACAAGAATCTCGAAGTAGGACACTATTTTAGTGATTATCCATCTCTATTATTAGATAAATGCTTGGATATATGTGTAAGTTAACAGCGTCAAGATTATTCCAGCGTGCTTTAATATTATAGCACAATAAAGCGTTGCCTAAACCCCCGCAACACACACAAATTTATTTCGTGCGGGATAGAACTGCTGGTAATTGTGTTGAATAGCGGTTTTTGGCCGTAAGTTTTGACCCTCGGACGGCGCAGACGGCGCTAGGGGTGGCAGAAAATTGTAATGCGAGACGCAGGTGTGGATGCTTCAGCAAATTCGTTCATAGCCATTACTAGCTCCACTTTGCCGCTGCATTAACAAAAGGATCACAAAACACTATAACACAACAAGTCTCTTTTAGTTTTACGTTAGTAATTAAAAGCACGGTGATTCTTATTTATATCTGGTTGTAAATTAATTCGATCTAAATTGCTGTTATTATTTTAAATTTCTTCGTAAATGTATAATGTAGTGCAGCTAAATAATAAGCTCGCATTTACGACGTAACATGCGCGTATAAATTCAAAACTATGCATCAACAACATAAAGCAAATAAATTCATTGGAGCAGGAACTTCCGCATCCGACACGAGACAATAAATTAACCAACCGGCATAACCATCAGACAGACTAATAATCCCCAAATTGACGTGTTATACCGAAATTTTACCCGCCGGCCGCGCTTATTTCAGTTTACTTAGCCAGGGCCCTGATTTATCGGTTGAGATCGCATGGGGAAGATTTAAAATTTACATAACGGATAGCCGTCCTTGTTCGCGCCACCCTCACGGACACGCAACATACATAGCCTAGCTACATAGAAATCCGTTCCGCGAAAAATCACCATAAATCGGAACTAGTTTATTTTAATAGTCGCCCACCATTCACTATGTGCTTTAACTAACAATTTGGGGTAAATTATCACGGACATCAAGTTGACGAGGTCGTAAGTGCCACATCCGAACCCGCGGTCGGACTTCCACTAGATCGTTTGATAGTTCGGCAAACTCGATTGCAAGATCGCCGAGTCAATTATATTAATTTCCAAGTTGCCGGGGCAGGTTCCGGGGGGGTGGCGACGGTTGAAATCGGGTCTAATAGAATTTGCGGTTTCCTTCTTCAGGCCGCCATGCAATATTTACCCACCGAATCAGCATCTTAGCGCGTTTATTGCTGAATATATACAGACTCGCAAGCCCCGGCGGAGTTCAGATTGCAGAATCGAATCAAATTCCGCGCGGGGGTTATCTACATATTTCAGTCCAAACATTTAAATTTTTCCTGCCGAGGAATATCGCGGGGGGGGGGCGCCGAGTAAATAACAACCAACAATTTTGTCAACGAAATTTGCCCCATTTTGGGCAATTCGGATTAATTTCGGGGTGTGCCCCGTGTTTGTGTCAGCGCCAGCTTCATGAAATATTTCCGGCGGGGATATTCTGCACGGAGCCAATATTCGTGGAAATCATGTCGATCCCGCTGGATTTATAATTTAAATAAAATTGTGATTGGAGAGAGTTCCGGCCGCATGTGCAGCGGTGACTTTCCTTTCAATATCCTGACATGTAACTCACTGTTTGTTTATTACAAATCTTATTTGTGAACCGAATGATTTCGTAAACATCTGGAACGAAAGGTATTGAAATACGTAATTGCGAGCGAAGGTAGAGTAACTGGGGGGCTTTTATGACTTGAACTATGCTCTTCATTGTTTTATCTATGGATACAACAAGGTTTTTCACATGCAAACCCTATGAATCGAAATATGCTCTACATTGTTTCATATTATAAAACAAATGAACATAACTGTCATACGAACTATCCATTTTTTGTTTGTTTTATCACACAAATGCAACAATGCGGATTTATTATAACCTACAACACAAAATAATGCAGAGCATAGTTTGATTTCTAGATTATGTTGGAAAAGAACATTGTTATATCCATGGATAAAACAATGAAGAGTATAGTTCAAGTCATAGGGGACACCCGCCCGCCCCATCCTCGTTTGCATAGTTTTCATTTATGGATAAAACTCGATTAGCAATTGAAATAACAATAGTAACACTAGTTTTCATAAATAATAAAACTATACCAACGAAGGTGGGGCGGGTGGGGGGGCCCTATGACTTGAACTACGCTCTTTATTGTTTATACACGCATATAACAATGTTCTTCACATGCAAACCCTATGGATCAAAGTATGCTCTGCATTATTTTATATTATAGGTTATAATAAATCCGCATTGTTGCATTTGTATGATAAAACAAAACAAAAATGGATAGTTCGTATGATAGTTATGCTCATTTGTTTTATAATATAAAACAATGTGGATCATACTTCGATTCTTAGGGTTTGCATGTGAAAAACATTGTTATATCCGTGTATAAAACAATGAAGAGCGTAGTTTAAGTCATAGGGACCACCCGTTCTCTTCACCTTCGTTCGCATAGTTTTCATTTATGGATAAATCTCGATTAACAATTGAAAAAACAATGGTACCATTAGATTTCATAAATAATAAAACAATGCGAACGAAGGTGGGGCGGGTGGGGGGTCCCTATGACTTAAACTACACTCTTCATCGTTTTATCTACGCATATAACAAGGTTTTTCACATGCAAACCCTATGAATCGAAATATGCTCCAAATTGTTTTATATTATAAAACAAATGAGCATATGAACTATCCATTTTTTTTTGTTTTATCACACAAATGCACAATGTGGATTTATTATAACCTATAATATAAAATAATGCAGAGCATATTTTGAATCATAGGGTTTGCATGTAATGAATATCGTTATATCCATGGATAAAACAATGAACAGCGTAGTTCAAGTCGTAGGGGCCCCCCACCCGCCCCACCTTCGTTTGCATTGTTTTATTATTTATGAAAACTAGTTTTAACATTGCTTTTTCAATTGTTCATCGAGTTTTATCCATAAATGAAAACTATGCAAACGAAGGTGGGGCGGATGGGGATCCCCTATGACTTGAACTACGCTCTTCATTATTTTATCCATGGATATAACAATGTTCTTTTCCAGCATAATCTTGGAATCAAAGCATGCTGTGCATTATTTTGTATTGTTGGTTATAATAAATCCGCATTGTTGCATTTATGTGATAAAACAAAAAAAGTGGATAGTTCGTATAACAGTTATGCTCAATTGTTTTATAATATAAAACAATGTGGAGCATACTTCGATTCATAGGATTTGCATGTGGAAAACATTGTTATATCCGTGAATAAAACAATGAAGAGCGTAGTTCAAGTCATAGGGTTCACCCGCCCGCCCCACCTTCGTTTGCATAGTTTTCATTTATGGATAAATCTCGAAGAACAATTGAAAATAGAATGGTACCACTAGATTTCATAAATAATAAAACTATGCCAACGAAGGTGGGGCGGGTGGGGGGCCTCTATGACTGAACTACGCTCTTCATTGTTTATCCATGGATATAATAATGTTCTTTTCCTACATAATATAGGAATCAAAGTATGCTCCACGTTGTTTTATATTATAAAACAAATGAGCATAACTGTCATACGAACTATTCATTTTTTTTTTGTTTTATCACACAAATGCAACAATGTGGATTTATTATAACCTATAATATAAAATAATGTAGAGCATACTTTGATCCATAGGGTCTGCATGTGAAGAACATTGTTATATCCGTGGATAAAACAATGAAGAACGTAGTTCAAGTCATAGGGACCCCCCGCCCACCCCACCTCGTTCGCATTGTTTTATTATTTATGAATAGTAGTGTTACCATTGCTTTTTCAATTGTTAATCGAGATTTATCCCTAAATAAAAACTCTACGAAGGAAGGTGGAGTGGGCGGGCAGTCCCTATGACTTCATTTACGCTCTTCATTGTTTTATCCACAGATATAACAATGTTTTTCACATACAAACCCTAAGAATCGAAGTATGGTCCACATTGATTTATATTATAAAACAAATGAGCATAACTGTCATACGAACTGTCAATTTTTGTTTGTTTTGTCACACAAATGCAACAATGCGGATTTATTATAATCTCTAATATAAAATAATGCAGAGCATACTTTGATTCATAGGGTTTGTATGTGAAGAACATCGTTATATCCATGGATGAAACAATGAAGAGGGTAGTTCAAGTCATAGGGGACCCCCACCCACCCCACCTTCGTTCGCATTGTTTTATCATTTATGAAATCTTGTTTTACCATTGCTTTTTCAATTGTTAATAGTGATTTATCCATAATTGAAAACTATGCAAACGAATGTGGGGTGGTTGAATCTTACCCATTGCACACGCATCACAGAATGATTAATTCTTGCCCTTTGTTTTAATATTAAACTAACTTGGCGCTGTTTTTATATGCTAGTATTTCTGGTGTGCCATCCTTTCATGTCAGTTCTTCAGGGTGGTGGTGACATTAACAGACATTTCTCAACTATTTCTATTTCCTTCCCTTGAGAAAATTTTTCAGATGATTTTGTTTTTTTCTCCTGCACTTGCTTTAACTTTAACATGATGTAGAGATTGCTACGTCGAACTCCCACTGCCATAGTATGTTCTCCCATCATAAGTCTGCAGAAAGATCGATTCGACCCGTATCTAATGCAGTACCAACTGAAAAAAGGTTGTATTTGAGATCTGGTACCACGCTTAATCGCATATAACGATGCATTTAAATATTGTGTACCTTCTATGCCCTACGTCTCAAGGCAGGCATACCTTTAGTAGGTGTACTAAGTGCCCGATAGCCAATATTTGAATACAGATTCATTCATACAAACATCAGCGATCTTCAATTATAGTGCCATTCGTTTATCACCCTGGGTTGGTACGGGCTTATTGTTTCTTGTTTTATTTGCCGCTTTCGATGAGCAAAATTCTACCTCAGCCCTTACAACCGGCGGCGCACGATCGCGATAACCATGCTAAACGAAAGCGCCTTATATGAGGAACATGTTTTCGCGACGATAAAGAACTTGGGCATTATAGGGTTAACATACTAAACAAATTTACATGAAAATATAAATATAATTTTATAAATATTTAGTTTGTAGGCTAATAATTTATATAATAAGATTTTAGAGGGTAAAGGTAGTACTCATAGCTGGCTGAAAGCTGAATGAATGGTTAAGCGAGGATGGGGAAGGTGTGAAAGTCTGCAGGAGGCTGACGTGGGAGAGGAAAATGGTAAGGGCACAGGGAGCGGTAATAGATGAGGGTAATTTGTAATTTTTTGCTTTTATTTATATTTGTATTTTTATTTTTATTTTTGTATATTTTTGTTGTGGTTTGTGATGTGGAAGGGCAGTGAGGGAAATGCCAATAAAGGTTCTTTTCTTTTTTTAGTCCTCATTGCCAAGTACGCTAGAATCTGCTTGTTTAATAAAAATGCCCTAATTATATACATTTTCTACAAAAAAATTTTACTAGTCATCATTACTAGCAAGTGAAAAGTCATATACCCTAAAGCATGAATATTAAGCCGCATGCAAAAATTTGTTAATGCAAATAAATTCCATTAGCAGTTGGAAATATTCGCGCGATCGATTTTCTCCGTTTTCATTACAGTCGGCGCGGGGGCGCAAGGGTACGCGCGCACGGGTCGGTGTATAAATATAAAAGATATCAATTACGATGCGGGCGTAATGAATATAGGAGGACATGAATCATTTCCGCGCTTGATAAATGGGGGGCCGGTCCGAAAATATTAATCGAAACACGCATGGTGGATTACTTGCAGCTGAACGCGATTATTTATGGAGCCGATCGGTTTTAATTATTCGCCGTCCGGAATTACGGACAGCCCGGGCAGAATCTTATTCCGAAAACGGGCACGCCCGGCGACGGGAGCGAGCTACCGCTTTCCACCCTACCCCCCTCGTGCCGCCGCCGCCGTGAAAACGGGCTACGCGTGTTTGCATTTTATATAAAGCTCAATTCCTCCACGGAAAAGTAATAAAGCTTTCTTATAACTTCGCAAAGTCGCAAAGAAACTTCTGACTTCGGAATATAAAAAAGGGAATCCCGACTCCCTGTCGATATCGGGAATTACTTCTTGAATTATACAGATGTCGGTTTTTGATTACTTTATCGCTGGTTGAAGGGGCGCGATTGCAAATGATGGATGCATATTCAACGGGTGAATATGGTTATGATCTACTTTTGAGAATTCAGGGAAATATATGTATGGACCTGCTAACTATTATTATTATCTATATCCTCTAGAAAATAGGAGCAAAACACTTTTTTAGTACATTAATTTTGTGTTCCTGACATACTTTATGATATATTCTTAATTCAGTCGAGTATTTTGTGATTCATACTTAATATACAGTATAATAAATATAATAATAAATATAAAATTAAAAAAAACACTGGACGGAACTAACCGGGCGTTAGTTCCTTTCATTGTTTTTTTTTTGGTTCACATAATACAGATCTCCAACGAATCTTAGAGCTCGTCTTATATAAACTCGTCATATATATAAAAAAGACCTTTATTTGGCATATCAGCCCAACCCTTCCCTTTTACACAAATTCCAGCCAAAAAAAAACAATACTTTCACAGAAAGAAACCAATAAAATACAAATTAACATAAAATACATCATTTTTCTAACCACTAAAATAAACCCCCTCTGCCCTCGCCAATTTCCTTTCCCACGTCAGCTTCCTGCACATTTTCACACCTCGTCATTTATATATATATATATATATATATATATATATATATATATATATATATATACCAACATACCATTTTTATTCTGTTGCACCAAACATATGTAGATCTTACTTAATCTTACATTGTAAGACCGTCTTATCGTTTTAAGATCCGATTTTTGTTTGGTGCAACGCTTTAAGACCGTCTTATTATTGAGACAGTCTTGAACTAGTTAAGATTCGTTGGAGAAACCGGGCGTAGGAAATATACACTAAGTAGAAATATACAAAAGTAATTTTAAAATGAAATACGTTGCTCCTAATCTGAGCTTAATATTAAAATCTCTAACTCTAAATGTAGGTCATAATAGCTACATTTAGAGTTAAAGATTTTAATATTTAAATAAATAAAGGTATTAAAATCTCTAACTCTAAATGTAGATCATAATAGCTACATTTAGAGTTAGACATTTTAATATTTAAATAAATAAAGGTTACAGACTAGAAATGTCTGCAGTTCACTATGTTTAATTTTCAAGAAATTGATGCATTCTTTAATTTTAAAATAAAACTGCTATCTTTATAGGACTATCAGTCATGAGGATTTTCTATCAGTAATAGAAACACTCAAAGGAGTTTAATCACTCGATATTTAATTTATTCTCACAGTAGACCTCTGAAAACTGTGAAAGGTGATTCGCAAATATTCACCCAAATGGGCTTCGAAATCAGGCCTACCAAACAAACGATGCCTCTAACCACTCAGTAGCCGATTGGTTAGAGGTGTCATCAGTCTCGCATTGGTAGACCTGATTTCGAAGCCCATTTGGGTGAATTTTTGCAAATCACCTTTCACAGTTTCTCAGAGGTCTACTGTGAAAATAAATTAAATATCGAGTGATTAAACCCAGCTTCGAAATCAGGCCTTATTTCGAAGCTGGGTCATTTAACTTATTTATTGAATATAAACAATATAATAATGTTAAAGTTAAAATAAAATAAATTCCGTATAATTCGTTATAATAATTATGATTATTATTATACGTAATTGTCTTTGAGAAGGTTTATATAATATATGTTGTGGGGATGTGGAGGTTAGAGTAGTGAGAAACTGCAATGCGGGCATTGTGTGTGACAGTGAGCAGGACAATACACACGGCCAGGACATAAATCCAGGACAATGCGACCGGAAGTGTGCGCCAGGAAGTACAGCGGATGTCATCCTTGCTTGCGAACAACAGGCCTCGCTCTGCAACTCAATCGCACTCATATTTGTCAAGCGGCCGCGACTCTCAAATAACGGACACACACACACAGACACATACACACATATACAAAAATCCTGATACGTTTTTATAAACTGTCGGTGCTGCGTAATCCCGAAAATCGGCTATCCACTGCGGACCACCCTACAGGCGATGTATTTATTTTAATAGCCCCATTTATCGGGTATCGGACGATGCATGTTCATAAAACTTGGTCCGGGGTGTCGCCCGCGGGGTCGATTCCCCGCTACGTTCAAGTGCTCCCGTTTGTTTCCATTGCCTATAACTTGCTGACTCGAGCAACCCTCCCAGCTCTAACTGATATTGTCATCGTGCGCCCCGTCCGCACGAAACGAGCCCGCAATATTTTCCTTACGAACACTAAAAGTTTTAAGACTTTGCAATAAATATGCCAGTTAATTTATTTAATATGGAGTTTCAGATAGTCAAATATTTATGTTGCAAACTGGAACAGATTATATTCATACTAGTGGCAATAATTATTATTATATATTATTCGTGCCTTAAATTATAGAACTTTTACTATAATTTTTGGCGCGAAAATCCCCTTTGTTTTCAATTGTATCAAGATTTTTATTTAGTTCCAAATTGTCTATCTAACAGGTTTAAGTTTATTTTGATGGGATAATGTTTATTTTATTTTTATTCGCCTCTTCGGCTTGTTTAAAAAATATATGATTGTGGCATCATATATTTTTTAAACAATATTTGTTTGTCCTTTTTTGAAATAAAAGGTCTACCAAATGAGACTAACACACGACTTTCTATCACGAAATAAAATAAAACTTTGCCAAGCTTTTTGGTTCAATTTGAAACAATCTCGATATTTTTCCGGCTATATTTTAAATCAAATGAAATCTGAATACCATTTTTCCCAAAAACAAAAGTTAAACCCGCTATATGGTAAATTATTAAAGTGTTAAAAATTGGTAAAATTGGTCAATTCATTTCATTTAAATCATGTTTTACGTAAGTTTTCTATGTAAAACATGATTCAATTGAAATAAAATGATTCGGTATTCCATTTTTATTATGGATATTGAATATGCATTTTACAGGCACCATTTGCTCCTTGCGCAACTTCTTGCGCTGTTTTATATACGGTTTAATGGCGCGTTAAGGAAGTTATTGTTGCGGGGGAAAAAGCTACATTGAAACTTTTAATTTATTCAATAGACATTCGTCGCCACGAGGGCGGTTTCATCGCGCATTGCATTATAGAGCAACAGTTTATATCGGACGTAATGCATGTTTGCTTTTGGCACAAAAAAATTATCTCTTAGAAAATATGTAACACGTACAACAATTACTGGCAACAGTTTTTAATAATAAAATACTTTATAATATTGGAAATATATAATTGTAAGCCTTGTATCAACAGAAATGGTACACAGTTTGTGCATTTACTTTAGGGTTTTATTGTTTAATTAAATATTGTTTCACCTTAAAAGATAATTAAAGATAATTTAATGAGGAATCAAGTTACTATAACTAATTTTCAAAATTTCATAAAATGTAGTCTGTATGGAGTGAAATAGCGACTGAAACAACTGCAAATTAATTTCATTCGTGTTTAAAGCTTCATTTCAGGTAGTACTTCTAAAGTACTCACAGCGTATTTTATAGCAAATCAAAGATACTTTAATGGGGATTCAAATGACTATAACCAATTTTCAAAATTTCATAAAATGTAGTCTGTATGGAGTGAAATAGCGACTGAAACAACTGCAAATTAATTTCATTCGTGTTTAAAGCTTCATTTCGGGTAGTACTTCTAAACTACTCACAGCGTATTTTATAGCAAATCAAAGATACTTTAATGGGGAATCAAGTGATTATAACTAATTTTCAAAATTTCATAAAATGTAGTCTGTATAGAGTGAAATAGCGACTGAAACAACTGCAAATTAATTTCATTCGTGTTTAAAGCTTCATTTCGGGTAGTACTTCTAAAGTACTCACAGCATATTTTATAGCAAATCAAAGATAATTTAATGGGAAATCAAGTGACTATAACTAATTTTCAAAATTTCATAAAATGTAGTATGTATGGAGTGAAATAGCGACTGAAACAACTGCAAATTAATTTCATTCGTGTTTAAAGCTTCATTTCGGGTAGTACTTCTAAAGTACTCACAGCGTATTTTATAGCAAATCAAAGATAATTTAACGGAGAATCAAGTGATTATAACTAATTTTCAAAATTTTATAAAATATAGTCTGTATGGTGTGAAATAGCGACTGAAACAACTGCAAACTAATTTCATTCGTGTTTAAAGCTTCATTTCGGGTAGTACTTCTAAAGTACTCACAGCGTATTTTATAGCAACTCAAAGATAATTTAACGGAGAATCAAGTGATTATAACTAATTTTCAAAATTTTATAAAATATAGTCTGTATGGTGTGAAATAGCGACTGAAACAACTGCACATTAATTTCATTCGTGTTTAAAGCTTCATTTCGGGTAGTACTTCTAAACTACTTACAGCGTATTTTATAGCAAATCAAAGATACTTTAATGGGGAATCAAGTGATTATAACTAATTTTCAAAATTTCATAAAATGTAGTCTGTATAGAGTGAAATAGCGACTGAAACAACTGCAAATTAATTTCATTCGTGTTTAAAGCTTCATCTCGGGTAGTACTTCTAAAGTACTCAAAGCATATTTTATAGCAAATCAAAGATAATTTAACGGGGAATCAAGTGACTATAACTAATTTTCAAAATTTTATAAAATATAGTCTGTATGGTGTGAAATAGCGACTGAAACAACTGCAAATTAATTTCATTCGTGTTTAAAGCTTCATTTCGGGTAGTACTTCTAAAGTACTCACAGCGTATTTTATAGTAAATCAAAGATACTTTAATGGGGAATCAAGTGACTATAACTAATTTTCAAAATTTCATAAAATGTAGTCTGTATAGAGTGAAATAGCGACTGAAACAACTGCAAATTAATATCATTCGTGTTTAAAGCTTCATTTCTGGTAGTACTTCTAAAGTACTCACAGCGTATTTTATAGCAAATCAAAGATAATTTAACGGGCAATCAAGTGACTATAACTAATTTTCAAAATTTTATAAAATATAGTCTGTATGGTGTGAAATAGCGACTGAAACAACTGCAAATTAATTTCATTCGTGCTTAAAGCTTCATTTCGGGTAGTACTTCTATAGTACTCACAACGTATTTTATGGCAAATCAAAGATAATTTAACGGGGAATCAAGTGACTATAACTAATTTTCAAAATTTCATAAAATGTAGTCTGTATAGAGTGAAATAGCGACTGAAACAACTGCAAATTAATATCATTCGTGTTTAAAGCTTCATTTCTGGTAGTACTTCTAAAGTACTCACAGCGTATTTTATAGCAAATCAAAGATAATTTAACGGGCAATCAAGTGACTATATCTAATTTTCAAAATTTTATAAAATATAGTCTGTATGGTGTGAAATAGCGACTGAAACAACTGCAAATTAATTTCATTTGTGTTTAAAGCTTCATTTCGGGTAGTACTTCTAAAGTACTCACAGCGTATTTTATAGCAAATCAAAGATAATTTAACGGGGAATCAAGTGACTATAACTAATTTTCAAAATTTCATAAAATGTAGTCTGTATGGAGTGAAATAGCGACTGAAACAAATGCAAATTAATATCATTCGTGTTTAAAGCTTAATTTCAGGTAGTACTTCTAAAGTACTCACAGCGTATTTTATAGCAAATCAAAGAAAATTTAATGGGGAATCAAGTGACTATAACTAATTTTCAAAATTTCATAAAATGTAGTCTGTATAGAGTGAAATAGCGACTGAAACAACTGCAAATTAATATCATTCGTGTTTAAAGCTTCATTTCTGGTAGTACTTCTAAAGTACTCACAGCGTATTTTATAGCAAATCAAAGATAATTTAACGGGCAATCAAGTGACTATAACTAATTTTCAAAATTTTATAAAATATAGTCTGTATGGTGTGAAATAGCGACTGAAACAACTGCAAATTAATTTCATTTGTGTTTAAAGCTTCATTTCGGGTAGTACTTCTAAAGTACTCACAGCGTATTTTATAGCAAATCAAAGATAATTTAACGGGGAATCAAGTGACTATAACTAATTTTCAAAATTTCATAAAATGTAGTCTGTATGGAGTGAAATAGCGACTGAAACAAATGCAAATTAATATCATTCGTGTTTAAAGCTTAATTTCAGGTAGTACTTCTAAAGTACTCACAGCGTATTTTATAGCAAATCAAAGAAAATTTAATGGGGAATCAAGTGACTATAACTAATTTTCAAAATTTCATAAAATGCAGTCACTATGGTGCAAAATAGCTACTGAAACAACTTCAAATTGATTACATTCGTGTTTAAAGTACGTGTAAAGTACTAACAGGGTACTTTATAGCAAATGAAAGATAATTTAATGGGGAATCAAGTGACTATAACTAATTTTCAATATTTCATAAAATGTAGTCTGTATCGCCGTATTTTTCTTCACTCCGACATTTGAAATTTTGTAGTCGGATCGGATTGAATTAAATTTCAGAATTCGCGCCATAAGAAAAGTATAAACATGATACCATCTTTAATATACTGTGACTTGCACAAGAAACATATTTATACAATGAATTTACATGAATTATTCTATACTCCTGCTACTTAAATATATGATTTTAAAACGGTTTCAATTACCCACCACGCGTGACTAATCCGACAATAAACCGAATTATCACATCATATTTAATAGTCGCATTAAATATGATTAAATATCCTGAACGTTTATACTAACATTGAGGAAAATCACGCCGTTTGCAGTAAGGAATATCAGCGCTGATATTCGTGCACTCCACAGTTAAAGTTTATGCGCGTCTCCGCGACGGAAAACTGCGAACTAACAGAAGCAGTTGATTTCCCAGGGCTGCGCGGAAAAGCGAGGTGAATATTTCTCGAACATCGTGTCGTTTGTATAAATGTGACACGGATATTTAAATGTAACGGCTTGAGCAAATAAAACCATTACAAACTAATCGTCAAGGCAGTTTAATTTAATTCGCAACTGAACATGAAAATCGATACAGGCGACATATTAAAAGTAACATATCACACATGAGGGGTGGGTCATCCGGTAATTGTTTCATGTAAGAGATATGATCTCCCGGCGGGCCATTTTTATAACAAACTTTTTCAATTTCACGCTCTGTCCGAGCCTCGGCAATAAAACTGTAACGGGAAATCTACAATTCCGGAACCGGTACCGGCGAATTTATCGGGCGCATTTCTATGAGGTCGGAGCGAGAACAGCCCGCGACTCGGAACTCTATAAATCACTTATCGGGCGATGGGGGTACGAGGCGCGCACGACTTTAATATCCCCTCGATATGATATGATTACTTGTGCGGAATTACGTCCAACCGACCCGCAAGAAGTGTTATTCATGCAGTTATTAAATTTTATTGTTGATTAAGCCACACGATATAGAGGAAAATCCTTTACGGTTTGCAATAATAGCGGCGGTATTTAGTATTCAAGAAGAACAAAGGACAATAATATTCGATAAATTCACCAGCTTGGCTGGAATTATGTAAATTTATACAAAAGGTTGTTATAAATGACCGATGGGATGGGATTTTCAATAATAATTCTGGGTGTGTTATTTGTAACCGTTATATTTTTTTATTAAATTTAAAATGAAAGCCATGCATTATCCCCAGCATCAACTTGGTAATTTCTTTATCTCCCCGACTGCACAGATGTTCAAAACTAAATCATCTCTTCCGGAAGGTATATTAAAAGTAGTCGCACCCGGGTGAAACTTTAAATAACGTCGGTGGATTCATATCGTCGCATCCACACCACTATTAGAATTTTTATAATAAATATATTTTATTGACACTCTCTATGTGCTACTTGCAACGCGCCCAATTTAATTAATCGCTCATTATAACACACGCCTTTGATGTATACGCTTGCCTTTAATGCATACGCGTCCCACTTTCCGGTAATTTGCCACAATTATCGCAGCATCTGCATATTTTAACGCTAGGCTAGGAGCCCGTCAATCCCGACGTTTTGTAGACAAATAATAAGAACGCCCCGGAATAATTCGGTTGCGGCGGGTTTACGGGGAATGCTAAGGAGGGTTAAGGCTCCTCCAAGGCCCCCAGAGAGAGAGTCGCTGCAGATTGCCGTGAAGGGATTTCGAACGCGTTTCGCATCTACAACACCCTTACATTTACAGAAACACACTCGAAAAGATATTATATCGAAGAAAATCCAACTCTAAGAACAATACACGGGCGAATTCAAGAAGGCAATTGTAACAATTTATTGTAATGATACAGCTAGTTTTATATTTACTTAGGATGTAGTTTTTATTAACACTAGTTATGGAGTAAATTGTTGGTACATATTTTTATATTTACTTTTTGAAAGCTGGAAGCTTCAATATTGCCACTGCATTAGATGTGACTAATATACGTCTACTGCAGTTTTAATGATATTATTGTGGCAATATTAAACCCTCCATCTTTAAAAAGTAAATATAAAAATATGTACCAACAATTTACTCTATAACTAGTGTTTATAAAAACTACCTCCTAAGTAAATATAACCTAAATAGTGTTAATAAATATTACTACTTTTATTACTAGTCATTTCATTATATTTCCTATTATGATGATGCCTACTAACTGAAATTTCATGTAAACCGAGACTGTGATGTCTGAATGCAGTATCCGACAAATGGAGCGTCGCGCGTTTCTGTTTAGTTCTCTGCGTCGTCCTTTGTGACACATCACAAGGGGAGTTCCGTGTTAAACACCTGACGCCGAAGAGTAAAGCTTTGTACTGTGTATGGAAAGATGAGTTCCAGCGGCTTTGTAACAAATACATATTTTTTTTCTGTGCGGTAAATAAAAGAAAATGCAAGACAAAGGTACTATATACACGAAAATCTTTATTTTTAGGCCACTATGTTTAATTGTCTAAATTGAGCAGCTATTATTATATGTTTTAATGAATGCATACATATGTCTATAGAATTTTTTAATATGAATATATAATATACTTTTCATAGGAACAATTTTTCGATCAAAATCAATGGTATGATTATTCAATTCAGTGCCTAAGGCTTTGGTAATACGTATAATATTAATTAAAAATATTTAATTTCAAAAATTGAATTTGATATTATTTTTATAATACACCACTATCATTCGGGCAAATATTATTCAATAACAGCTGACAAAATTAACTTAAATTTGTTTTTTTTTCTTATTTTATGGTTACCAAGACATAAGTAAACAATTGTAGAAAAAAACTATTTTTTTTAACACTCCGTTTAGTAACAATGCACCGAGAAAAAGTCCACGACTGAAGGGTCGCCTGGAATTATGAGAATTGAACTTCACACTGGTCAATTATAGCCCATCATATCTAGCAAGAATTAACCCGATATATTGGTGTGCCCCCCCTCCTGCATGCGCTGCATAATAAAACCTACTGAAATTTATTAGTAAATGGTATCATTAAATATTCATATTTTCGCATAATAAAGCTATTTATAATAATATCTGTAATAATTTTGCAGCCGGCTTTCAATCGGCCAGGTTATAAATATAAACAATAACCGGGGCGTCCGCTCTATTTAACATAAACATAAATCAAACCTCTCGGCCCTGGCTGCTCGCGCATTTTCCATCGCATACACGAGCGCGCCTGTCAAAAATGCAGTTGAATGCGACGATCATAAATTAAAAAGCCGGCCAATTGCGAAAGTTTTTAGTTGCAGTACACCATCAGCATCACATCTCATTAAATACGGCGGCACAACTGACGGCGCAGTTTTACACCAACCAACACCCCCCTCAGCACAGTATTTCACGAGGGAAGGGCTTGTGATATTTTTAATTTGTTTTCCCTATTGTTCCGCTGATAATATTTCAGACGTCCTTTACTGTTTGACGCGGTCGCACAACATTGTATTGTGTTTTTTTGATTTGTAGTTTCCATGATTCCGGACTTTTATTATATTAAATTATTCAACACGGGAATATTTTTCATTCTAATGCCGCACACAAATAAACCGGTTAGAAAAATTATAACGACCACACTCCCGTGCGGCTTTTTGTTGTTACACAGTAATTTTTTTACATGCGCGCAGATTTATTTTAACACAAACAAACTTTTTTTTATTCAGATTAAAAGATAAAAAGCGCCGCGGCGGGCTCGGGAATATTTTAAATAGTGATTAATTTGCATACTAATTTAAACCGGGTTGGTCGCATCAATATTCAAAGCGCTTACCGAAACTTGTTAATGTTTTCCAAAAGGGCTTACTCTTGTGAAATTGGCGCTAAACGGAGCGGAAGACTAAAATATTTTCTGCGCCCGCGGTTTTAATTAAATTATGAAGTTTTTGCATTCACAATGCAGTCAGCATACGCGTGTCATTTTCTAAACGAGCGAGCCTCCACAAAGCGACTGGGGGTGGGTGGAAGGCAAAAAAAAAATCGCGCTGCAATTTTTTCCCTTTGACTCATCATCTTTGGTTCGGTTCGTTGCAGGCGCGGAATTTTAATGCACCGCCGGCAGCGTAATCCGGTGCAGGGGCCATACATTAAATTTAATTACGGGATTAATTAAATAATTACCGAGCGGTATGACTGAATGAATTCCAGAATGCAGGCGATAGCGGCACAAGGGGAGGCGAATCGATTAAGTTTCAGCCCAATATATAACCAAGTCGCGTTATAACAAATGGGGTTACTGTAATTTCGCCAGCCATTTCACACGTCAATCCGAAATGTGTTCCAAGTCAATTAAACATCAATCGCTGACTGGTGTGTCACCTGTTACTAGTGCTGCCTTTGTTGCATACACTAAGTTTGGTTAATTCAAACGAAACTAAATTTAATTGCTATAGGTAATAATAATTTCATTAACAAAACAAAGAAATATATATATATATATATATATATATATATATATATATATATACCAAACATAAAAATTCACATAGATACAGGTTAAGTTGTTATTTAATTGCTACTAGGTTTGTTTAAAACTGTTAAAACGAAATGACAAAAGAGATCCACAGATTGGTGGAATAGCTACTGAGACTGATCACATTTTTGAACCCTTTGTACCGTCAACTTCGCCCATGATGTATTCGGTCTAGTCTACGATGGACAACCTTCTGACACCAGACTGGGCGACATATATTATAAAACTAGCAGAGTACAACAAAGAAATACGCAAAGACAAATTTTTGTATATAACCACTCGAGATATTGTGTGAATTCACCTTCACTAGCTGAGCTACACTGATGAGATCTAATAAGATCGAAATCTAGATATATAGATTGTTAAGGGGTGGATTCACACTTATATATGCTTTATAAGATTGGCATTGTGTTGATATCTCAAGCACTCTGTTGGAATATTATTCCATAGAGGGCACTACCTTGTGATGCTCATGGCATGAACATGTTGATGATTATTACCATATGGGTGTGCATTGCTAATTGATGTGGTGCCACCAGATGGCGTTTAACTTTCCTCTTAGGGGGTTAGTTGTATCATTTTTTATTTATATGTTGGTTTATTGGCCTTGATTTCTCGATCACACTAACCATTAACTATGTATTATTATGTTTTTATAAACTGTATATATCACTATTACACGAAGCGACACTAAACTATTGATAAACACAACACCCATGGATTAAGGCGAATCTTCGAAAATCTCGATCGAGGATTAAAGTTGAAAATCTATTCGAAAGACGCGTTGTGAGACTAACGGAACTGCTGCTACTTCTTTTGCGGAGTGTATAAACCGTGGCCCCAGGAAAATTGGAGGGATGCGCACCGAGAAATCAATTTATTTCGAAATAATGAAGCATTTTGTGATAATTGCACGGATGTCTATAACCTATACTACTGTACTTAAGCATTATCAGATTGTATTTATCAAAACTTGAAATATGAAACTGCAATCTCTTGGAGGAATTTCTGGTGAATTTTGATTACAAATCGAAGTAAATATATACTTTTCTGATGCAAATATTGACTACTTTTGCATATTTTTTACAACAGACAGACAAAAAATTAACTTTTTCGTACTAACAAAGTATCAAATTATCCTTAGATTAGAGAAATATCCAAACATATTTTCAGAAAATTATAAAATGTTGAATAGAAAAGACCGCGCGATTATGTCAACATTGAACCTAATTTCATCTTCCCAGATTCGCCTTAATAGACCTAAATTCCGTACGGAAAAGAGTCTATTAATACCGGACTCGAACCGGTAACGACATGGACGCAATGGCTGACCGTCGCCTTAGACCACAGCGTCATGACCGCCCCTAAATAATAAATAAATGTATTGTCCAACAGAATAATAAAATTCCAATTACAGGATAATAACAAGATATTACATACTAATAAAATATAATAAAACAATTACATAGAATCGGATGAAACACTAGTCCACTATAAACTCGAAACATGTGTTTACAATTGTAAGGTCTAATGTACACACAAATAGGAACTAATATTTGTGCACAGGGAGGGAGATGGGCGCGTTTATTTTATTCATATCCCTGCTGCACACACACACACACACACACACATTCGTTCGATTGCAAAGGATCCGGATTAAGTTATTAAACGCCGACGAATCAACAAATAGCATCTCTCTTCTGTTTGTTTATTCGAAGGGTGTGTGTACACGTTCATAAAGTCGGTTTATGCGCCGCAATCGTAAAAAATGTTCTAACATCAATTGTATAGAAATCCGCCCTATGAGTCAAACGGATTAATATTTAATTGTTTGCCTTATTTTTGGAATAAAAATATTGATAATATTAATTTGGAATATTTAGAACAAAAAAAAATACTATTATTTAGAAACATTTTGGGGTGAGACTCTCACAACCCCTCACTGTTCGCATATCAACTGTTTAAAGTAATAAGGGCCAATCTGATTTTTTAACAAAAGGACATAACTAATTTAAAGGACTTATATACTAATAGTTAACTTTTAACTATTCTGAAATGAGATTTGAGTTGCAGATTGGCCCTTGTAGATTGGTCCTTTTAGTTGTGTTTATTGAATCCTTTAAATCGATTTGAACAAAACAAAAACTACTATCCGTATAGGGCTATTAGCCGTTAGGCTCTTCTGCCAGTCAAGGGAGAAGTTTATAGGAGTTTAATCACCCGGTATTTACCTTAACTTCGCAGAAAACCTCTGAAAAACTATGAAAGCTGATTCGCGAAAATTCGTTCCCCGCTGGGTATCGAACTCCCCAATGCTCAGTACGAGACGGACGACGCCTCTAACCACTCGGCCACTGAACTGGGTCAATTTGAACATTTTATTAAAAAAGTAGATTGGCCCTTATTGCGCTACACAGTCGATATATCCGAATAGGAAAGCATGATTATCGAAAAAATATTCATATCGCTAATACATATATAAGTGTAAACCCACCTCTTAGCAATCTACATATCTAGATTTCGATCTTATTAGTGTCATGTGTAGCTCAGCTAGTGAGGATGAATTCGCACAATATCTCGAGTGGTTATATACAAAAATAGTACAACAACGTTTAACTTTCCTCTTCGAGGGTTAGTTGTCTATTTTCATGTCGCTAATCTTCTTTTTTCAACGTTTCATGATAAATCTAGGCAAAATAGATTATTTTTGGAAAATGTTTGTCTCACTGTGTATGCATGTGTCTGTGAACAAAATTAAAAGAAGAAAGACTGTGGATTAGGACCTAATTTGAAGATTAGCTGTGAAAACACTTTAGGACAAACTGTGCTCAAATTTGAGCTAGTTTTTGCTCAAATTCTCGCCAGTTCAACTAAGTTTATTTGAAAACCAAATTTTCTAATACGTTTAACTTAGTGACATTCCATTTGTAGATAAGTTATATCATTATTATTATTACATTAATTATTATTAATACATTAATTATTATTAATACATTAATTATTATTATAATGCTCTCTATGTATTAAAACTACTTAACCAACATAAGGAGAGCCCCAACGCCAAAGAAAAAACTAAGATTCCAATTAAATACAAATATTTGGTAATTGCAACATTTATTTGTTTGACTCTACACGTTTTCACGGCGTGCAAAAATTCGAACAAGAAAACATTGACAAATCATCGGGAGCGGGCGTCATAAAACACTGTCCCGGCAGGCATCGCGGCCGTTTTATATCCCGGCCCCCTGATGTATGGATGTAGTTCGGGATTGAAGTGCACCTCAGCCCCCCCACAAGGCCTGGTGCGCGGCGATAAAACCGCGAAAAGGCAAAATAACGCCGCGCGCCCGATGATAAATTCGCGCCACCGCCACCATCGTCGCCGCCGCCGCCGCGCCTACGGTGTGTGTCGCATCCACCGCCACCCCCATCCCATCCCATTCTAATCTATTCATTTATTCCCGTTAGCTCGCCGTGCAACGCCTGTATATTCAGCTGCCGACTGACTCACTTATTGATGTAAATATGAGAGTCCCCGCGGCGCTGTTATTAACCATCAACGTTTGATCACATTTCACACTCTCTCACTGTGTGTTTGCCTTAGTGTGTGTGTTTGTGTGTTTGTGTGTGTGTATGTGTGTGTGTGTGTGTGTGTGTGTGTGTGTGTGTGTGTGTGTGTGTGTGTGTGTGCGTGTTTGCTTACACCCAAGGCAGTAATTTATGCGAGAGTAATTGATATTCTAATGAATTAAATCTTAATTGAAATAAATTGTCTTTGCCTTCAGTTCATATCCACCGATTTCTGTTGATCATATCGATTTCAATCGGTTATAGCAAATGCTGGCAGTTTTTTCGAAAAAATACGAATTACTTATTTTGACTTTTCTTTACGATTCATGACTAATATAGTAGAAATATACCATTTTTGGAAAATGTATGTGTATGTGTATGTGTATGTGTATGTGTATGTGTATGTGTATGTGTATGTGTATGTGTATGTGTATGTGTATGTGTATGTGTATGTGTATGTGTATGTGTATGTGTATGTGTATGTGTATGTGTATGTGTATGTGTATGTGTATGTGTATGTGTATGTGTATGTGTATGTGTATGTGTATGTGTATGTGTATGTTGTATGTGTATGTGTATGTGTATGTGTATGTGTATGTGTATGTGTATGTGTATGTGTATGTGTATGTGTATGTGTATGTGTATGTGTATGTGTATGTGTATGTGTATGTGTATGTGTATGTGTATGTGTATGTGTATGTGTATGAGTATGAGTATGTGTATGTGTATGAGTATGTGTATGAGTATGTGTATGTGTATGTGTATGTGTATGTGTATGTGTATGTGTATGTGTATGTGTATGTGTATGTGTATGTGTATGTGTATGTGTATGTGTATGAGTATGAGTATGTGTATGTGTATGTGTATGTGTATGTGTATGTGTATGTGTATGTGTATGTGTATGTGTATGTGTACGTGTATGTGTATGTGTAGTATGTGTAGTATGTGTAGTTTGTGTAGTACGTGTGGTGCGTGTAGTACGTGCAGTACGTGTAGTATGTATAGTATGTGTAGTATGTGTAGTATGTGTTGTATGTTTAGCATGTGTAGTATGTGTAGTATGTATAGTATGTGTAGTATGTGTAGTACGTGTGGTGCGTGTAGTACGTGTAGTACGTGTAGTACGTATAGTACGTGTAGTACGTGTAGTATGTATAGTATGTGTAGTATGTGTAGTATGTGTAGTATGTGTAGTATGTTTACCATGTGTAGTATGTGTAGTATGTATAGTATGTGTAGTATGTCTAGTACGTGTGGTGCGTGTAGTACGTGTAGTACGTGTAGTATGTATAGTATATGTAGTATGTGTAGTACGTGCGGTGCGTGTGGTGCGTGTAGTACGTGTAGTACGTGTAGTATGTATAGTATGTGTAGTATGTGTAGTATGTTTAGCATGTGTAGTATGTATAGTATATATAGTATGTGTAGTATGTGTAATACGTGTGATGCGTGTAGGACGTGTAGTACGTGTAGTACGTGTAGTACGTGTTGTACGTGTAGTATGTATAGTATGTGTAGTATGTGTAGTACGTGTGGAGCGTGTAGTACGTGCAGTACGTGTAGTATGTATAGTATGTGTAGTATGTGTAGTACGTGTGGTGCGTGTGGTGCGTGTAGTACGTGTAGTACGTGTAGTACGTGTAGTACGTATAGTACGTGTAGTACGTGTAGTATGTATAGTATGTGTAGTATGTGTAGTATGTGTAGTATGTGTAGTATGTGTAGTATGTGTAGTATGTGTAGTATGTGTAGTATGTGTAGTATGTGTAGTACGTGTGGTGCGTGTGGTGCGTGTATTACGTGTAGTACGTGTAGTACGTGTAGTTCGTGTAGTACGTGTAGTACGTATAGTACGTGTAGTACGTGTAGTATGTATAGTATGTGTAGTATGTGTAGTATGTGTAGTATGTGTAGTATGTGTAGTATGTGTAGTACGTGTGGTGCGTGTGGTGCGTGTATTACGTGTAGTACGTGTAGTACGTGTAGTACGTGTAGTACGCATAGTACGTGTAGTACGTGTAGTATGTATAGTATGTGTAGTATGTGTAGTATGTGTAGTATGTGTAGTATGTGTAGTATATGTAGTATGTGTAGTATGTGTAGTATGTGTAGTACGTGTAGTATGTATAGTATGTGTAGTATGTGTATGTGTATGTGTATGTATATTTGTATGTGTATTTGTATGTATATGTGTATCGTAAAAAAACGGTAAAAACGTGAATAAACAATAATAAATAATAATGTAATGTTTAAAACATAAAAAATCATATTTTTTTTATAAAATACAGACTTTAGCATTAAATAGCATAACAACTAGGAACACCATTATTTTTAATAATGACTTTAAATGATAGTATAACATATTATTTGTATATTAGTAGTAAGTTGTAAAAAATTCTAGTAAGAGGAATTTTTGAAATATTTGCAAACTTGCATTTAAAACATACAAAATCGTATTTTTATGAAATACGTTCTTTGACACTACATGCCATGAATATATCATATTTTTTATAAGTTGAATACATAGACTAATATATTGATAATGCTGTAACAAAGTTTGAAAAATATTCATGCAGGTATTTTTGAAATATTTACATATTTACAGTAGAACTATATAAAATCGATTAAAAATTATTAATTTTAAATGTACTTACCTAATCCAGTTTAATTAATTTCCAGCTACAATTATTTTGTCGCGTATTACACGCAATAGAGAGGCCATAATATGATATAAGTTTTAATTGATACCATATTGAATATCTAAGCCGGGCCATTATAAACTTGCTGCAACTCTAATACATCGATAACTACCGGGTTACGTGTGGTCTTACAAAGTGTCTCCTACTACTCGACCATCTAGCCCTATTGAATAACCACAGCGTAAATTATTTGATAAACAATATTGTTAACAGGGTGAGCGCAATAAGAACCATTATATTGGTATACAAAATATTCTTGCTATTGATAGAATCAGAAAATTAGTAATCCAGTTGACTAGTGGTATAATACAGGATTCAGTGTAATAACTGATGGTACATTTATGTAGTCATGGTATCTGCTATAGAAATTACTATATAGATTGAAGACGACGACAAACAGCCCTCCGTCAATGAGTGGTGGTAGTAGTAGTAGTAGTAGTGTGGTGGGTGTGCATCTAATATGTAGTGGATGTGCATCGAATGGAACATTACGCGCGGAGAGAGAGAGCCGGGTGGCACGAAATATATATATATATATATATATATAATCTTTTAAAATCTCTTTATACCATTTCGAGTGTCGAGATTATTTAAGCGTATTTTAAATCAATCTAAACAAATCTAAATCTATTGTATTTTCTGTTGAAATTCCTTCCAGTCCTTGCTATTGCTCGCCATCCTCTTTGCATCCTGCCATCTAATGCCAATCCTCGTAAGTATTTCATGTATGTTGTCTTCCCACGTTTTGTGTGGTCTACCTCTTCTTTTCTTGCCTTGTATTCTTGTGTTTCATACACTTTTTGCCTGTCTCCCTTCTGGCATGCGAATTATGTGTCCATACCATCCAAGTTGTTTCCTTTCTAGAGTTGTCTGTTGCTCTTTAGTAATGATGTCAAAAATTGATTAGTAGTGAATACTACAGTCACATAACACATCTCATATATTTATAAAAACCATCCTATATTTATGTCACCAAAACCAACATTACGAAACACTCGCATTAATCACACAAATATAATGTTTCTTTCTACAATAAAGAAAAAAACATCACGGTGCAAGCGACAAAATATGTGCTAGCATGCGCAGCCGTAAACTACAATTTAAAACTTCATCTAGTGTAATACATCCGGGGGCTTCTTTATGGGCCAGTTTCTTAACATCACATCTGTTTAAATTCCGGCGAATGGGGTCCGCAGAAGACGCGTTCCGGTCCCGGCGCCGCCGCCATAAATTTCAACCCACGCTCGCGCAATTACAAAACATTTTTGCGGTGTTATTGTTGCTGCGTTATGATATCAATGGGCAGGGACTAAGGGGGGGACGGGTTGCCGGCCGAATTATTTCCATATGAATCCGTAACGCGTATCTATCGGACAATGCCGGCCCTCGTCGATTGTTATTCAAATTTGTTTTGTGAAAAGTTGGTCAATGTTTAATTAATTACAGCGGGGCTCGTGCAATAAAACCGAATTTATATATCAATAATTATTATTTCGGTTATTACTGATGCGCTATATTGAAACGCGTTTCCATTACTGTTTGTTATTAGTTATTATTTATGTGAACATGTTTTGAAAGGTAAAAATGTTTTTTATAACGTAGCTATTGTTATAGTGATTGTTTACACATAATTATAGATATGATATTATAAGTAAATTAAAAACTAAACTAATATAGTATATAACATATATAAGTGTGAACAACCTACCTGTTAGCAATCTATATATTTAGATTTCGATCTTATTAGATTTCATCAATGTAGCTCAGCTAGAGAGGATGAATTCACATAATATCTCTATAAGACACATTACACGGTCAATAATAGTGACAATCCTAGTACTGTCAGTATTTGCTTGAATCCTCCTTCAATATTTATCAAGTAATCAATTATCGGGATAAATATCAGTATTCTATCATTACTATTACTTACACGATCAGAAATACTGTCAATATTTTAGAATAATGAAAATTTTAAACATATTCCCGTAAAGTAATACTGTTATTTTTCTAAAATATTGACAGTATTATTGATCGTGTAAGGTGCCTTAAATAGTTATATACCGAACATAACATGGATAAGCTAAGTAATGCAAATTTCTCTCTATAGAGAAAGTTTAACGCCTTCTGGTGATTCCACACCAACTAGTGGACCGTTTACAGCAATTGCTGCAATAAAAGAAGTATATTTATTTTGCGGGAAACCCCATTGTAGGGAAAAATTGTACTAAAACTTTTTATTTCGTTTAAAATTGTCTATCTAATAAGCTAAAGCTGGTTTTGATTGGACAATTTTCATTTTAGTTTTATTCACGTCTTCGTCTTTACCGCCAAAATGGTACACTTTTTATAAGAATGTTTTTTCGTAATTTTCTTTGGAATTAAAATACCTACAAAATGAGATCAAGCACAATTATGTATCATGAAATATAATTTTCAAAATTCGAAACATTTGCCAAGCTCTGTAGTTTTACTGGTTCCATTTTAAACAGTCTCGACATTTTTCCCACCATCTAGACTATATTTTCAATCAAATGAATTAGTTTCAGAATCAGGTCACCTCTAGTACGACCCCTGCTTTGACGTAACAGAGGACATTTTTGGAAATTTTTTTATCACTTTTATAATTTATCATGTGGCGGGTTTATCTTTTGTTTTAGGGAAAAATTGTATTAAGACTTTATATTTGGTTGAAAATTGTTTATCCAACAGGCTAAAGTTGATTTTAATTTGACAATTTTCATTTTATATTTATTCACTTCTTCGCCTTTACCGCCTAAACAGTAGTACACTTTTAAAAAAAATATTTTTTCGAAATTTGGTTGGAATTAAAATAACTATAAAATGGAATCAAGCACTCTCTATCATAAAATAAAATTATATAAATAATAATAAAATACAAAAGTTCGAAAAATTTGCCAAGCTCTGTAGCTTTACCGGTTCTTGTTTGAAACAATCTCGACGCTTTCTCGCCTTCTAGACTATATTTCAAATCAAATGACTTAGTTTCAATGTCAGTTCACTTCTAATATGACCCCTGCTTTGACGCAACCGAGGATAGTTTTGGCAAGTTTACCAATTTTTATCACATTTATAATTTATCATGTAGCGGGATTATCTTTTGTTTTAGGGCAAAATTGTACTAAAAATTTTTAGTTGGTTGAAAATTGTGTATACAACAGGCTAACGATGGTTTCTATTGGACAATTTTCATTTTAGTTTTTTTCACTTCTGCGTCTTTATCGCCAAAACAGTAAACTTTTTATAAGAATTTTAATTCGTAATTCTCTTTGGAATTCAAATAGCTACAAAATGAGATCAAGCACAACTCTGTATCATGAAATAAAAAATTTCCTAGTTCGAAAAATTTGCCAAGCTCTGTAGTTTTACCGGTTCCATTTGAAACAATCTCGACCGTTTTTCCGCCATCTAGACTATATTTTAAATTAAATGACTTAGTTTCAATGTCAGGTCACTTCTAGTATGACCCCTGCTTTGATACAAACGAGGATAGTTTTGGATATTTTACCAATTTTTATCACTTTTCAAATTAAATTTGTGACAGGTTTATCTTTCATTTTAAGAAAAAAATGTACAAACATTTTTTATTAGGCTGAAAAATGTCTATCTAACAGGCTAAAGCTGATTTTGATTGGATACTTTTCACTTTATTTTTATTCACTTCTTCGGCTTTACCGCCAAAATGTTAAATTTTTTCTAACAATGTTTTTTGGTACTTTTCTTTGGAATTAAAATACCTACAAAATGAGATCAAACGCAACTATGTATCATGAAATATAATTTTCAAAATTCGAAAAATTTTGCCAAGCTCTATAGCTTTACCGATTCCATTTGAAATAGTCTCGACAGTTTTCCCACTATCTATATTTTAAATTAAATGACTTAGTTTCAGTGTTAGGTCGCTTATAGTACGACCTCTGCTTTGACAAAACCGAGGACAGTTTTGGCAATTTTTTTGTTTTTATCACTTTTTAAATTAAATTTGTAACAGGTTTATCTTTCTTTGTATTGTACAATTGTACAAACATTTTTTATAAGGCTGAAAATTATCTAACCAACCGGCTAAAGCTGATTTTAATTGGATAATTTTCACTTTATTTTTATTCACTTCATCGGCTTTATCACCAAAACGTTACACTTTTTGTAACAATATTTTTTCGTAATTTTCTTTGGAATTAAAATACCTATAAAATTAAATCCAGCGCGACTATCTTATGATGAAATATAATTTTGCAAGTTCGAAAAGTTTGCCAAGCTCTGTAGCTTTACCGGTTCTATTTGAAACAGTCTCGACATTTTTCCCGCTATCTAGACTATATTTTAAATCATATAACTCAGTTTTAGTATCATTATAAAAGTGATAAAAATCGGTAAAATTTCCAACAATATTACGCCAAAGCAGGGGTCGTACTAGAAGTTGTACGACCCCTGCTTTGACGTAATATTTTTGAAAATTTTACCGATTTTTATCACTTTTATAATTTATCATCACAGCCTACACCGAAAGGTAAAGAAAGGCAATTGATAATATATATATATATATATATATATATATATATATATATATATATATATATATATATAATATAATTTATCATACAGCGGGTTTATTTATTATTTTGCATCAAAATTGTATTTAGATTTTTTATTTGGTTGAAAATTATCTATCCATAGGGTAAGCTAATTTTGATTGGACAATTTTAATTTAATTTTTATTCACTTCTTCAGATTTACCGCCAGAACGGTACACTTTTTACAACAACATTTTTTCGTACTTTTCTTTGGAATTAAAATACCTACAAAATTTTATCAAGAACACCTCTCTATCATGAAATAACATTTTTCAAGTTCGAATAATTTGCCAAGCTCTGTAGCTCTACTGGTTTAATTTACAACAACTTCGATATTTTTCCCGCCATCTAGACTTATTGCGAAACAAAATACTTAGTTTCAGTTGCTTGTTACTTGTAGGACGACCTCTGCTTTGACGCAATGAAGGATAGTTTTCTGAAGTATACTGACATTTTTTTAAATTTTGCATTTTTGTTTTTTTCAGCTATATCAGTAACTTTAGAGCAATTATAATTTAAGTTTGATAAGTTAGTTTTGGATTATCTATCCAATGAGTCCAAACTCGATTTTTTCTAAAAATTTTCATATTTTATTTTTGCACTTTTCCGGCAGTACACGCCTACTGCTTGATATTTTCTTATCATTTTTTCGCCGATTTTTCTTTGGCTTTTTAGCACGCACTAGTAACAGTTGATTTTTTTTTCTTCGATCAATTCCATGTTTTGCACTTTCCCGGCTTTTCACACGTCTCAGTTTTTTCCACAGGCGCCACAATACCGGATCTATTTTTCTCGTCGTGTAGAAGGATGGCGCTTTCAAGTGTCACCTTTTCCAACCATCTACCACCTCCCTAGCTGCCGCTAATCCAATGCAATGGATATAGTTTCGGATTATATATCCAATGAGCCCAAACTCGATTTTTTCTGAAAAATTTAATTTTTTATTTTTGCACTTTTCCGGCAGTACACGTCTACTGATTGACATTTTCTAATAATTTTTTCGCCAATTTTTCTCTGGCTTTTTAGCACGCACAAACTAACAGTTGATTTTTTCTCTACGATCAATTCCACGTTTCGCGCTTTCCCGGCTTTTCACGCGTCCGCAGCTTTTCCCACAGGCTCCACAATGCCCTATCTATTTACTAACTAACTTTTGAGTCAAGAAATTGTCTTGTCTAAAACGACCTTTAGTCAAGATGCGAGACAATCTAAATTGTCTCGTATCATACAGCAAATTATTTAAAATATTGAATTGGATGGTAGATCGAATAGAAAAATATAACGCGTTATATATGTCAATGACAAATTGTATGGAAGAAGGATATATAAATTTTTTTCTTGAACAACTTTTGAGCTAAGAAATTGCCTTGTCTAAAACGACCTTAATTTTTGAGTCAAGAAATTGTCTTGTCTAAAACGTCATTTACAAAAGAATTATTGGAAAAGTGGAGCACCAATAAATTATAATTATAATTCGTTCGATACTTACTCGAATATATCTAAATTCGGTCTAATCTTTATAATAATTTGGTGCATCAGGCACACAAATTGTATACAAAAAAAACACCCATTTATTCCACAATTTAAATTTCTACCTTTCAATAATTTATAACCCGTACAGTATTTCAAGTCTCCAGTAAGGATGTTAATTAATATCCCGCGAATAACACCTGCGGTTTTCATGCTGCTCGTCTTTGATTAACACAGCAGCGTCAGTATTGTGCTTTTGAAAATATATATCAAAGAGATTGACGCTTTATCGTGCGACGCGCCATTGTCCGCAGCACGACGGCGGTAAACTCATTAAACCCCCAGTTGTTATTTTTCGATTCAAACCAAATCAATATTCCCACACAAGAAAATTATTCGGCTAATGAGTGTTGTATGGGGGGGTTTGTGTTATTATAGCAGCAGGATGAGATATTATTCAATAACCGCTCTTGAGTGTTGTTGAATTCATCAAAAAAAATAAAATAAAAGGCGCGACGCATTAATCCCCACTGGACTAGGGGGGGGATGACAATAAATCCGCGTTTTAAAATGCGCGCACCAAAAAAAATCATGATAAATAAAACGGGCATTGTCACACCGGCCGTATATTTTATTAGACGTTTCTGAAACAATTTATATTTATTGCGAGCGACGCCGACGCTCGCATTGTTTTTATCGCGGGACGGCCTCGCGCTTCGGAGGCTCGAAAAAACGCGACGGAATATTTACGTTCGGCACGGGGGTGTTAAATAATAACGGATTTATACAGATGTCTTTACTGGTTTGTTGGTGAACTCGTTTGATATAATAATTCAGTACGTTTAGTAAGTTTATTATAACAATAGTAGTAACAACTAAAAAATAACAACTAAAACGATATCTACATATCAAACAACATAAACAACACGCAAGTTCTTGTATTTTGATATGTAGATATCGTTTTAGTTGTTATTTTTTAGTTGTTACTAGTATTGCTATAATAAACGTTGTACTTTTCCAATACCATAAACGATCAGATCAACAAAGCAAAAAGGAATAGTCCTTTTTTGGTATTGAATTTAACAAAAAAAAAGTAACTTCACAAACTGGTAGAACATATATAAGTGTGAATCCACCTCCAAGCAATCTACATATCTAGATTTCTATCTTATTACATCTCATCAGTGTAGCTCAGCTAGTGAGGATGAATTCACACATCTCGAGTGGTTATATACAAAAATTATACAACTAACCCCCTAGGAGGAAAGTTAAACGCCATCTGGAGACACCACATCAATTAGCAATGCACACCCATATGGTAATAACCGTCAACATGCTCATGCCATCAGGATTACCGGGGGATTGCTAAGAGGTGGATTCACACTTATATATTTATTTATATATATATATATATATATATATATATATATATATATATATATATATATATATATATGTTTTACAAAATTGGCTTTGTGCTGATATCTCAAGCACCCTGTTGAAATATTATTCCCTAGAGGGCACTACCCGGTAATCCTGATGGCATGAGCATGTTGACGGTTATTACTATATGGGTGTACATTGCTAATTGTTGTGGTGCCGCCAGATGGTGTTCAACTTTCCTCCTAGAGGGTTAGTTGTATAAACTAGTAGAAGTTTTCAATTGTTCTTTTATGCGCCCAACTTCGCTAGAATGTCGGACTCTTTGTAAAGGTGGACAGGTCACTCCTCGCCCGAGATAATTTCTATAGATTTTCTAATATGCGTATATTATTACTAATTGCTTTGGTCATCCTAAATATTGCTAAAATTATGTCTATATGTTCTTAAAATTAACTCTATTTAAAAAAATTCCACTACTGAGTGATACCAAGGCGATTCAATTGATTTTATTTATATATTTTTATATATATATATATATTATTATATATTATTATTATATATTATTATATATATTTTTTTTTACCAAATTTAGTTATCTAGAAAATTTACGTAAAATTTGTTATTATTTTCATTTTAATTTCAGATTTTCCTCTGAGCATACCTCATACATACCGTATGCGTGGAGGAAAAGCGGAAATTAAAAAATAAAATTTTACGTTATATTTTTATATTGGTCGAGAAGTTGAAGTCAGGGAGAAATTTTGAAATGTTAAGTGGCAAGAAAGGCAGGTGATAACTGAGAGCTTACAAGTACACGAGAGTACAACGCTGGTTATAGGTAGTGGCAAGTGTGAGGGGAAAGTTATATAAAGTTATATAAACCCGCTCTTTCATACATTCATTGCCCAGTGCTCAGTACGAGGAATTATCAATTACTTAAACCATTTTATTTCAAAAGTTATTAGAAAACATACTACTTTTATGAGAGACGTAATTATCATTATAAGGAATTATATGGATGTTGTTTTTTTGTTCTTGTTTTCATATTCTATTTAGTAAGCATATCAAATATTTCAGATGGTATATTAATAGAAACTATAAAAATTCTAATCATATTTATAAACCAATAAAAGTGTACAAAGTTTTCCATACAAATAAAATATTCGTTCGTCGTAGGTCACCTTGCTACGACGAACGAATATTTTATTGTTTTTGTGTATACAAGAATAACTTTTTATCAGCATTGCAGCTATTTTAGACTTGTTTACGACGAGGAGAGCGAACAAAAAAATGAATCATCTGCGCTAGTGCACTCTGCGCGCGGGTAAGGTCATTCAGTCACGAGATGAATTGCATTGTGCGCGTACGGTTTTCAGTTTAAGTAACGTGAAATTTAATGTGTTATTATGTTTTAATTGTGTTTGTGTTTAATGTGAGTGGTGTACCCTGTGAAGAGTTCGAACAGTCATACATTGCGTTAATGTGATAACGATCTGAGCGTTTTTGTGGGTAAGTTTTTATGCACACAATTTATATCTCTTGTCTCGATTCATTTCAATTGCGTAACTCAACTTCTATGATATGTCTTACTTATTCCTATGGAAATTATTTAATGAACTACTTACTATTAATATAGTAGGTCCTGGGCACCAGTTTTTATACTGCTTATAGGCACCATGAAGAGGTTAAATAAATAAATAAATTAATTAATTAATTAATTATGTAGGTAATTTCTGGCGTTCTCTATTGGTCATCGGATGTTAATTAATATCCCGCGAATAACACCTGCGGTTTTCATGCTGATCGTCTTTGATTATATTAGTTATCACTTAGATAACACATGTAGCTAATTTCTGGCGATCTGTATTGGGCATCGGATTAAAACCTAAATGTTTCAATTTCAATTTATTAGTGCGAATATATCACAGATTTATTATATTTATATTATATTATATTTATATTTACACAAGTCATAAATAATTGTATATAGAGATAAAATAAAATTGAACAGAGTATGCGACAGATACATCAAACAATCATAATTAATCCTAGAACCACAACGTGGAGTTTGAGTTAAATTAGCAACAACGTGGCGTCGTATAGCACCTTATAAAAAAATCCATATCTTCTTTATGTTAAAGTAAAAATAAATGTAATTCTCATTTTAACGTAGTTTTATTCTTTAGAAATAAGGAATTAAATTCATAAAACGTAATATTCTTAAAATTAGTTCACCAAAAATTATACAACTTAATTATAATTTTCATACGTAAAAAACAACACATCATAAAACTAGAACGGTAAACATAGAAATAAAAAAAAATAATTTTTTTGTAGCAAACATTTAATAAGGGTATTCTGTAATTTTTGTGTAAAGCCCGTATGACATTATCTAGTTTCCTAATCGTTTTTTATATAAGAATTGATATATTCAACTGTATAACTATTTTTAAATGGAAAATTAATATTGTTGTTATTGTTAAGTGAATTTATTATTATTCCGCCGCTATATCATATTCTACATGTGTGTATGACACTAAGTAGTTTGTGTCTGCATCGAAAACGATATGAGAAACTAGATAACTAGATGTTACAGGCACCAAAAACTAAATCATATATTAAAATCGCTAAAATCGTTTCGTATGAATTCATCAATTCATCAATATAATGATTACTATCTTTTCGCTCTCGTATACCATATGTCTAATAACTAACTGTGATATATAAATTGTCTGTAATTATTTATACACAATTTAATTGTCAGTGACGAGCGTGGGTGGGCCAGACGTCAGCCTGTTATCACATACACGCCGTCACCGGTTCGAGTCCGGTATTAATAAAACCCAATTTCAATAATAAATGTATGTCAATTAATTTATTTATTTAATACAGATACAACAGTAGAAATCAATAATAGATCAAGGAGTTATATTAACTTAAAAAATAACACTGTTTCTTACTATAGCAGCTTTTATGTCGTTCCTTCCAAATAAGGTATTTTTTATAATATTAAAAATTCCTTTCTTCGGCTTACCACCGAAACGGTACAATATTTTTTCTTTATTTTTCGTTGGAATTGAAAGACCTATAAAATGAGCTCTACAACGACTTTCTAACATAACATAAAATGTGCCTAGTTCGAAAAATTTGCCAAGCTCTGTAGCTTTACCAGTTCCATTTGAAACAATCTCGATATTTTTCCCACCATCTAGACTATATGTCCAATCAAATTACTTAGTTTCAGTGTCATGCCACTGCTATGACAACCCCTGCTTTGACGAAATTGTGGATAGTTTTAGCAATTTTATTCATTTTTCAAAATAAATTCGTGACGGGTTTATCTTTTGTTTTAGACAAAAATGGTACTAAGATTTTTGAATTGATTAATAATTGTCTATATAGTGGGCTCAAGCTGATCTTGATTGGACCATTTTCATATTTATTTTCTTCACTTCTTCAGATTTACCGCCAAAACGATATACTTTTTATAACAATATTTTGTTGCACTTTTCTTTGGAATTAAAATACCTATAAAATGGTATCAAACACAACTCTCTATCTTGAAATCAAAGTTTGCAAGTTCCAAAAATTTGCCAAGCTCTGTAGCTTTACCTGTTTAATTTGCAAACATTTTGACATTTTTTCCGTCATCTAGACTATATTTTGAAACAAGTATATTAATTACAGTTGTTTATCACAAGTTTCCAAGTTCCAAAAATTTGCCAAGCTCTGTAGCTCTACCTGTTTAATTTGCAAACATTTTGACATTTTTTCCGTCATCTAGACTATATTTTGAAACAAGTGAATTAGTTACAGTTATTTATCACTTGTAGGACGACCTCTGCTTTGACGCAATAGAGGACGTTATGGAAATTTTTGGAAATATTGCATTTTTGATTTTTGCTGCTATATCAGTAACTTCAGAGCAATTATAATTCAAGTTTGATAATCAGTTTTGGATTGTCTATCCAGTGAGTCCAAATTCGATTTTTTTCTGAAAAATTTAATTTTTAATGCTTTTCCGACAATACACGCCTACTGGTTGATATTTTCTAATAGTTTTTCCCCGATCTTTACTTGCCGTTTTAGCGCGCCCAAACAGTTAAAATTTTTCTCTACGATGAATTCCATGTTTCCCGGTTTCCCGGCTATCCACGTTTCCACAACTTTTTCCACCAGCGCCACACGGCCTGATCAATTTTTCCCAGTGTCTAGAAGAATGACGCTTTCCAATGATACATTTACCAATCCCCTAAGCTAAGGGAAAAATCTCTATACATATAAACACCCTCATTATATGATTACCTACTAAAATACTGTTCCTCTTGTTGCAGGTGTCTTCACGTGTAGTTTTTGTTCAATTAAAATAAACCAACAGTGCCGTCTTAAGTACTCCGCGTTTTTAAACCACGTTATGGATCGTAATTCGCAAGTATTTAGTCATTATTCATTAGTCAGGACTGTAGTGTTTAAACTCAGTTCTTTACATGGACTGGAGATGGAATGGAGGAGCAGCGCGCAAGTAAATTGAAGACATCAGCGGGTGCAATTCATGTGAATTACGCCCGTAACAAATGGTAAGTGTTTTTTGTATTACGGATGGCGTTTACGTTACGCCAGTTAGGTTACTTCATGTTTTGGGTATCAAATCCCAAGGACTGTATATGTTTTGTCCTCGCTTGCCACATGCGGACCTGTACATAGCTCTTCAGAAATAAAATTGAAAGGTACGATAATATAGAAGCGTCTAATTGAAACGCGAAATACTGTTTTGGGAAGGAAATTTTGTTATACACTACAAACAATCCGAATTGCCTTAATTGCCTAAAGGCACGGTTGTATAAAGCAGATAACTCTCGAGTTAATTTGACCTTACTTTTGCCAACTTCGACACAAAATGCGACGCTGCCATATATAAACAGAGGTACATGATTGCAGTCATCTCAAACATTTGAATATTTTCGATTCTAATCTTAAAAACCGCAGACATAGTTCGGTCATGTCGCTGTATGCTCAACTTAATCTAGGGTTAAGATTTAAGATCTTCGGATATCCTATGATTGCTTTGAGACCTGTGCGTAGTTTCGTGGCTTGTAGCTTGATCTGAGGTGCTCTTGGACAGTGTGTTTGATAAACTTGAAATCCGTAGACATAGTTCGGTCATGTTGCTGTATGCTCAACTTGATCTAGGGTTAAGACTTAAGATCTTCGGATATCCTATGATTGCTTTGAGACCTGTGCGTAGTTTCGTGGCTTGTAGCTTGATCTGAGGTGCTCTTGGACAGTGTAGTTGATAAATTTGAAAACCTTAGACATAGTTCGGTCATGTTGCTGTATGCTCAACTTGATCTAGGGTTAAGACTTAAGATCTTCGGATATCCTATGATTGCTTTGAGACCTGTGCGTAGTTTCGTGTCTTGTAGCTTGATCTGAGGTGCTCTTGGACAGTGTAGTTGATAAACTTGAAAACCTTAGACATAGTTCGGTCATGTTGCTGTATGCTCAACTTGATCTAGGGTTAAGACTTAAGATCTTCGGTTATCCTATGATTGCTTTGAGACCTGTGCGTAGTTTCGTGGCTTGTAGCTTGATCTGAGGTGCTCTTGGACAGTGTAGTTGATAAACTTGAAATCCGTAGACATAGTTCGGTCATGTTGCTGTATGCTCAACTTAATCTAGGGTTAAGACTTAAGATCTTCGGATATCCTATGATTGCTTTGAGACCTGTGCGTAGTTGCGTGGCTTGTAGCTTGATCAGAGGTGCTTCTTGGACAGTGTGGTTGATTATATTGATAATGGCTTGAGTATAGCTGGTTCGTTCAATTTCAAATTTCTATTATGTATATTCCTACACCAATAACTTGCACTTGTAGTTAATAGGTTTACATAAAGTGGCTATGTGCATTCTACCATTTTTTTTCAGATCCTATAACTCGCGGTAATTTTAGCTTACCATGCGTAACATGGTTGATAACAAAAAGACTGCTCTTTGACCATGAAATGACAAACAGGCATAAACGCGATGCAAGAGTGTGGAAATAACCCGAACATGGCGAAGTTGGTTACGTAGGAGGTAGTTTAAATAAAGACATCCTATTTAAACTGCCTCTTGCGTAACCAACTACACCATGTTCGAGTTAATTCGACACTTTTCGCATCGGATTGTTGCCTGTTTCTCATTTCATGCTCAGAGAGCACTCTCACTATTTTCATAATGGTTGAATTAAAATCATGCTTCCAGTTACGTGTGATATAAAATATGGTCTTTTAAAATTTTCGAATATTAATATAATTACCACTTTATAATATGTATCAAGTATGTTTATAATAGAGGGGCACAGTTTATGATCGCGCAATTATGAAGTGAAAATTAATGTTAAATAAGCCGCAGGGCGGGCTTTGACGACGACATCCGGCGCTCGCCTTAACACACCGCATCCGATTAATTTCGCAAATTATTTGCTTTATCGGGATACTCGTCTAGGGGGTTGATTTATTGAATACATAAATTTAATCATTCACTTTATATCTATTATCATTCAAACGATTAGAGTAAATAAGTGGTTACCACCCCCTGTTGACAAACAGGCGGCCGAAGTTAGAATCCCGACACGGGTAGTCAGTACTAAGTACGTTACTGTTTATTTATTTATTTAGTGTGGATAAATCACAGATTTTGAACAAATCATAAATAATTGTACATAAAGATAAAATAAAATTGAGCAGAGTATGCGAGAAATACATCAAACAATCATAATTAAAATAAACATCATGTATACAAATAAGATCAAATAAAATAATAAATACATCAAATAATCATAATTAAAATAAACATCTTGTATACAAATAAGACCAAATAAAATAGTAAATAAATACAATTTAAAATAGAATTAATTTGTTTGTAAAAATGATACAACTAGCCTCCTAGGAGGAAAGTTAAACGCTATCATAGGCAGAAAAAGTACACAACTACAAACAAATTATATATAAGTGTGAATCCACCCCTTAACAATCTACATATCTAGATTTCGATCTTATTAGATCTCATTAGTGTAGCTCAGCTAGTAAGGATGGATTCACACAATATCTCGAGTGGTTATATACAAAAATGATACAACTAACCCCCTAGGAGGCAAGTTATATCATTTTTGTATGTAACCACTCGAGATATTTTGTGAATTCATCCTCCACTAGCTGAGCTACACTAATGAGGTCTAATAAGATCGAAATCTAGATATGTAGATTGCTAAGGGGTGGATTCACACTTATATATAATTTGTTTGTAGTTATGTACTTTTTCTGCCTATGGGTTATTACTTTCCAAATAGAAAAGTATGGTAATCGCGGAAAATCGAATCGCTAATTTTTCTAGTCGAAATAGACTATTATAGGAAAATGTCTGTGTCTGTGAGGCCTATACAGGATGTCTCTAAAGTATAGAATAAATTCGATAAAACCTTTATTTATGATTTTTGCTCATACAAATAGATTTTTAATATTAATTCTGGAAAGATATGGAATTTTGTCTGGATTCATGGATGGACGATCTATTTGGCCTGGACATATACTAGATATTCAAGCAAAATAGATCGTCCATCCATGAATCCAGACAAAATTCCATATCTTTCCAGAATTAATATTAAAAATCGATGTGTATGAGCAATTTTTACAAAAAAAATCATAAATCTTTGCCTCTTTGGAATTGTCAAATGTAAATTAGTTCATCGTCAGCCATTTTTTTTTAAGAATAATTTCCTGTAAATACCATTTGTACGCTGCATCTACATCTATAGCTAATTCACATACTCCGATCCCGGATGAAGTAGCTATGTAAGCTACGAAATATTGGCAAAAGGAAGTAAAGTGTACTTCAAGTAAAATATATATATATATATATATATATATATATATATATATATATATATATATAATTTACTCGTACCACTTTTAGATCATAAACATTCCAATCTAACAATTTAAGAATAATCCATGATTTCAATACTCTACTTAATGTTTAATGTTTAAACTTAATAATTATTAATATTAATTGAGTCGTATTTTCATTTATAATATTCAAGCTTAACGGGAGCCCATCCAGTTCCAAACATGTGTATGTGTATGTGTGTGTGTGAGAGCTTTGCAGAGTGTGCACTGGCCGTTCAGGCTTGTGTCTGTGAGGGCTAATTAAGTGTGAGGGAAATTTCAAAGGGGCTGGTGCACTCGACTGTGGCCAAGATGGCTCCGCGTATTTTGCACGAATTATTTCATGCGTGTACTCGCATATTTTCGGCATTTGAGGACGAAGTATTTCCTATTTTCCATTGTTTGCAAATGAACATCTGAGTTATTAGGTAATAAATAAGGAAGGATAATAGGTGAATATTATACATGATAATTCAGTGTGAATAAACATAGGGTGAGCGAAAAAGGGTAGTTTTAAATATACAATAATAAAGAATTATCCGATTGCCCGGATGCGATTCTGATGGGGCATGTTTTCCACCAGCACACGCTCTAAACGTGTGCAGTCTGAAATTACCTAAAAAAATATCTATACAAAAAGTTTTTCACACATTCCTGCAAAAATACCTATTTATCATGATACAATTTTAAGATGTTTTGTGTTATTCTTGTCTAGAAATGTATGAAAAACTAAATTAAAAAGACTCCAATGAGTTATCTTTATTATCTTCAAAGATATGGCTTGTAAAAGTTAAAATTAGTATTATCCCACATTTCAGCAAAACATTCTATTCATCAAAATGCAATTTTAAGATTTTTAAGTGTTATTCTTATCTAAACATGTATGAAAAACAAAATTATAAAGAGTCTAATGTGATATCTTCATTATCTTCGAAGATATGGCCTGTAAAAGTTAAAATTAGTTTTATCACACATTCCTGTTTTATCACACTTCAGTTACACTTTGCAACTAGTCTCGGCTAAGCTCTAGCCATTTTCGAGCTCCTCCGATGACTGAGTTATGTAACAGTAACTGAAGTGTGATAAAAAGTCTTATTTTGTTATTTTTTCATCGATCCCTCAAAATACCTACAAAATATCTATAAAATATCTACGCAATATCTACAAAATTTCTACGAAATATCTACAAAATTTCTACGAAATATCTACAAAATTTCTACGATATATCTACAAAATTTATATGAAATATCTACAAAATTTCTACGAAATATCTACAAAATTTCTACGTTATATCTACAAAATTTATATGAAATATCTACAAAATTTCTACGAAATATCTACAAAATTTCTATAAAATATCTACAAAATATCTACGATATATCTACGAAATATCTTCAAAATATCTTTAAAATATCTTCAAAATATCTTCAAAATATCTTCAATATATCTTCAAAATATCATCAAAATATCTTCGAAATATCTTCAAAATGTCTGCAAAATGTCTTCATAATGTCTTTAAAATATCTACAAAACTTTACAATATATCTATAAAATATCTACAAAATATTTACAGAATATCTACAGAATATCTACAAAATGTCCTCAAAATATCTACAAAATATCTACAAAATATCTACAAAATATCTACAAAATATCTATGAAATAGTAAAAAATCGTTTTATTTATGCTTTAAAATTAATTATCATAAAGTAGACGCCTTAACAATTCAATTTTTTTTAATTTATATTTTTCATTTATAAAACATACACATACACCAGGGGTGGCCAAAGTGTCGAGCGCGGTCATAACTATCCCTAGTCGCCCGCCAGTTTGATATGTACACATATTATTTTATTAATCAACTAATTAGTTAATGAGAAGAAATCATTATTTATTCTTATTAAAATAACTTGATAATGAATATTTGTGTTATCTATGTGTTTTGGGTGATAATAATGGACTGTTTGGAAACACTTTATTTTCTTCGTTTATTTGAATGTGTATTTTATTGTAATATAAATGTGAAATATGTGTTTTAAGTTGTAATGTTGGATTCGTAACTGCTTGCGTACGCGGCAATCGAGTACCCACTTGAGATGGCGAGGGTGGAGATATGTGGGGTAAAAATCACTTCCAACTATATGCAACTTTAATTGCCCTACGTTGGCGGCAACACTATGTTAATTTTGAATTTAAGCTTATATTTGGCTTTTTGGAATTTATTGGGATTTTTTAGTCATCGTCTTCAGGCGAGATTTATTTCTGAGGTAGCAACCCTAGACATGAGCATGTTGACTGTTATTACCATATGGGTGTGCATTGTTAATTGATGTTGTATCGCCAGATGGCGTTTAACTTTCTCTATACGGGGAAAAGTGTACTATTTAATCTAAATAAGATCTAACTGGTGCCATCTACTGACCGATAGTAGACTGAATTAAACTCTCTATTTTATTCCTGTGCATATCATGAAATATAAAGATATTTACTATAAATGTGATTTCTACTATATCTACATAACAAGATAAATGATTTATAACGAAACATATTTTATCATATATGTACCGAGTTTTGCTGTTATGGTTTCCCTGAAAACAAATATAGTTTGTATTTATTAAAAAGTTAACTGGCGGCGACATCTCCACGCTAACAGCTAAAATGAACGTCTGAAAACAAATCAATACTGAAGTAAACTAGAACGGTTTTCATAGAATACTTTTATACGAATGGTTCAGAACTATACTAATATATTTCTAATGCTTTCTACTTTCTGAATTCGCTGATTGTGATCTTGAATAAAATGTACAGATAGCTAGAAATCTCGCTTATAATTGTATACTCATTATGAATCTATATAAATTTAATACAAATGGACCATAAAAATAATATTCTCGCTTTTTCTTTTTACTATACAAGTGAATTTAGTTAAAAATAGTTGATGTTGTTATTTAATTGTATTATGTAGATAATTCCTCTATTTCATAGGATATCCATTTCTCATCTCTCAATTTTTGTATACTTGAAACTTTTGTAAATATTTTGTGTAATATCTACAAAAGTTTCAAGTATACAAAAATTGTGAGATGAGAAATGTATATTGAGTTCTATCCGTTAGCATGCGCCACCTAGTGTTAAAAATTTAAACCTTCGCAAAAGTCTATCATTTAAATTTATATATGGTGAAAATGTATTTTTTGTACAATCGATTACTATTCACTCTATTCATAGGTTCTCAACCTAGAATTTAAACTAGCCGCCTTTTGAAATATAAAATTACAAACCCCCTTACCCCTGAAAATCTACTTCTTTACATTTCTCTATCATCTTATTTTGTTATTTTTTCATCGATCTCTCAAAATACCTACAAAATATCTATAAAATATGTACGAATTATCTACAAAATTTCTACGAAATATCTACAAAATTTCTACGAAATACCTACAAAATTTCTACGAAATATCTACAAAATTTCTACGAAATATCTACAAAATTTCTACGAAATATCTACAAAATTTCTACGAAATATCTACAAAATTTCTACGAAATATCTACACAATTTCTATAAAATATCTACAAAATTTCTACGAAATATCTACAAAATTTCTATAAAATATCTACACAATTTCTACGAAATATCTACGAAATATCTACAAAATGTCTACGAAATATCTATAAAATTTCTATGAAATATCTACAAAATGTCTACGAAATATCTACAAAATTTATAGGAAATATCTACAAAATTTCTACGAAATATCTACAAATTTTCTACGAAATATCTACAAATTTGCTACGAAATATCTACAAAATATCTACGTAATATCTACGAAATATCTACGAAATATCTACGAAATATCTACAAAATATCTCCGAAATATCTACGAAATATCTACGAAATATCTACGAAATATCTACAAAATATCTCCGAAATATCTACGAAATATCTACGAAATATCTGCGAAATATCTACCGAATAACTACAAAATAACTATAATATATCTACAAAATATCTTCAAAATATCTTCGAAATATCTTCAAAATATCTTCAAAATATCTTCAAAATATCTTCAAAATATCTTCAAAATATTTTTAAAATATCTTCAAAATATCTTCAAATTTTTTTAAAAATATTTTCAAAATATCTTCAAAATATCTTCAAAATATCTTCAAAATATCTTCAAAATATCTTCAAAATATCTTCAAAATATCTCCGAAATATCTACGAAATATCTACGAAATATCTGCGAAATATCTACCGAATAACTACAAAATAACTATAATATATCTACAAAATATCTTCAAAATATCTTCGAAATATCTTCAAAATATCTTCAAAATATCTTCAAAATATTTTTAAAATATCTTCAAAATATCTTCAAAATATCTTCAAAATATCTTCAAAATATCTTCAAAATATCTTCAAAATATCTTCAAAATATCTTCAAAATATCTTCAAAATATCTTCAAAATATCTTCAAAATATCTTCAAAATATCTTCAAAATATCTTCAAAATATCTTCAAAATGTCTTCAAAATGTCTTCAAAATGTCTTCAAAATGTCTTCAAAATGTCTACACAATGTCTTCAAAATGTCTTCAAAATGTCTTCAAAATGTCTACACAATGTCTTCAAAATGTCTTCAAAATGTCTTCAAAATGTCTACACAATGTCTTCAAAATGTCTTCAAAATGACTTCAAAATATCTTCAAAAAATCTTCAAAATATCTTCAAAATATTTTTAAAATATTTTTAAAATATCTTCAAAATATCTTCAAAATATCTTCAAAATATCTTCAAAATATTTTCAAAATATCTTCAAAATATCTTCAAAGTATCTTCAAAATGTCTTCAAAATGTCTTCACAATGTCTTCAAAATGTCTTCAAAATTACTTCAAAATGTCTTCAAAATGTCTTCAAAATGACTTCAAAATGTCTTCACAATGTCTTCAAAATGTCTTCAAAATGTCTTAAAAATACTTCAAAATTACTTCATAATGTCTTCAAAATGTGTTGAAAATATCATCAAAATATCTACAAAACTTTACATAATATCTACAAAACTTAGAAAATATCTACAAAACTTTACAAAATATCAATAAAGTGTCGACGAAATGTCTTCATTAAATAATAATTCATTTATTTGATTTATATCATTATACAGATGTTTCCCTGCGGTGGCTTTTCGTCCCTTTTTCTTCACCTAATCTGTTTTACTCCATATGTTGTAGAGTGTTGTAGAGTATAAGGAATTTAATTTTTAGTTTAAAGGCGATTGTGTTTTGGATGTAGCTTCAAATAATTAAATTCCAGTCACAATACGATGAAAAGCCTTATACTGATTACTTTTTCCATGTGTTGTAAATGTAATCAGGTTCATCGATAAAAAAGCAGCCGTGTTCTTAGATTAAAAAAACGTTCATGTCAGGCCCCTCCACTTTATTACAGCACCTTTTCATTTAAGTCGATAGCCCCTGTGTTTTAACGCCCATCAAAAAAGTTACACCGAAAATTTACAATCTCCATCCCACGAGTGCCACTTTGTACTTTATAACCATCGTTAAATTTGACGCGTAAAGTGCGTGCGTAATTTTAGGCAGGCTACGGAAAAAATTATCTTCATATTATAAAACATTGTTTGCGGGAATTATATCGTATCATGGTGAATAAATTTGTATTAAATTATAACAACGTTTATACATGTTTTTTATTTTTTATTTGAACAATTTTATTTTGACACACGGAGGAAAATGTAACGCCTTCATCTTTTTTGTATATCGCACCTTGAGAGGACGAAGTGTCGTAACTGATAACAACTAAAAATGCAAGAATATTGGGATTATATGAATTTCATTTATATTTTAAATCAAACATCAAATCGCCATGATATTGCAAACGAGTAACGTTTTCCATGATGGCCGCCGTTATTGTCATGGAAACAAAATAACATTTGCGGTTTAGCTAGCTGTAGTGTCGACCAATTTCAGTGTAAATACAATATTATGTGATTGTGTGATAAATAATGAGACAGGGCGTATAAAAATATGATTGCCATCCTGTAACTATATCAGGTAGATTCAAACTTATATGTATTTGTCGAATTATAAGCAAAAGGCAAAAGGGGGGTCGAAATATTTTACGATTTCACGTATTATTCTCCTTTTTCATGTGATATCCTACACACATGTCTTTGAATTTCTTGCGTGAGGTTGTTCATTATACCTGGTTCGTAGTGTTCAAATTGTCGACCTTCTTTCGTCTCGCAATGACCCAAACGCTCGGAAATGGAATCTTTAACCATCAAGAGCATATCCCTAGTGATATTGGTGGTTTCTTCAAGTACGCGATATTAATTGATTCTGAGATTGTTACATACACACTACTTTTCAGAAACACTCAAAACAAAAATTCAATTTAAATAGTACTCGGGATGGAAATTAGTTCAATTATCAATTCTTACTCTACATTTATATCGCTTAAAACTTTACGTGTACGTACTTTTATTCCCATCGATTAAGAAATGTGAAAAAAAAAATGTTAATTTTGGAACACCCTCTGCCTGGAAAAGGAAACAAACTAAAAGTACATGTAATTAAATGCTATAACAGACGTATTTAATATTCAACATTATGCATTAGTGTATATAAAGTACATCGAAACTGTTTTAAGACTATATAATATAATATGTCTATTACATAAATATACTCAATATTATACTAATGAAACACTAAAATAGCTATTGTTATATAATTTTAATAAACGGTATTTGATGATTGATGAAATACAATCGTGTATTGAAAGCATGTAATAAAAATGCCGTTCTTATGAACTAATAAAAAGAAAACGTATGATCTCCTCAATGATCTAGAGCCATACCTAATAGGAGAATTTCTTAATAATAAATGCTACTGTTTTTTTTTCTCCTGACCTGTTTCCATGCATGTAAGATGTATGTATAAAGTGTTTTTATATAACACACATACCCAAATAAGATGTAACATGTAATATGGATATAAATATATTTAATATTATTATTGTTATAGCGTGATTATGAATTTTATTTTTCGCTAAACCCTTAAAATGATATGGAGTATGTTATACAATGTGCAACTTTACTGATTGAATTCACATGAAAATGGCTCCAGTTGAAACCATAACCATGTTAGCCGTTAATTTAGTAGACTGTAAAGTACAATGTATTTTATTGTATACTGGAAACGTACATTTGAAATTAAATTGAAACGATATATTCATAGAAGATATTGTTAATATGTATTCTTATAATATTTATACTAGAGTGAATTGTGTATAAATAAATATAAATATAAATTTTTGTGCTGGTTGAGCGTAGTCTTCGAACCCACTATATATTCATGTATCAAATCTGTTTAAATTTATTCGGGCTAAAGCTAAGCAAAAGGAAACACAGATTTCAATAGCTATTGTCCATATGAATATAAACCATAGTCGAGAGAACTATTATTAAAACGGTGAAAGAATACTGCAACTAAATAAATCAATTATCGCGCTTGATTCAAATATTTCGTGACATTGCTGCAATAAAAGAAATATTTCGTGACATTGCTGCAATAAAAGAATTAAAAATTGTATATTTTTTTATTTAAATATACAAACAAAAACTACTAGTTAAATATCGAATTTATACATTTACCTCTTGTACATTAATATATAGATATTTTTTATTTGTTCACCTCAAAATATAATTGTATATAATAAAACATAAATATTTTGTAAGTGAACGACCTATATACAAAATTACATGTGAAAAAGAAATGCAATTAAAAACAAAATACACACTTTTTGTGGCAGTTTACAGTACATATCTGTGTCCTATCTATAATATATATATATATATATATATATATATATATATATATATATATATATATATATATATATATATATATATATATATAATTTTTATTATAACTTAAAAATATACATGAATTATATTCATGATTATTTTAACAAACAAAAAGTTAAACATTAGGTCAATCGTGTCGTGTATATGGTTCGCTCAAATCACAACCTAAAAATTCTTTACAAACTTTTATTCAGAGAAAAAAAAATTCAATTAAATTCCCCGTCTCTCCCGGATTAATTAAATAAATACAATGCCGTTCGAGTGGTTGATATTACACGCTCGCATAAAAAAATCAATGGGCATATCCGTTTTAATTGTTTCCATTGTCGGATGATGGACCGCGGGAAGAATCCGGTCGACGAGAGTTTCAATTTTTGTTTTAATTACTTTCGTCGGGCCGCTTCCTGCAGTCGACTGCCTTTACTTTTTCTGTCGTTAATTTGATTGCGTCCCGGACACGCTTTACGACCGCTGGTTAATTGCTAAATTAAATTAATATATATATATATATATATATATATATATATATATATATATATATATATATATATTTTTTTATATTTTTATATTGTTATGCAAAGCTATAGAAAGTCGTTTTGTATGAAATTATATTATATGAATATAGTTAATTAATGAGAGGTTTTATACCTTATAAAATTTCTATATATCCAAGAATCTAGATCAGATCTTTGAGGTGGTGATTGATTCATCCTACAGGGAACAGTTGAGATTTTCTTCTACATCTCAAGTCATTTGAAATAATGGATGGGGATAGTTTGGTTGGTACGGACAACCCTCCTATCACACATTTACTCGCATAGTTTTTTTTAACGCATACAGAGGTTTTTTTTATTGTTTAAATAACTCCAGAAAATGTGTTATACTATTAAAGTATGCAAACAAGTGTCATTGTAACAATTATTTTACAATATACATTTTTTTTTCACGTAGAGAAATTTAGTGATGAAATTGACATAATTTATGTTAAGTTTTGTACAATAGTTCGCTATTGTACAAAACTTAACATAAATTATGTCAATTTCATCACTAAATTTCTCTACGTAAAAAAAAATGTATATTGTAAAATAATTGTTACAATGACACTTGTTTGCATACTTTAATAGTATAACACATTTTCTGGAGTTATTTAAATGAATGAACTCGTATTACTATTATTATTATTTTCTAAATAGATTTTATTTATTTAAACTGTTTTACATTTTTATATGTACAATATACAGACTGTGTATAAATTAGCGAAAGAACTTCAGGTAGCGATGTTGGTAATCAAATTCCAATTCGTTTATGTACGTTTTCTATATTTTTTTATACAGCTCATTTATATTAGTTCCCCAGTCTAGGTTGTATAGAATTTTCTGAAATTGTATACAACTTTCAATGGAAGTTTTTACTGACATCCTGTAAAATTTGCTTTTTTCCGCAAACGCACGCTTCATTACCGTCTTTTCGTTTTTGCATCGTCGTCGGCCATTATAAAATATTTGAGACAGATATAGCGTTTTCTTAATGTATGGCAAAGATAGCAATATCATTTGATATTCCTATAAACATCTCTAGCAACAATAATTGCAATATGTTCATCACAAGGCACCCCTATTATAAACGAAAATGAATAAAATGGCTTTTAATGTAACGTGATTAAAATACTGAATTATTAATATAATATATTTGATCATACTTACATATAACGTTAATTCTGTTTTAATATAAAGTTATTTTGAAAATCATGTGATCTCTAGCTATTTTTGTGTGTATGTGGATACAACCTTGAGTGTGTTTACAATCGCAACTGTCCCCCACTTAGAATTTACCTATATTAAATAATATCAAATAAATATCATAATAAATCAATATCATAATAAATAAGCTTCTTTTTTGTTATTAAAGCCATAGGAAAATATATTGTAATATTGTGTCGTTGAGTTATATAGCCTCAAACGAAAATTGCATGTCGCAAGTCATTCAGGAGGAATTTAAAACAAACCAATCACATAAATATAAATTGGAAGGTTGACCTATTTAAACGAAACTATTCTGATGTATATACTGTCACAATAGATAAAAATTAATTTGTTTAAATAAGTAAACCAATTTTCGATAGATTAACACATTTCCTCCTATAGGTAGTAAACAACTACCAATAGGAGGAAATGTGTGAGTCTATCGAAAATTGGTTTACTTATTAAAACAAATTTATTTTTATATTTACTACGTAAAATACCCGTTGTTTGATGTAAGATTAATTTTAATTACAAAATTTTTTTATTTAAAATTATAATTGTTTATGTATAAAAAGCACTACCTTCGATGGCAGACCCAATTGTATAATCAATAATGCATGAAAAACCTAAATGACAGGTTGGTCGGTAATAGTGGCATAAAGACATTGGACTGCTGAGGTGAATATCGTTAGTTCAAATCTGTTCAGCTTGGGGTTTCACACCGAACTTGTCTGATTTGAAGTAGATGATATTCTCATATTAACGTACTTTAGTGGATGGGAATCCACATTAAACTGTAGGTCTACCTATAGTGTCAGTTATCATCACTATAGGCCGATAAATATACGCCTGCAGTGGTCGCAAAGGGGTTGCTTATATACATAAGGATGAATTCTTACGGTAAAAAGGTTGCTATAGTAGTATATAGGATGAATCCTATAATTAATATAAACGGTAAAAAAGTGTAAGCCTTATATAAATATATAAATATTACTACAATGTTTGTAATTTTTGTTCCACGACTTTAATTAAAGGGATAAATTAATAAATAATACCTGATTTTAAAGCTAAATGAATAGGTAATTTAATTGTCTAATCATAATATTCAAAATCTAAAAATTGGATTTATTACAAATTTTTTAAACATAAAAATGTGTTTTGTTTACATTTTCTATCACCACAATTTTAATGAACGAGAGAAAATAATAAATATCTCATTTTGAAGCTAAATGAATAGGTAATTTAATTGTCTAATCATAATATTCAAAATCCAAAAATTGTATTTATTACAATGTTTTTAAACATAAAAATGTGTTTTGTTTACTTTTTCTATCACCACGATTTTAATGAAATGGAAAAATTAATAAATAATAGCTCATTTTGAAGGTAAATGAATAGGTAATTTAATTGTCGAATCATAATATCCAAAATCTAAAAATTGGGTTTAATACAAATTTTTTAAACATAAAAATGTGTTTTGTTTACATTGTCTATCACCACAATTTTAATGAAAAGAAGAAATTAATAAATAATAGCTCATATTGAAGCTAATTGAATACATAATTGAGTTGTCTACTCATAATATTCAAAATCTAAAAATTTATTACATTTTTTTAAAATAAACATTTGTTTTGTTTACATTTTCTATTACCACAATTTTATTGAAAGGGAAAAATTAATAAATAATAGCTCATTTTGAAGCTAAATGACTACTTAATTGAATTGTCTAATCATAATATTAAAACTCCGAAAAATGGATTTATTACAAATTTTTTAAATATAAAATTTTTTTTTGGTTACTTTTTCTAACACCACAATTTTAATGAAAGGGAGAAATGATTAAATAATAGCTCATTTTGAAGCTAAATGAAGACTTAATTTAATTGTCTAATCATAATATTAAAACTTCAAAAATTGGATTTATTACAAAATTTTTAAATATAAAAATGTTTTTTGTTTATATTTTCTAACACCACAATTTTAATGAAGGGGAGAAATTAATAAATAATAGCTCATTTTAAAGCTAAATGAATACGTAATTTAATTGTTTGATCATAATATTCAAAATAAAAAAAATGGATTTATTACAATTTTTTTAAACATAAAATGTGTTTTGTTTACATTTTCTATTACCACAATTTTAATGAAAGGGAGAAATTAATAAACAATAGCTCATTTTGAAGCTAAATGAACACTTAATTTAATTGTCTAATCATAATATTAAAACTCCAAAAATTGTATTTATCACAAATTTTTTAAATATAAAAATGTTTTTTGTTTATATTTTCTAACACCACAATTTTAATGAAGGGGAGAAATTAATAAATAATAGCTCATTTTAAAACTAAATGAATACGTAATTTAATTGTTTGATCACAATATTCAAAATAAAAAAATTGGATTTATTACAATTTTTTTAAACATAAAATGTGTTTTGTTTACATTTTCTATCACCACAATTTTAATGAAAGGGAGAAATAATAAACAATAGCTCATTTTGAAGCTAAATGAATACGTAATTGAATTGTCTAATCATAATATTCAAAATCCGAAAATTGAATTTATTAAATTTTTTTTAAATAAACATTTGTTTGGTTTAAATTTTGTATCACCACAATTTTATTGAAAAGGAGAAATTAACAAATAATAGCTTATTTTGAAGCTAATTGAATACGTAATGTAATTATCTAATCATAATATTAAAACTCCAAAAATTGGATTTATTACAATTTTCTTAAATATAAAAATTATTTTTCTTTACATTCTCTAACACCACAATCTTAATGAAAGTGAGAAATTAATAAGTAATAGCTTGTTTTGAAGCTAAATGAATAGGTAATTTAATTTACTAAACATAATAATCAAAATCTAAAAATTGGATTTATTAAAAAAAATTAAACATAAAAATATATTTGTTTACATTTTCTATCACCACAATTTTATTAAAGCGGAGACATTAATAAATAATAGCACATTTTGAAGCTAAATAAATATGTAAATCGATTATCTAATCATAATATTCAAAATCCAAAAATTGTATTTATTACAATTTTTTTAAACATAAAAATGTGTTTTGTTTACATTTTCTATCACCACAATTTTAATAAAAGGGAGAAATTAATAAACAATAGCTCATTTTGAAGCTAAATGAACACTTAATTTAATTGTCTAATCATAATATTAAAACTCCAAAAATTGTATTTATTACAATTTTTTTAAACATAAAAATGTGTTTTGTTTACTTTTTCTATCACCACGATTTTAATGAAAGGGAAATATTAATAAATAATAGCTCATTTTGAAGCTAAATGAATAGGAAATTTAACTGTCGAATCATAATATCTAAAATCCAAAAATTGGATTTATTACAAATTTTTTAAACATAAAAATGTGTTTTGTTTACATTTTCTATCACCACAATTTTAATGAAAAGAAGAAATTAATATATAATCGCTCATATTGAAGCTAATTGAATACGTAATTAAGTTTTTGAATCATAATACTCAAAATCCAAAAATTGAATTTATTACATTTTTTTTTAAATATACATTTGTTTGGTTTACATTTTCTATCGCCAAAAGGGAAAAATTAATAAATAATAGCTTATTTTGAAGCTAAATGAATAGGCAATTTAATTGTCGAATCATAATATTCAAAATCCAAAAATTGGATTTATTACAATTTTTCTAAACATAAAAATGTGTTTTGTTTACATTTTCTAACACCACGATTTTAATGAAAGGGAGAAATTAATACATAATATCTCATTTTGAAGCTAATTGAATACGTAATACAATTGTCTAATCATAATATTCAAAATCCAAAAATTGTATTTATTACAATTTTTTTTTAAATAAACATTTGCTTGGTTTACATTTTCTATCGCCACAATTTTATTGAAAGGGAAAAATTAATAAATAATAGCTCATTTTGAAGGTAATTAAATACGTAATGCAATTGTCTGATCATAATATTCAAAATCCAAAAATTGTATTTATTACAAAAAAATTAAATATAAAAATGTGTTTTGTTTACATTTTCTATCCCCACGATTAGAATGAAAGGGATAAATTAATAAATAATAGCTCATTTTAAAACTAAATAAATACGTAATTTAATTGTCTAATCTTAATTTTCAAAATCCAAAAATTAGATTTTTTACACTTTTTCTAAACATAAAAATCTGTTTTCATCACCACGATTTAAATGAAAAGGAGAAATTAATGAATAATAGCTCATTTTGAAGCTAATTGAATATGTAATGCAATTGTCTAATCATAATATTCAAAATCCAAAAATTGGATTTATTACAATTTTTTTAAACATAAAAATGTGTTTTGTTTACATGTTCTAACACCACAATTTTAATGAAAAGAAGATATCAATAAATAATAGCTCATATTGAAGCTAATTCAATACGTAATTGAGTTGTATAATCATAATATTCAAAATCCAAAAATTGAATTTATTACAATTTTTTAAACATAAAAATGTGTTTTGTTTACATTTTTTATCACCACAATTTTAACAACAAGGAGAAATTGATTAATAATACCTCATTTTGAAGCAAAATGAATACGTAATTGAATTGTCTAATCATAATATTCAAACTCCAAAAATTGAATTTATTACAATTATTTTAATTATCGAGATACCGTGCACAATTAGTGTCTGGGTGTCTTTTCTTACATACTCACCACCTATATGAAAGTCAATGTGAGAAAATACGAATCTTCATAATATAATTATCTAAAAAAAAGCAGTGCACTAAAATATCTATAAATTAGTAGCCCTTTCATTTAAATAATGTTTATTATCATTTAATACAAAAAAACGTATCACAAAACATATAAATTTCAAATTTTCAACACAGCCTGCCTTAATTGAATACTGGAAGCTTATCAAACTCCGGGTCGTCTATCAGCACATCCAGTGGCGACAAAATATTTTAAGTATCAGCACCTAATACAACCGAAATATTTAATTTCACATTAGTTAGATAATTCCGAAATTTACCTAAAACTAATAGTAAATCAACAGTTTTGAACATAGGCTTGTTTTGCCAAATACACGTACCTTTCCTCCTGGCTCCTTACTGCTTCGTCACAGTACATGTGTAGTTAAAAATCAGGGAAGATATAATAAATATAATTATTATAAAACGTTAGTTTTAAGAAATCAAATACTGTAATTTCGGGATAAATTGACATGTAAAAAATTGCAATTTATTTAATAAAAATCCGTTATTTCATTTAGAAATAGTATGTTCCGAAAGTAGGACACTTTCCGGCGTTAATGGACAGACATCTTATTTTTGGTATACATTTAATTAAATCTATGCCACCCCTTTAGCTACACATATAAATTATATTTGAAATAAATAGTATCGCCGTTCCTAGACTACTTTTTCAAGTTGCTAGTGACAACAGTATTTTTTTTATCCGTTACACTTTTTGCCTTATTTAAATTTCATCGTCTGCACGTACTATTTACATAAGCACACCCCGACTCATTTATTAAAGGAGGCAATAAAAACGCAAATGTTGAACTTCAAACGTAAACTGGTTGAAAAGGCGTGAAATATGAGCGACCAAAAGAAAAACATTTTCAGAATTCTGTGACAAATAAGTGAAGTTTGCTTGACGGAATAATGTAACAGAAATAAGTTGCTATTATTAAAACGAATAACAAGTCGTATAAAAAAATTATATAGCTTTAATTTATATGAAAAATAAATTAAATTTGCTTGACGGCACAATATAAGTGAAATAAGTTGCTATTATTAAAACGAATAATAAGTTGTATACAAAAAATTGATATAGCTTTAATTTATCATACTTTCCTTAGAGAGAAAACAATCTTTATTAGGCCATTGACCAGTGACCTCCCTGCCTTCTGGATAGTTCTGGATAGTTGGCTGGAGGGTAGCATAGCTACAGACACTTAGGCCTCTAAATGGGCCACCCTGCCTTAGTAATTATAATTATGTTTGAGTAAGGAAATAAAATAAATTAAATTAAATTTCACAGTAAAAATATAATACATTCTTAACATTCAATCTAGTATATAAAATAATAACATTAATATATTTACAGATAATATATTTATACATAAAATACGCCGCATAGTTTATATGTTATGATATACGGCGTATTTTATGTATAAATATATTATCTGTAAATATATTAATGTTATTATTGTATATACTAGATTTAATATTAAGAATCTATTATATTTTTACTGTGAAATTTAATTTATTTTATTTTATTTTTTTACTTAAACAAATATACATATTTATACATAACTAAATAACATCATACCTGGTAATGTTTTTCACATAACGTATGAGTTATATGTTTGATTTTATAGCGTTATAATGTTTAAAAAGTAAAGATAACAAAATTAAGACATGTACTGCACATATTGTTAATTTTCTGCAAGCTTTTGTAGTTACGCTTATTGAAAGATGGAACATTCACGAATCGAAATGTTTAAAAAGTAAACATAACAAAATTAAGACATGCCCTGCACAACATTTCTAATACTACACTATACGACGCTACGAAAATAGATCCGATAAAGCAAAGACTTGACAAATTAAAACAAAAATGTATAAACAAAGACACAAATAAGATAATAGTAAAAAAAATAATTATAAATTTTGGTTTTAATTTGTCAAGCCTTTGCTTTATTGCCTCTATTTTCGCAGAGTCTTATAGTGCAGTATTAGAAATGTTGTGCAGTGCATGTCTTAATTTTGTTATGTTTACTTTTTAAACATTTCGATTCGTGAATGTTCCATCTTTCAATAAGCGTAACTACAAAAGCTTGCAGAAAATTAACAATATGTGCAGTGCATGTCTTAATTTTGTTATCTTTACTTTTTAAACATTTCGATTCGCGAATGTTCCATCTCTCAATAAATACATTACAAAAGCTTCCAGAAAATTAACAACCGTTACCAGAATTTGTGTAAATATTAGTAAAATTCGTGTAACGAAATATTTAAAATGTAAAAAACGTTGAAAACTCTACACATAACATATGTCTATCTGTATGTAGTCATGTAACAAACAATAAATGTTTTTTTTTTTGATGGAGTCGAATATTTATATTCGACTCCATAAAAAAGCATTTATTGTTTGTTACATGACTACATACAGATAGACATATATTAACAAAAGTCAAACAAAAATGCATTTCAATTTATTAAAATACTTCTAAATGCTCCTCAATTGAGTAGTAGACTCTTTGAATTAATAGCTAACGTAGTTCAAATTTGAACATCTTCATCTCTTTTATATTTTCTTATGTAGCTGGTAGCGCATTATAATATTTTACCATGGATTTTGGATCTTTGATTACCTTCAGTCTCGCATACACAATACAGTATAAAATAAAAATACCCACCAAAAAAAAACATATTTTGTAACAATTGTAACGTGGGAATTGTATGAAGAATCGTGGCGAAAAAAATAGTTCCCATCTAATTACGATGTACTAAATCTACAATGTATGTTGTGTGCAGTTATAAACTATTAAATCATAACAGTCCCGGTGAAACCTTAAATTTCATGGATGGCGGTTGGGGGGGTTACTATTAATTAATTAGTTCTCTAGCACGAAATTACCCGCGTTTGGATTTGGCACTGCATTTATCAGATTAAGATTTATCTTCATTATAAGAGTTGTATGTGTATATTGCAACGAGACTGGATTTATTTATACAAGCTGTTCCTAATGTATGGAATAAATTCGATAAAACCTTTATTTATGATAAATAAATAAACCGAATTTTTCTTTGTTTTTTATCACTTGTTTATTGCTGTTTGCGAATATTTTTAGCTACTCTCGAGCCATTATCAAGCTAATCCGATGACTGATGAGTTGTGATTTTTGCAAAAATTGCTCGGATACGTCGATTTATAAGTTTAAATGCCAATTTTTAATTAAAGTATCATTTTATTCTGACCATTTTTGAATGTGCAATGACGTCATCGACAATTTTTTTTAAATGACAATCCTATTTTATTTATTACGGATTCTGAAAGGGATTTATATATATTTTTCTGCGATCAGTGATGTATATTATGATATAAGTTACATAAGGAAATTTTAGACTGAAACATTGGGACTCGTTATGTATTTCCCATAAGTTTAAACACAATTGACGACTTTTTACTTTGTCATACGAAGTATATTGCCAAGAATTATGTGTTCATTTCCGTTTACGCACAAATGTTTTGTGATAAACTGTTAACTGGTGCGCGCAACCGAAAAAAAAAGTTTCCAAAGTTTATTCCATTGGCAGCAATCCAAGCAGCAAAAACTGTTGCGGGGGGTCGCAAAACACAGTACCATTCGTCTTGCTCGATAGGTTTGCAAAAAGAAGACGTGCCGCGATAAATTTCCACGCTATGCATAATGGAAACCGGTGCACAATAACATTGCTGGCGATACTTTCATATTAGAACTGTGTCGGTCAAAAACTAAATGTGAAAGGTGATATTTCATACTCGGTTTATAAAGTTGTATGGTTGGTTTTAAAAGCGATTTGTTAAAAATGTTCTTTTAAAAGTAAACAAAAAGCCCTGTATAGAAATATCGGATATTTTTCCACATAAATTACTATACTCTAAAGAAAACATATAAATAAGAAAATATTACGAGATCAGTACACTTAATTTTATCATTAACATACGACTTTCAAAAGAAATTAATATTAAATCAGAATGAATCAATTTTCTTGTTTTTACTTTCCGAATACATCACTAATGTAAAGGAAGGTATTGTTTTTTTTTGCAGACATAACTCGAGTTATAAGCCTTACACCAATAATATAGTAGAATATCGAATTTGATGGAAATAGCCAGAATGGTTCAAAACACAGACATTTATGCGTAAACCAATTTGTGTCCGAAAAGTAATTTTTAATTTTGGTGTTCAATAAAAAGAATTTTACATAATTCTTACTGTGAAATGTATGAAGAATTAATTTCTTAAACCCTAGAAATTAAGTGCACTGACCTCGTAATATTTTCTTATTTATATGTTCTTTAGAGTATAGTGGAAAATATATCCGATATTTTTATACAAGGCTTTTTTTTTACTTTTAAAAGAAAATGTATAACAAATCGCATTTAAAACAACCATACAACTTATTTTATAAGATATAAGCTAGAAAATAAACTTTTGGTGTACGTAAAAAATTTGATATATTATATTTTTTAAACATAAATTATGTACAACTGCTACATTCGAATTATGATAAAGCGAAGATGCCCAAATTGATCAAAACATATACACGTATGCGTCACCAAATTTAAGAAAGTTGCCTCTTTTGAAAGATGATACATAGATGGGAAACTAGATAATAATTTGGTTGAGGTAATTTTAATAATAAGAATTTTATATCATTCTTACTGAAATAGATATAAAGAATTCATTTATTGCGCCCCTCGAAAGTTATCTTCATTTTTTTAAAGATATATAGACGGGATTCTGGCAAATAATTTATTTGTTGCAATAAAAAGTGTTTAATAATAAGAATTTTACATAATTCTTACTGAAAAATGTATGAAAAATACAGTTCTTAAACCCTCAGAAAGTTATCTTCATTATTTTGAAAGATATATAAATGAGAAACTGGAAAATAATTTGGTTAAGGTAATTTCTTCAATAAAAATTGCTTATCAAGTTTTAATAATAATAATTTTTCATAATTCCTACTGCAGAATGTATGAAAAATACATATCTTAATGTCTAGAAAGTTATCTTCATTAGTTTATAAGATATATAGTTAGGAAGCTGAAAATTGGACTTTTGGTGCGTTTACAAAAATACATTATATACAATACGTCATCCGTCTCGTACTGAGCATTGGGGAGCCTGAGTTCCATCCCCAGCGGGGAGAGAATTTTCGCGAATCACCTTTCACAGTTTTTCGGAGGTTTTCTGTGAAGTTAAGGTAAATACCGGGTGATTAAACTCAGCTTCTCCCTTGACCGGCGGAAAAGCTTCACGGCTGATAGCCCTATAAAGATAGACGTTTTTTTTACATTTCTTAAACCCTCGTACAATTGTAAGTTTTCTAATTACGAAACAAATGAAACATTTGAATTCATGTTAGTTTTACCAACAGCGGTCCATTAATCCCCAAAAAATGCGTCTTAAAAAGTCATTAGAGCATTTTATTTTTTTTTAAACAGTATCACATAGTACTAATTGTAAACGCGAAATAGAAAAATAGGTGGAACAAGTACAGTAAAATATTCAAAATAAATATGTAACGGTAATTAAAACAAATTGCATGGCTGCATTTTCATAATTGCGCCGATTCGCGTTGTGTGATTTTAAATAATTTAGCAACATGGGATTGCTATTATTTCTATTTATTCAATTTAGATTTCATTAGTTCATAAATATAGTGGACAATACAAAATAAACTTTAGTGCATTTATTAATATGATTACACCACCAACAAAAAAATTAGTAATATATTTTTTTATGACATGCAATTATATATACGAAATAAGACTTGGAGCCACTTATTTCGTAAGATATCAACTATTATCACATTTTGTTGCATAGTTTTTACTAAAATCCCAATACAATTTCATAATTCGTGCTATAAGAAAGGTATAAATGTAATTCCATTCTAAAGCACATTAGATAATGTCATACGGGCTTTATATATATATATATATATATATATATATATATATATATATACATATATATACGGGCTTTAGGATTGCATAGTTATAGTGGTTATAGCTAAGATAGCGTATCAAACTATTAATTAACTGTCAGCAACATAAATCCGCTTTTTTTTTAAATCAGAACTCTCCGAAATTAATCCAATTTAAAATTTTATACTTCGTAATTATAAATTTACCCTTTATAGCAATACACTTGCTAATCACTTCCGACGTGATTAAATAATCCCCGTTCTAAAGGGTGCAGATCAGTCATAATTAATCGTTGATAATGCGGAAATTACGCCCGCATTACTCATTGTAGCACGTGAATCACGGAGGCGATAAACATGCCAACATCACGCAATTTGTAATCAAAGATGAGATTTTAACGATGTTATAAATTAAATTCAACATTTAATATATTGATTTAATATTCGTAGTGTTTCAACAATAATAAGACCGATTCATTGCATAATCGAATTTTATATAATTGAGAGTTCCGGGTTAGATGATTAGCATTAAAACAAGATATTAAATTATTCACAAAAATTTAAAATTCGTTTATTTATACGAGGATGATTTGAAAAGTACGCGAAATGAAGCAAAAACTCCTCTTAGCTTCTACCTTGATCGACAAACAAGCCTTACAACTGATAGTCCTGTAGGTAGACGTTTGTTTTAACACACAATGATATAAGTTATGAAACTTGATTAAGTCCATAATAGCAGTTTACTTTAAAGAAATTGCGTGTTAGCACAAACAATACTTAAGCCCGTCTGACATTATCTAGTTTCTTATATCGTTTTCGATGCAACTACATAATAATAATAATAATCGTTTATTAGTGTTATCACTTCAAGAAGTTTACTCAAGTCAATACAAAATGAGAATTAAAATAAAATACACATTTACACAATAAAAATACGTAAAAACAGGAAAAATATAGATACAGGTATAATAAAAGTTACTCAAATTAAAATGAAATAAATGTACAAAAAAAAACAAACAAAAATACCTGGCCAAGATTATAATCATTTACATGGTTACGGGTCAGTATTAGTGAGTTCGAAGTCCTGGCCAATACAATTTACGTACTCATCAGTAGAATAATATGCTTTAGCAATCAGGGTTTTTTTCAAAACATGTTATGTGTCATACACACATGTAGAAACTGATATAGTGGCAGAATAAAAATAAATTCACTTAACAATAGTAACACCGTAATACACAATGTTAATTTTCCATTTAGAAATAGTTAGTTAATATATATATATATATATATTTATATATATATATATATATATATATATATATATATATATATATATATATATATATATATATATATATATATATAACGTTATAGGAAACTAGATAATGTCATACAAGCTTTATATACAAAATTATTTATATTTTTACTAAATATTTGAAACAAACAATTAATACTACATATTTGACAACAGGTATTAAAGTATTAAACCTATTTATAATAACTTAACTCAAGGTGATCTTGAAATTGTTTTCTACCATTCATATTATAATTATATTGATGTAAGTTGTACTATAAACATTTTGTCCAGAATTTTAATTACTATAATACTAATAACATGTTGTTTTTTTAAGTATTTAATTGATCTATTAAGTCGCAACCTTATTAGTATTCATTTAGTGGAGATTAATTTTAAATACATAAATCCTTATGTATGTATAAAAACCGAATCAGTGTTTTGAACAACCTACAGACTTAAATGTTTTTTTTTATGTGCTGTGAACCCAACATTTTCCAATTTCTTTTCGGCATCTAATATACTGATATGTTGTGAAGAAGGACCAGTAAAAAAATAAACTACCTACACATTTATTACAGTTTCTCTTCATCTTCATTAATCTTCGATCTTCTTTTTTCAAACATTAGTGTCTTAATTCCAGCAACCAACAGATAGATAATCCACACCAATTTACTTGCACTAAATAAATAAAACGAATTTTTCTTTGTTTTATTTATTTATTATAATAAATTATCACAAATCACGCCGATTCAATCTACTACTTGCACTATATATTACGTTATTTTCACTGGGAATCCTTAACTATTCTTCTATTCACAATCTCACTCCAAAATGTTACAAAATGATATGTAATTATTTATGAAAATCTCCACAAAATTTAATACTTGCTACTTCGTTTCATAAAGTTTCGTTAATTGTAATTAATTTTATCTGTTGGGCAAGATGTTATTATTAGTATTATTATTAGACAAGCCTACATTATATTCAATTACAGATGTATTATGGGTGCTTTCAGTGCCTTTCGTTTATCACTCTGGGCTGGTACGGGCTTATTGTTTCCTGTTTTATTTGCCGCTTCAGATACGCACAATTCTACCTCGGCCCTTACAATCGGCGGCGCACGACCGCAAGAGCTAAGCGATACTGCACGCCACAGGGGCGACCAGCAATGATAAACCTAAACGAAAGCGTTTAACATTACTAGTCGCCCCGTGGCGTGCTACATCACTCCAAGTGTTGCTGATTGTAAGATGTACTAAGTAGAATTGTGCGCTTCGGGATCGGCTTGCACGACAAATAGAACTAGAGACAATGAGCCCGCACATAGTGATAAATGAAAACAGTTTATATCGTTGATGCGTCCTCAACGTGGTATATAATTTCTAATTTGACTTTATAAACTATAATTCATACACAGATAATACAAATGACAGAAAATATTTCATATATACAATTAAAATCATAAAAACATTATTGCTATCTCGTATCTGCGAAAGCGCATCTCCTGTTTCTGTATTTCACGGAACGCGCAGTTTAACATTTCCTGGGAGAGAAATATTTATGTATTATTTATTTTATAATTTTAATTGGCTGCTGTAAGTGTAGACTACCAAAATACAATGTGCGATGGAAATTAAAAGTTTTAATTAAATTCCAATTGCTGATAAGCGTTTTTTTTTAATTCAAAAATAAATGTAAATCACAAATAAACAACGTCAATAACAACATCAAGCACGCGAAGTATTGATTTGCAATGAGAATGATTAATTAATACGTACAGTACAGCATTCTCAATGAGGAGAAAATTAAGAATTAAGATGAAAGCTTCATATGCATGAATTATTCAAGATGGTAAACATCAACATAAAAAAATAAATTTTAAAATAAATACTGCTATCTGTACAACAACTAAAAAAATAAAGTATAAACTTACAAATTATAAAATACACATAGGAAGGAATACATTGAGAAACATCTGAGTCTTTGTGTTGAATATTTGGATATTTTTTAATGTCTGCTGATAATTGTAGTATATTGCATTAAAAATAGCCAATCTCCCAAGCGGAGGTGGCAGCATAAGAAGAAGACACTTAGCTTTCCTAAGTAAGTCGCCTACTACCCCTTTTTCTAATTAAAATATCTGCTGTAGCACCACACGACTTTCCAAATTACATACGACATTTTTGACATTATTCTTTGACAATACTAGACAATATTTGACCATATTTGATGATATTTGACAATATTTGACGATATTTGACGGTATTTGACTATTATTGACTTTTTTATTTGACATTATTTGAATTTTATAATATTTTACAATATTTGATCATATTTGATGATATTTGACGATATTTGACGATATTTGACGATATTTGATGATATTTGACGATATTTGGCGATATTTGAAAATATTTGACGATATTTTATGGTATTTGACGATTATTGACATTTGTATTTGACAATATTTGACAATATTTGACGATATTTGATGATATTTGACGATATTTGATAATATTTGACGATTTTAGACTTTTTTATTTCACAATATTTGACAATATTTGACCATATTTTACGATATTTGATGATATTTGACGATAATTGACGATAATTGATAATATTTGACGATTTTCGACTTCTTTATTTGACAATATTTAACAATATTTGACGATATTAGACAATATTTGATGATATTGGAAGATATTTGACGATATTAGACAAAATTTGATGATATTGGAAGATATTCGACGATTATTGACGATATTATTATTAAAATTTTTCCTTAAAACAACGGGAACATGCAAACAAAACACGAACGAAACAATAGAATATATGGACTTTATATAATTTATATTTACAAATTTGTTTGCTTTGGTTGATAATATATTGTCAAATATTGTAAACAAAAAAAAAATACGATATTGGACGATATTGGAAGATATTTGATGATTTTTGACGATATTTGACTAAAAAAAATCCTTAAAAACAACGCAAACATGCAAACAAATCACAAACGAAAACAATAGAATATATGGACTTTATATAATTTATATTTACAAATTTGTTTGCTTTGATTGACAATATATTGTTAAATATTGTAAACAAACAAACAAAATTGACGATATTGGACGATATTTGATAATATTTGACGATTTTTGACTTTTTTATTTCACAATATTTGACCATATTTTACGATATTTGATGATATTTTATGATAATTGACGATATTTGACAATATTTGACGATTTTCGACTTCTCTATTTGACAATATTTAACAATATTTGACGATATTGGAAGTTATTTGACGATTTTTGACGATATTTAACTAAACATTTTCCTTAAAAGCAACGCAAATATGCAAAAAAAAATAACACAAACGAAAGCAATAGAATTTATGGACTTTATATAATTTATATTTACAAATTTGTTTCCTTTGGATGACAATATATTGTCAAATATTGTAAACAAACAAAAAAATTGTCGATATGTGACGATATTTGATAATATTTGACGATTTTTGACTTTTTTATTTCACAATATTTGACAATATTTGACTATATTTTACGATATTTTACGATATTTGATGATATTTGATGATATTTGATGATATTTGATGATATTTGACGATAATTGACGATATTTCACAATATTTGACGATCTTAGAAGATATTTGATGATTTTTGACGATATTTGACTAAAAGTTTTCCTTAAAAGCGACGCAAACATGCAAACAAATCACAAACGAAAACAATAGAATATATGGAATTTATATAATTTATATTTACAAATTTGTTTGCTTTGGTTGACAATATATTGTCAAATATTGTAAACAAACAAAAAAACTGACGATATTTGACGATATTAGACGATATTTAACAATATTTGATGACATTTGACGATATTTGATAATATTTGACGATTTTTGACTTTTTATTTCACAATATTTGACAATATTTGACCATATTTTACGATATTTGATGATATTTGATGATATTTGATGATATTTGATAATATTAGATGAAATTTGATGATATTAGATGATATTTGATGATATTTGATGATATTTGATGATATTTGATGATATTTGATGATATTTGATGATATTTGATGATATTTGATGCTATTTGATGATATTTGATGATATTTGACGATAATTGACCATATTTGACAATATTTGACGATATTTGACAATATTTGATGATATTTGATGATATTTGAAGATATTTGACGATATTTGACTAAAAGTGTTCCTTAAAAACAACGCAAACATGCAAACAAAACACAAACAAAAACAATAGAATTTATGGACATTTAACAATATTTGACGATTATTACTTTTTTATTTCACAATATTTGATAATATTTGACCATATTTTACGATATTTGATGATATTTGACGATATTTGCAGATATTTGACGATATTTGATGAGATTTGACGATATTTGACTACAAATGTTCAAACAAAACATAAACAAAAACAATAGAATTTATGGACATTATATAATTTACATGTACAAATGTGTTTGCTTTGTTTGACAATGTTTGACAATATTTGTCGATATTTGACGATATTTGACTAACTTTTTTCATGAAAACAACGCAACCATGCAAACAAAAAACCAACGAAAACAATAGATTTTATGTAATTTATATTTACAAATTTGTTTGCTTTATTTGACAATATTGGACAATATTTGACAATATTTGACGATATTTGATGATATTTGACGCTATTTGACGATATTTGACAATATTTGACGGTTTTTGACTTTGTTATTTCACAATATTTGACAATATTTGACAATAACTGACCATATTTGACAGTATTTGACGATTTTTGACTTTTTTATTTGACATTTGACACTATTTGATTATATTTTACGATACTTGAAGGTATTTGATGATATTTGACGATAATTGACGATAATTGACGATATTTGACAATATTGGACGATTTTCGCCTTTTTTATTTGACAGTATTTAACAATATCTGACGATATTTGACAATATTTCATGATATTTAACGATATTTGACTAAAGATGTTCCTTAAAACAACGCAAACATGCAAACAAAACACAAACGAAAACAATAGAATTTATGGACATTATATAATTTATATTTACAAATGTGTTTGCTTTCTTTCACAATATTTGACAATATTTGACGATATTTGACGATATTTCACGATTTTTTACGATTTTTGACTTTTCTACTTCACAATATTTGACAATATTGGACTATATTTTACGACATTTGATAACATTTGATGATATTTGACAATATATGACACGATTAGACAATATATGACACGATTTGAAAATATATAACAATATTTGACGATTTTTGACTTTTTTATTTCACAATATTTGATTATTTTTTACGATATTTGAAGATAATTGATGATATTTGGCAATATTTGATGATTTTCGACATTTTTATTTGACAATATTTGACGATATTTGAAGATATTTGACGATATTTGATGATATTTGACGATATTGACGATATTTGACGATATTTGACGATATTTCACGATTTTTTACGATTTTTGACTTTTCTACTTCACAATATTTGACAATATTGGACTATATTTTACGACATTTGATAATATTTGATGATATTTGACAATATATGACACGATTAGACAATATATGACACGATTTGACAATATATGACACGATTTGACACGATTTTTGACTTTTTTATTTCACAATATTTGATTATTTTTTACGATATCTGAAGATAATTGATGATATTTGACAATATTTGATGATTTTCGACGTTTTTATTTGACAATATTTGACGATATTTGAAGATATTTGACGATATTTGATGATATTTGACGATATTTGATGATATTTGATGATATTTGACGATATTTGACATTTTTATTTGACGATACCTAACAATATTTTATAGAATTTGATAATTTTGACGATATTTGACAATGTCTGACTAGTTACACCAACTATTGGTTTTTTTTTGCACGCATATTTGTGTTAGCGTTCGTGAAATTTAAATTGGCAGAAAAGTGACTTTTTCTCGGAAACGGTTTTATGAAGATTTTTTTCTCTGTTTGTGGACCAATTTTGCTCAAATTTTCACGGGATCACCCCAACTCAGACAAATTCATATCCACACATACACACAACACACACATACACACAGGCATTTTCCAAAAATAGTCTATTTCGACTAGAAAAGTCATGAAACGTGGAGATAAAATAAAATTAGCAATTCGAAAACAATACATTTCCTTATTATTAAGACGGTCTTAAACTAGTTAAGATTAATTGGAGAAACCGGGCGTTATGAAATTAACGACGCTTTAGAAAACTCGGGAACGATTTGTTGAAGTAGCAAGTCGTACACTTACATATACATCCACTAACACACGACAGAAGAAACCCCGAAAGTAACTTCCAAATTATATTAAACTACAATAACTACTGCTACTATTTTTATGAATATCACGAAATGTATGCAGACCCTAACTCTAGACACTTATTCCACACTTTCACTCAGTTCTTTTCAAAGATTACCGCATTAAAAGTTTATATATTTCCATTTTCAATATTATCTTAAGAATTCAACGTTATGTTGACACATCCTTCACTCAATTCCTAAGCCATTTCAATTTCGTATTTCATTCCCACTTGTTCAACAGAGTTCAAATTCATCACACAAAAGAAATCAATTATTCATTATTCGATCAAACATATAATGAAATGAATCGACAAATCTGAAGCTTTTTTTCTTTAAAAATATTATGTATAATAATATCTGAGTAAAAAATAATTTATAAAAATAGAATTAAATAAATATATTTGGCTGCATAATAAAATTGCTTTGATTTGTATGCGCTGCTCCAAAAAATAATAATTAATATAAAAACGCAATAAGCATCAACAGATTAATAATTTTAAATATATATAGAAAAACGAAACTTCTATGTTTTGCACGCGCATGTTATAATCATAATCATAATCATAATCATAATCATAATCATAATCATAATCATAATCATAATCATAATCATAATCATAATCATAATCATAATCATAATCATAATCATAATCATAATCATAATCATAATCATAATCATAATCATAATCGTTTATTGGTGTTATCACTGTTACAGTTTACACAAGTCAATACAATATGAGAACAAAATACATATTTACACAATAAAAATACGTATAAACAAGAAAAATATAGATACATGTATAAATGATTAGAGAGAGAAATCCAAGTTTATTAAACTATCACTAATTTATACATACATTACTACATATGTTTTTAATAATTGATAAACATACACTGTAACTACTCTTACTATATGGTAATCCATCATAAACATAGAAAAAGGAAACTTCTTTGTTTTATACCACTAATATTAGTTAATATTAATGGTATAAAACAAAGAAGTTTCCTTTTTCTATGTTAATCTCGTTTTAGACAAGACAATTTCTTGACTCAAAAGTTAGTCAAGATGCGAGACAATCTAAATTGTCTCGTATCATACAGCAAATTATTTGAAATATTCAATTGGATGGTAGATCGAATGGAAAAATATAACGCGTTATATTTGTCAAGGACACATTGTATGGGAGGAGGATATATGAATTCATTTCTTGAACAACTTTTGAGCTAAGAAATTGTCTTGTCTAAAACGACCTTTAATGATGGATTACCGTATAGTAAGGGTAGCAAAAATACTATTTATTAGATTAATAATTATATATTCACACAGCAGAATGACCCGAAGACTCAAGGCCCGAAGGTCGATAGCCACTTACAAGTTGTAACACATACAGTAACGTGTTAATGAAATAACAAGAACAATGATAATTATAGCATATTTATACTAACCTAGTTACATTGTTATTATTTTAATATAAAAACACGTTTCTGTATCATCTTCACCTGTGCGCAACGTGCGGAAATGAGTGGGAACATGCGCGGCTGCACCGCTCGCGAGTGCTTGGCGCCAACATAGAAGTTATCAATGAGATCGGTCGTGCTGGTTGAAGCGCGAGCACCTTTCCGCACCAATAAAGCGCCGCAACTTATAAAACTATAAATAAGTTTGAGATGTATTCATATAAATAAGTAACTGTGCAATTTACATGTGTCAAGGACTTATGTTGTTTAATAATTGGTTGATGTGTGTGTGAGTGTTTGTGTTGTAATGAGTAATTAATTAATATATGAAAATAGGTGAGTTATTAATAACTGAAATATATGTTAATTGTATTAAGGAACAATTACTATTAATTACAAGTTGATATAGCGACAAAAACTCGAATTACAATTATTTTATACACTAGTGGCCCTTGGGAGCAATAAAAGATTTATAAATTGTATTTTTCTTTACATAAATATACAAACAAAGACTGCTAGATGAATATCTGAAGAGACGTACAAAATGAGATCGAGCACAACTTTCTACCATGAACTAAAATTCTTTAAGTTTCAAAAATTTGCCAAGCACTGTACATATTATAATTGAATCTGAAACTACTAATGACTAAACTAAATATCGATTCAATGAGATTTAATCAATTTAATTGAGTTTTTTCTTTGTAATTAAAAATCATCATTCATCGAACGATGGAAATTTCAGCTGGTAATAGTAATAAATATAATATTTTTATTTCCTTCATATAAATGTTACAACGCGAAAAATTTCATACACCATTACTTCAAAATGTTTCAATATAAACATTTAATATTATGCAAAATGCCAGTAAAACAATAATATCACGTGCAAATGCGAGAAAATGTCTAAATTACAACCGTTTTGTAGAACGAATATTATTGCAATTATCATAAAAAGGAATGACAACCGATATTACCAGCCATTCCGCACACATTCTCGCTTACAAAATATGTGACATTACATCGACACTTAATGGCAGATGCGTAAATTACATCTTTTCCCCTCCATTATCACCGCATTTGTACAATCTAACAGCATCCTCGTAAATTTCGCGACAACTGTCTAATCCTTTGGGTTAATCACGATCCTACAGCCCGGGAACTGTGTTATTATAGGCCATACATCCGCATTGTTTATGTGTTGGATATGATAAGCGTTCACAGAATAGTAATTTTCATAAACAAAGCGTGGTTGACTTATTAATGTTCTGCAAACAGACGGGTATTAGGAAATCTTATAACAGATAAGTTGTTTTAATACTGTAATACCCGTTTTCATCTATGTTCTACAAATGTAAATGTTACTTATAATCCAGTCGAATTAGCTTATTATATATATATATATATATATATATATATATATATATATATATATATATGAATAATATAGTTTGAAAACTTTAAAAAATCGTGACGAAAATAGTGTCGGAAAGTATCACTAAAATGATAATATCGAAAAACTAATGCGAAAGAAGTTGTGCTAAATGTTTTTTGATTAGTACCGTAAGGAGTATTAATTGGTAGCATAAAATATTTTCGAAATTTTTGAAATTTATCGAAAAAAAATTAACTCATATTTTGAAATTCGTCAAAAATTTATTTGGTTCGATAATGATCTCAAATTACACATGTTGCTTAAGTAATATGTTGTTACTATACGTATTGATTTTTATTAAAATTCAAGTAATATTACTCAAGCTAGAGAAGTTTAAATAAATTAGTTAATAATCTACTAGCATTTTGAAAATTCGTCAAAAATTTATTTGGTTAGATAATAATGTCAAATTATACATGTTGGTTAAGTAATATATTTTTACTATAAATTTTGATTTTTATTAAAATGCAAGTAATATTACTCGAGTTAGAGAGATTTAAATAAATTAGTTGATAATAATAAAATCTACTCGCACTTTGAAAATTTGTCAAGAATATAATTGGTTAGATAATAATATCAAATTACACATTTTGGTTAAGTGATATGTTTTTACTATCATAGTTAATCTTTATTAAAATGCAAGCGATATAACTCGAGTTAGAGAAGTTGAAATATATTAGTTGATAAAAATATAAACTAATCGCACTTTGAAAATTCGTCAAAAATGTAATTGGTTAGATAATAGCATAAAATTTCACATGTTGGTTAAGTAATATGTTGTAACTATAATTTTTTATTTTTATTAAAATTCAAGCAAAATAACTCGAGTTAGAGAGGTTTAAATAAATTAGTTGATAAAAATATAATATTCTTGCTTTTTGAAAATTCGTCAAAAATTTATTTGATTAGATAATAATGTCAAATTACACATGTTGGTTAAGTAATATATTGTTATTATAAATTTTTATTTTTATTAAAATTTAAGTAATGTTACTCGAGTTAGAGAGATTTAAATAAATTAGTTGATAATAATAAAATCTACTCGCACTTTGAAAATTTGTCAAAAATATAATTGGTTAGATAATAATATCAAATTACACATTTTGGTTAAGTGATATGTTTTTACTATCATAGTTAATCTTTATTAAAATTCAAGCGATATAACTCGAGTTGGAGAAGTTTGAATATATTAGTTGATAAAAATATAAACTAATCGCACTTTGAAAATTCGTCAAAAATTTAATTGGTTAGATAATAGCATCAAATTTCACATGTTGGTTAAGTAATATGTTGTAACTATATTTTTTTTATTTTTATTAAAATTCAAGCAAAATAACTCGAGTTAGAGAGGTTTAAATAAATTAGTAGATAAAAATATAATCTACTTGCTTTTTGAAAATTTGTCAAAAATGTATTTGTTTAGATAATAATGTCAAATTACACATGTTGGTTCAGTAATATATTGTTAGCACAAATTTTGATTTTTATTAAAATTCAAGTAATATTACTCGAGTTAGAGAGATTTAAATAAATTAGTTGATAATAATAAAATCTACTCGCACTTCGAAAATTCTTCAAAAATATAATTGGTTATATAATAATGTCAAATTACACATTTTGGTTAAGTGATATGTTGTTACTATACGTGTTGATTTTTATTAAAATTCAAGCAATATAACTTGAGTTAGAGAAGTTTAAATATATTAGTTGATAAAAATATAAACTAATCGCATTTTGAAAATTCGTCAAAAAATTAATTGGTTAGATAATAACATCAAATTACACATGTTGGTTAAGTAATATGTTGTTACTAAAATTTTTGATTTTTATTAAAATTCAAGCAAAATAACTCGAGCTACAGAGGTTTAAATAAATTAGTTCATAAAAATATAATCTACTTGCATTTTGAAAATTCGTCAAAAATTTATTTGATTAGATAATAATGTCAAATTACACATGTTGGTTAAGTAATATATTCTTACCATAAATTTTGATTTTTATTAAAATTCAAGTAATATTACTCGAGTTAGAGAGATTTAAATAAATTAGTTGATAATAATAAAATCTACTCGCACTTTGAAAATTCGTCAAAAATATAATTGGTTAGATAATATTGAAATTTGCCACTTTAGCACAACTTCTTTCTAGTTAGATTTTCGATATTATTATTCTAGTGTTCCTTCCCGATAGTAATATGCAATAAAATATCAACTAGTATTTTTTTTTCTCGTTTCTATTAGTTATTTAGTGCCTGAACTGAGTTTTCCATTTCGTTATATTTCTTATACTGCGGTTTTGGAGTATGTAATAAGTATACTCGGAGCTTCTATACCCTATACAACATTTCCCATAGGTGCTAGCTGTTTTATTTGTTGTTACAACTGGTTTTCATCTATAAGTGATCTCAATTTACTAGCTGGTGGTAATTTTATAAGCTTACACCGCTCGTTTTTTATGTTAATTGAGACTTTGGATCGGACCCGTCTATGATAATTTTCCTTAAATAACCCATATATAACCGAATATGGATTATTCAAGAAAAATAATGATCTAGAACTAATAGACATTTTAATTAATGTTCAATTATAATTTGTAGGTATTGCGGTAGGCTCACTCCATATATCATCTCGCCGCTAGCTAATATACTGTCTGCATGATTAACTAATGACCTTATAAATCATGTGCGCACAGACTGACGTTTTATAACAATGAATATTTTAGATGGATTATGTATGAAAGCGGAAAGTAGTAATAGTGGAATATTTCTTTTGAATTATTAATGTTATTTTTATAACTGTAGATAGAATAACAGCATAAATAATTTAGATTTGATCAATAAATCAAGTTATACACCATTTTTCATGTGTAATACACTCATTGTTGTTTGCATGATGTTTAGCATCGTCATGTTCAAACTTTCGTATCTTAAAATCAATCTGTTTTCCTGAGGGTATCTCTCTTCCATAATAATACCGAACTGATGTAAAGCGAGGAGGAATATAAAAAGACACACACACACACATACGATTGCTACTATACCTACTTACATGGGCATAATTTACATATACCATATAATTCGTCATTTATTATTTTTACGTTTAGAATTGTTGTAAATATGAAATGTGTAAAATATGTGAAAAATAATGTAATGCATAGTTCAAGTCGTTTGAAATAGTGGACGGGCATAGTTTGGTTGGTAGGGGCCGCCCGCCCATCCCACCTTCGTTCGCATAGTTTTTGCATTGGATATAGATGTTTTATATTGTTTAAACTATTCCAAAAAGAGTGTCATCCTATGGAAAAACTATGCGAGCAAAGGTGGGGTGGGCGGGTGGCCCCTACCAACCAAACTATTCCCGTCCACTATTTCAAACGACTTGAACTATGCATTACATTATTATCCATTATCTTCTATGATTAAATTAATGTCATTTATTAATTTAAGACTAATTAGAAAAAATATATGTGAAAAATAATGTAATGCATAGTTCAAGTCGTTTGAAATAGTGGACGGGCATAGTTAGGTTGGTAGGGGCCGCCCGCCCACCCCACCTTTGCTCGCATAGTTTTTCCATAGGATGACACTCTTTTTGGAATAGTTTAAACAATATAAAACATCTATATCCAATGAAAAAACTATGCGAACGAAGGTGGGGTGGGCGGGCGGCCCCTACCAACCTGACTATGCCCGTCCACTATTTCAAACGACTTGAACTATGCATTACATTATTTTTCACATATTTTTTTTTAATTAGTCATAAATTAATAAATGATATTAATTTAATCATAGAAGATAACGGATAATAGTGTAGTGCATAGTTCACGTCGTTTGAAATAGTGGACGGGCATAGTCAGGTTGGTAGGGGCCGCCCGCCCACCCCACCTTTGCTCGCATAGTTTTTCCATAGGATGACACTCTTTTTGGAATAGTTTAAACAATATAAAACATCTATATCCAATGAAAAAACTATGCGAACGAAGGTGGGGTGGGCGGGCGGCCCCTACCAACCTGACTATGCCCGTCCACTATTTCAAACGACTTGAACTATGCATTACATTATTTTTCACATATTTTTTTTTAATTAGTCATAAATTAATAAATGATATTAATTTAATCATAGAAGATAACGGATAATAGTGTAGTGCATAGTTCACGTCGTTTGAAATAGTGGACGGGCATAGTCAGGTTGGTAGGGGCCGCCCGCCCACCCCACCTTTGCTCGCATAGTTTTTCCATAGGATGACACTCTTTTTGGAATAGTTTAAACAATATAAAACATCTATATCCAATGAAAAAACTATGCGAACGAAGGTGGGGTGGGCGGGCGGCCCCTACCAACCTGACTATGCCCGTCCACTATTTCAAACGACTTGAACTATGCATTACATTATTTTTCACATATTTTTTTTTAATTAGTCATAAATTAATAAATGATATTAATTTAATCATAGAAGATAACGGATAATAGTGTAGTGCATAGTTCACGTCGTTTGAAATAGTGGACGGGCATAGTCAGGTTGGTAGGGGCCGCCCGCCCACCCCACCTTTGCTCGCATAGTTTTTCCATAGGATGACACTCTTTTTGGAATAGTTTAAACAATATAAAACATCTATATCCAATGAAAAAACTATGCGAACGAAGGTGGGGTGGGCGGGCGGCCCCTACCAACCTGACTATGCCCGTCCACTATTTCAAACGACTTGAACTATGCATTACATTATTTTTCACATATTTTTTTTTAATTAGTCATAAATTAATAAATGATATTAATTTAATCATAGAAGATAACGGATAATAGTGTAGTGCATAGTTCACGTCGTTTGAAATAGTGGACGGGCATAGTCAGGTTGGTAGGGGCCGCCCGCCCACCCCACCTTTGCTTGCATAGTTTTTCCATAGGATGACACTCTTTTTGGAATAGTTTAAACAATATAAAACGTCTATATCCAATGAAACAACTATGCGAACGAAGGTGGGGTGGGCGGGCGTCTCCTACCTACCAAACTATACCGGTTTCGTTTAGATTGGTTTTAATTTTGTGCAGCACATAAGTACTTAGTACTTGAATGTGCATTGTGATAGTAATTCTATTATATATGATATAAAATATAAAATAATACTAAGGACAAATTATAAATAACATTATTTACACCTTTAAAAAGCAATAATGCTACTAATTAAATTCGAATTACTTAGTATTGACTGTCTGACCTTTAAAAAATAATAAATCTGATATCAAAAAAAAAATTAATCTTTATAATTACACTAAAAGCATCTATAAATATTATGCCATGTTGAAATCATACCTGAAATGATGGAATATGACAGCGAAAAGCAAAAGTTTTCAGCTACTTTTATACCAGCTCCCCCTTTTCATGCAGCTATTAACCTTCTCTCTCAACGCCATATTTTTTTTGTGGGAGAGAATAAAAATTTTATTTATTCAGGGTAAATCTAAACAGGCGCCAGCATTAATCACAATTAAACCATTTGCCATCTTCAGAAATACGTGGGGCGTAAACAATAGATTAAAAGTAGATTAAGATATTAATTTACTTTTTGTTGGCGGTGCAATGATGCGAACAATTTTCATTATCTGTACAATATGTTAATAACTTTCACACAATTACATACAATAATTGCCAGTGGATACATTTTTGATGTTTCTTTATTAATAATTTGTCAACTAATGGGTCACATGGTTAACACCACATTTATCTATAATATATTCAAATTATAAGCACATTGTGTTATTGTAGATTATAAAATTTAAAAACTTATATTGTGAATTGATTAATGATTAAGCATGTATATGTGTATATATATATATATATATATATATATATATATATATATATATATATACTTAATCATTAATCAATTCACAATATAAGTTTTTAAATTTTATAATCTACAATAACACAATGTGCTTATAATTTGAACATAGTATAGATAAATGTGGTGTTAACTTACTATGCAGAGTTAATGAACATAGAAACTGGCAATTAACACAATTTAAAAAATTTGCAATTCAGATTTGGCGCTTCGTTGACAAGATCATAACAAATTCTCGGTTAACAAGGATATACATTTTATTATTTTTATGTAGTACACCAATTAGATCTTATTAAAATAAATGTGTTTCTAACTTTTAATCGTTTGATAATCTCCAGGTAATTTTCACTTCATTTTGATTACCATTATAATGTGTTTCAAATCTACAATATAAATAGAATAATTTAATACTAAAATGACAAAATATTTCTTTTGTAATAAGTAATATTTCGTAAAAAAATTAGCATATTTTTTTACGAAATATTACTTATTACAAAAGAAATATTTTTTCATTATAGTATTAAATTATTCTATTTATATTGTAGATTGGAAACACATTATAAAGGTTATCAACTGAAGTGAAAATTACCTGGAGATTATCTAATAAAAATTCAACTTCTTTTGTATTCGCCCCCGATAAATTACTAGCCTACAAACATAAATCACCCCTTATTTCCTATATAAAGAAATCCTATATAAAGAAATCGCAAAATATATTCATGCCTATATAAATATCGAATAAATCTGAAAAAAAAACATATGTATAAGACTCATTCTAAATTTATCTATACGATATATTAAAAGAAGACCTTTGGCACCACCATTGTTCCTCCCCACATACTTTTTCTACGCGTTCTAATGTCACGGGTAAAGGTTGCACGAACTCTGTCAATATTCATGGAGAGATTAAATCCCCTGATCTCTATCATAATAGGATTTACATGCCGATCCGACTATCGAACGCACATAAATCTGCTATAGTGGGCCACAGACGTTTTTGGAGTAAATCACTATTACCATACACTCGTCACTGTTAGGTCTGATGAATTACTAGGGATAACACTTTTATGGAACATGAAATTTTATTATAGTTGTAAATCATGACTATATAAAATTTTGATATATCTATGTTTATGTATTATTTAAAAATTTACATGGTTATAGTAGTGCAATATGGGCTGAAGGATTAATAAATATTTGAGTTAATGACTGTATGGTGTTAAATATAAAAGAAGGATTGGAGCAAATACTGATAGTACTAGGACTGACAGTATTATGGATCGTGTAAGTAAATGTTACTGCATATTAATATCTGAGGTATGATGATATACAAAAACAATAAAATAAATAAATAAACAATTAGTGGTGCTGATACTTTAAATAGATACCTCGCGTTAGGTAGGCCATCAATTTAGTTTATTCCACACTTGTATTTAACTTATCTATACATACTGCACTATCACGAATGAATCACAGGATCCCATATCTGGAGGGCCAGCTTACTTGCTTGTAAACTTACAAACCCCTTTCGTGAAGTTTGCTCAAAATCTTCGCGATTATCCGCAGTGGGAATATATAACACGCACAAGTTCTACGTAATTAATACATGCCTTAACAAGTCTGCATACTATAAATACTCGCTTTAAGTTTTACGACGCCATTTATCTTAACACAACAGTGTCTTTTAAGAAAAACTTGTAATATGAGCCCGCTATATGACATGTTTGTAAAAGGAATAATTGTTTTATGGCGTTAAAAGTCCACGGAGAAGTTTACTTAATGAGATCGTTATTAATGTAATTTAAGCTTAACTTTTATCACACGTCGCAGATTTTTATATGCAATTTTACTGAATTTTCTGGTGGAGAGTGACGGTAACTTGAGTTACAGTGCATTATAATTATAATATTCTTGGTATAGTATGGATTTTAAGTATTTTAACTTTCACAACCTCCCTAGAAGACTGAAGATGTGTAATGATGGAAGGACCACCGATATCACTAAATTTGATGTGTAGAACACCGGGATTTCGCTACCACCACCTCAGGATTGAGGAAAACTTGTACAAGTTTAAAAACGTTTAATGTATGCATCTGATAACGGAAAGTGAGACAAACACGACGAGACCATACACGTGGAGAATCATTAATCGAGTGAAATGTAATCTAATCCGAAACAGCATATAAAATCAATGTAAATTTGAATTTTACACCATTTCAGGACTTTTTAGACACCAGGTGTCGCTTTGCCATCGGATAGAGGTCTTTATACCATTTCCAACTGCATCAATGACAGTTGGAAATGCTTATACAGCAGTATTTTATTCGAAATACTGCAAGTTTCATTAAATTTATTGTAATTTTGGCAATTTATTAGCATAAATTGCCAAAATTATTTGTTTGTTGTTTGAGTATGGTAGCTATACCATACTCAAACAACACATTTTCATATAATTTAAAATAACGGAAATGTTAACATATATCAGCATAATAATAAATTTTAAAATCTGACATCCCCTACCCCTTATAAGAGTAAACCCACACAAAAAAAAGATCACATGTCACTAATGATTGTACAACACAGCTTTCTAAACCATTTATCATCCTGTTTAAAACGTCCTCCGGTTTATTTTTATTCAAACTGTTAGATTTGTAACCGCGCTTTTTACAAATCGAAATTTCCATGATTTATCAATCACACTGACAGCTAAAACCAAAGTCAATGTTTAATGGCCTGTGTCATCTTCACGTAGGGGATCAATATTTTCATTTAAGGTACAGCTGCAGCACGAGATTGAATCGAATACATATTCCCCGTAAAGGATCTGAGAATGTCTTGAGCAAGACTAATAATGTCCGCGGGGGACTTTGATGGACGAGCCCCCCGGGGACACATGTTGTTCTAGATGGATCAATCTGCTCGCATATCAATGTAAATTCAATAAAGATGGCACGTATCATGAATGATGCGTGTGTTGTCACTGTATATTGGGATTAAAGGTGGTAACTGTTTTTTTTATTGATGTATGCTTATTTATTTCTGTTCTGTTTGTTTTTATTGACCTAGTAGAAGTAATATAGGTAAACTCTAAGTGGGAAGTTGTGATTGTAAACACACTCAATGTTGTATCCACACACACACAAAACTAGCTGGAGAACACATGATTTTCAAAACAAATTTATGTTAAAACTGTAATATATAAAAAATTATAAATCAAATATAGAATTAATTGTCTATATTTGATTTTTAAATTTTTATATATTACTACCACTATTATTATTATTAAAATTAGGTTTTTTGGCGAATTTTAAATGTGAGAGTTGATCCAAATTAAATTAAAAATACTAGTTAAATAAAAATAATTAGATAACACGAGTGATCATTAGTAAATCAAGCAGACAGAATATTCACTAGCAGCGACATGATTTATGGCGAGAGCCTACCTACAAATTATAATTGAACATTAATTAAAATGTTAGTTACTTCTACATATAACCTAAAATGGGTTATTTAGGGACAATGTATCTACCCAAAGCACCCTTTAAAGGACGACATGTGTGCTCGTAAAATCTATTTGAAATGATAAATGGATTTTACAGCTGGATTTGCATTTGCATATTGCACAGAGGGAGGTAATGGTTTTTATTGGGGCACCGGTCTTCATATTCATCTCGCGTATTTTATGGCTAGTTGTAGAATTTCCTTAATAACTAAAGTTTGGATCACATAAAATAATTTCAGATAGGTTGATTGTATAATAAAATATATTTTATAATAATACAAAATAATAAATACAATATTCATGTGTAACCGACGTAACAATTTATAAATATTTTAGAGCAAAAATATTTACAAAGTATTACTTCACAAACTGACAATTTCAATTAAACTAAGTTTTAAATTAAAACCACCCGAGCATGTGATTGACATTAAAACAGTATTTAAATGTAAAACCTACAAAGAAATGTAATTTGCAAACCCATTAAATATAAAATTTAAAAGATTCAGTCCCAAAGTTTAAATGGCAATAGTTCATAGCTCGAGCACACGCAGAATTCATTTCATGTTATAAAAGCCGTTATAAAGAGAATAAATTTGAATAAAGGTGCATAACGACTGAATTAAATTACGAAGGGACTGTTAAAGATTACTAGTTTACCTGTACTAATAGGGGTATATAATTTCAAATAGAATTAGAATGATTATGTTTGTGCAGTGGAATTAGTTTGATTGTATTAGTAATTTAAAGCATGCAAGGAGTTGTAATGGTGCAAGATTAATTTAACGTTATATAGTTTATAGCTTCAAATAATAGATTTTCTATTATATATGTCTGTTCTTTAAGACAGCACTGTTATCCCGAGATGCAATCATTATATATAATAATCATAAATCATATTCATATCAATATATAACGAAATATAGATTTGATATTATATCTAGCTAGTTTTTTAATTTAATTAAACGTAGTATGGGTTTATACTGACATAAAATAAGAAATAAGACAGTATAGATCATTCTAAATATATATGTTTTTGAATCAATTATGCTCAAAAAATTAAAATAAATACTAAATAATGCAACTTTTTCTCTAGAGAGAAAGTTTAACACCATCTGGCGGTAACCACAAAATTAACAATGCACATATCGTGCTGTGAGATGACAAATGTCGCCCAAAAACAGTTTTTGAGATAAATTTATTTTAAAAATTGCAATAGTTCCAGTTGTTCTATTTATATCATATATCATCTATATTTTTTTAAATAATAATTTGATATATTCTAAACGCAAACATGGTTTAAAGAAGCGTTAACGTATATACATAGGAATCATCAAAATCAAAACCTGAAAATTAATTTTGGAAGTTACGACACTCGTCATCTCACAGAGGGTTCAAAGTAAACTCATTCTAATATTAAATAGATAAAGAATTTTAAGTAAATATTAAGAGTTTCACGACTGAGGAAGAGGGCTCAAAGGAAACTCCTTTTCTAATTTAATTTATATTTTTCCAACTCAATGCTGGCTTCTTCAAGATTCTTAAATAATTTTGGCTAAAACAAGCAAACAAGACCACTTTATAGTTACACATAATTAAAATAGTGTACAACATACTGACAAAAGACTCTTGTACAGTTGTCCAATTATAAAATTTATTATTTGTTCGTGGTAATCATACCATAAAACTCTATTAAAGAATCCTGTAGAAGCCAACATTGAATTGGCGAAATATAGATTGAATATAAAAAAGAGTTTCCTTTGAGCCCTCTTCCTCAGTCGCGAAACTCTTAACATTTACTTAAAATCTGTATCTATTTAATATTAGCAGGATTTTCCGTTGAGTCCTCTATAAGATAACAAGTGTTGTAACTTCCAACATAAAATTTCAGGTTTTGATTTTTATTTTGATGATTCCTATGATTTTGAAAAGGAGTTTCCTTTGAACCCTCTACCTCAGTCGCGAAACTCTTACTACTACTGTCAAATATTTTACATATTTTTCAAAAATAATCTATTTGTGATCAAAAATCTGGTTTACTCAAACAACAACAACTTTAAAGCAGCTATTCTCATAGTAATTTAGTAGTACTATACAAGTACTATATATCAAATTGAAGGTTAATAAATGCAGATTATGGTGGTGTCAAATATTTTACACATTTTTCAAAAATAATCTATTTGTGATCAAAAATCTAGTTTACTCAAACAACAACAACTTTAAATCAGCTATTCTCATAGTAATTTAGTAGTACTATACAAGTACTATATATCAAATTGAAGGGTAATAAATGCAGATTATGGTGGTGTCAAATATTTTACACATTTTTCAAAACTAATCTATTTGTGATCAAAAATCTAGTTTACTCAAACAACAACAACTTTAAAGCAGCTGTTCTCATAGTAATTTAGTAGTACTATACAAGTACTATATATCAAATTGAAGGGTAATAAATGCAGATTATGGTGGTGTCAAATATTTTACACATTTTTCAAAAATAATCTATTTGTGATCAAAAATCCAGTTTACTCAAACAACAACAACTGTAAAGCAGCTGTTCTCATAGTAATTTAGTAGTACTATACAAGTACTATATATCAAATTGAAGGGTAATAAATGCAGATTATGGTGGTGTCAAATATTTTACACATTTTTCAAAAATAATCTATTTGTGATCAAAAATCTAGTTTACTCAAACAACAACAACTTTAAAGCAGCTGTTCTCATAGTAATTTAGTAGTACTATACAAGTACTATATATCAAATTGAAGGGTAATAAATGCAGATTACGGTGGTGTCAAATATTTTACACATTTTTCAAAAATAATCTATTTGTGATCAAAAATCTAGTTTACTCAAACAACAACAACTTTAAAGCAGCTGTTCTCATAGTAATTTAGTAGTACTATACAAGTACTATATATCAAATTGAAGGGTAATAAATGCAGATTATGGTGGTGTCAAATATTTTACACATTTTTCAAAAATAATCTATTTGTGATCAAAAATCTAGTTTACTCAAACAACAACAAATTTAAAGCAGTTGTTCTTATAGTAAGTTAGTAGTACTATACAAGTACTATATATCAAATTGAAGGGTAATAAATGCAGATTATGGTGGTGTCAAATATTTTACACAATTTTCAAAACTAATCTATTTGTGATCAAAAATCTAGTTTACTCAAACAACAACAACTTTAAAGCAGGCGTTCTCATAGTAATTTAGTAGTATTATACAAGTACTATATATCAAATTGAAGGGTAATAAATGCAAATTATGGTGGTGTCAAATATTTTACACATTTTTCAAAAATAATCTATTTGTGATCAAAAATCTAGTTTACTCAAACAACAACAACTTTAAAGCAGTTGTTCTTATAGTAAGTTAGCAGTACTATACAAGTACTATGTATCAAATTGAAGGGTAATAAATGCAGATTATGGTGGTGTCAAATATTTTACACATTTTTCAAAAATAATCTATTTGTGATCAAAAATCTAGTTTACTCAAACAACAACAACTTTAAAGCAGCTGTTCTCATAGTAATTTAGTAGTACTATACAAGTACTATATATCAAATTGAAGGGTAATAAATGCAGATTATGGTGGTGTCAAATATTTTACACATTTTTCAAAAATAATCTATTTGTGATCAAAAATCTAGTTTACTCAAACAACAACAAATTTAAAGCAGTTGTTCTTATAGTAAGTTAGTAGTACTATACAAGTACTATATATCAAATTGAAGGGTAATAAATGCAGATTATGGTGGTTTCAAATATTTCTACATTTTTCAAAAATAATCTATTTCTGATCAAAAATCTAGTTTACTCAAACAACAACAACTTTAAATCAGCTATTCTCATAGTAATTTAGTAGTACTATACAAGTACTATATATCAAATTGAAGGGTAATAAATGCAGATTATGGTGGTGTCAAATATTTTACATATTTTTCAAAAATAATCTATTTGTGATCAAAAATCTAGTTTACTCAAACAACAACAATTTTAATGAAGCTGTTCTCATAGTAATTTAGTAGTACTATACAAGTACTATATATCAAATTGAAGGGTAATAAATGCAGATTATGGTGGTATCAAATATTTTACACATTTTTCAAAAATATTCTATTTGTGATCAAAAATCTAGTTTACTCAAACAACAACAACTTTAATGCAGCTGTTCTCATAGTAATTTAGTAGTACTATACAAGTACTATATATCAAATTGAAGGGTAATAAATGCAGATTATGGTGGTATCAGATATTTTACACATTTTTCAAAAATAATCTATTTGTGATCAAAAATCTAGTTTACTCAAACAACAACAAATTTAAAGCAGTTGTTCTTATAGTAAGTTAGTAGTACTATACAAGTACTATATATCAAATTGAAGGGTAATAAATGCAGATTATGGTGGTGTCAAATATTTTACACATTTTTCAAAAATAATCTATTTGTGATCAAAAATCTAGTTTACTCAAACAACAACAACTTTAAAGCAGTTGTTCTTATAGTAAGTTAGTAGCATTATACAAGTACTATATATCAAATTGAAGTGTAATAAATGCAGATTATGGTGGTGTCAAATATTTTACACATTTTTCAAAAATAATCTATTTGTGATCAAAAATCTAGTTTACTCAAACAACAACAACTTTAATGCAGCTGTTCTCATAGTAATTTAGTAGTACTATACAAGTACTATATATCAAATTGAAGGGTAATAAATGCAGATTATAGTGGTGTCAAATATTTTACACATTTTTCAAAAATAATCTATTTGTGATCAAAAATCTAGTTTACTCAAACAACAACAACTTTAATGCAGCTGTTCTCATAGTAATTTAGTAGTACTATACAAGTACTATATATCAAATTGAAGGGTAATAAATGCAGATTATGGTGGTGTCAAATATTTTACACATTTTTCAAAAATAATCTATTTGTGATCAAAAATCTAGTTTACTCAAACAACAACAAATTTAAAGCAGTTGTTCTTATAGTAAGTTAGTAGTACTATACAAGTACTATATATCAAATTGAAGGGTAATAAATGCAGATTATGGTGGTGTCAAATATTTTACACATTTTTCAAAAATAATCTATTTGTGATCAAAAATCTAGTTTACTCAAACAACAACAAATTTAAAGCAGCTGTTCTCATAGTAATTTAGTAGTACTATACAAGTACTATATATCAAATTGAAGGGTAATAAATGCAGATTATGGTGGTGTCAAATATTTTACACATTTTTCAAAAATAATCTATTTGTGATCAAAAATCTAGTTTACTCAAACAACAACAAATTTAAAGCAGCTGTTCTCATAGTAATTTAGTAGTACTATACAAGTACTATATATCAAATTGAAGGGTAATAAATGCAGATTATGGTGGTGTCAAATATTTTACACATTTTTCAAAAATAATCTATTTGTGATCAAAAATCTAGTTTACTCAAACAACAACAACTTTAACGCAGCTATTCTCATAGTAATTTAGTAGTACTATACAAGTACTATATATCAAATTGAAGGGTAATAAATGCAGATTATGGTGGTGTCAAATATTTTACACATTTTTCAAAAATAATCTATTTGTGATCAAAAATCTAGTTTACTCAAACAACAACAACTTTAAAGCAGCTGTTCTCATAGTAATTTAGTAGTACTATACAAGTACTATATATCAAATTGAAGGGTAATAAATGCAGATTATGGTGGTGTCAAATATTTTACACATCTTTCAAAAATAATCTATTTGTGATCAAAAATCTAGTTTACTCAAACAACAACAACTTTAAAGCAGCTGTTCTCATAGTAATTTAGTAGTACTATACAAGTACTATATATCAAATTGAAGGGTAATAAATGCAGATTATGGTGGTGTCAAATATTTTACACATTTTTCAAAAATAATCTATTTGTGATCAAAAATCTAGTTTACTCAAACAACAACAAATTTAAAGCAGCTGTTCTCATAGTAATTTAGTAGTACTATACAAGTACTATATATCAAATTGAAGGGTAATAAATGCAGATTATGGTGGTGTCAAATATTTTACACATTTTTCAAAAATAATCTATTTGTGATCAAAAATCTAGTTTACTCAAACAACAACAACTTTAAATCAGCTATTCTCATAGTAATTTAGTAGTACTATACAAGTACTATATATCAAATTGAAGGGTAATAAATGCAGATTATGGTGGTGTCAAATATTTTACACATTTTTCAAAACTAATCTATTTGTGATCAAAAATCTAGTTTACTCAAACAACAACAACTTTAAAGCAGCTGTTCTCATAGTAATTTAGTAGTACTATACAAGTACTATATATCAAATTGAAGGGTAATAAATGCAGATTATGGTGGTGTCAAATATTTTACACATTTTTCAAAAATAATCTATTTGTGATCAAAAATCCAGTTTACTCAAACAACAACAACTGTAAAGCAGCTGTTCTCATAGTAATTTAGTAGTACTATACAAGTACTATATATCAAATTGAAGGGTAATAAATGCAGATTATGGTGGTGTCAAATATTTTACACATTTTTCAAAAATAATCTATTTGTGATCAAAAATCTAGTTTACTCAAACAACAACAACTTTAAAGCAGCTGTTCTCATAGTAATTTAGTAGTACTATACAAGTACTATATATCAAATTCAAGGGTAATAAATGCAGATTATGGTGGTGTCAAATATTTTACACATTTTTCAAAACTAATCTATTTGTGATCAAAAATCTAGTTTACTCAAACAACAACAACTTTAAAGCAGCTGTTCTCATAGTAATTTAGTAGTACTATACAAGTACTATATATCAAATTGAAGGGTAATAAATGCAGATTATGGTGGTGTCAAATATTTTACACATTTTTCAAAAATAATCTATTTGTGATCAAAAATCCAGTTTACTCAAACAACAACAACTGTAAAGCAGCTGTTCTCATAGTAATTTAGTAGTACTATACAAGTACTATATATCAAATTGAAGGGTAATAAATGCAGATTATGGTGGTGTCAAATATTTTACACATTTTTCAAAAATAATCTATTTGTGATCAAAAATCTAGTTTACTCAAACAACAACAACTTTAAAGCAGCTGTTCTCATAGCAATTTAGTAGTACTATACAAGTACTATATATCAAATTGAAGGGTAATAAATGCAGATTATGGTGGTGTCAAATATTTTACACATTTTTCAAAACTAATCTATTTGTGATCAAAAATCCAGTTTACTCAAACAACAACAACTGTAAAGCAGCTGTTCTCATAGTAATTTAGTAGTACTATACAAGTACTATATATCAAATTGAAGGGTAATAAATGCAGATTATGGTGGTGTCAAATATTTTACACATTTTTCAAAAATAATCTATTTGTGATCAAAAATCTAGTTTACTCAAACAACAACAACTTTAAAGCAGCTGTTCTCATAGTAATTTAGTAGTACTATACAAGTACTATATATCAAATTGAAGGGTAATAAATGCAGATTACGGTGGTGTCAAATATTTTACACATTTTTCAAAAATAATCTATTTGTGATCAAAAATCTAGTTTACTCAAACAACAACAACTTTAAAGCAGCTGTTCTCATAGTAATTTAGTAGTACTATACAAGTACTATATATCAAATTGAAGGGTAATAAATGCAGATTATGGTGGTGTCAAATATTTTACACATTTTTCAAAAATAATCTATTTGTGATCAAAAATCTAGTTTACTCAAGCAACAACAAATTTAAAGCAGTTGTTCTTATAGTAAGTTAGTAGTACTATACAAGTACTATATATCAAATTGAAGGGTAATAAATGCAGATTATGGTGGTGTCAAATATTTTACACATTTTTCAAAAATAATCTATTTGTGATCAAAAATCTAGTTTACTCAAACAACAAAAACTTTAATGCAGCTGTTCTCATAGTAATTTAGTAGTACTATACAAGTACTATATATCAAATTGAAGGGTAATAAATGCAGATTATGGTGGTGTTAAATATTTTACACATTTTTCAAAAATATTCTATTTGTGATCAAAAATCTAGTTTACTCAAACAACAACAACTTTAATGCAGCTGTTCTCATAGTAATTTAGTAGTACTATACAAGTACTATATATCAAATTGAAGGGTAATAAATGCAGATTATGGTGGTGTCAAATATTTTACACAATTTTCAAAACTAATCTATTTGTGATCAAAAATCTAGTTTACTCAAACAACAACAACTTTAAAGCAGGCGTTCTCATAGTAATTTAGTAGTATTATACAAGTACTATATATCAAATTGAAGGGTAATAAATGCAAATTATGGTGGTGTCAAATATTTTACACATTTTTCAAAAATAATCTATTTGTGATCAAAAATCTAGTTTACTCAAACAACAACAACTTTAAAGCAGTTGTTCTTATAGTAAGTTAGCAGTACTATACAAGTACTATGTATCAAATTGAAGGGTAATAAATGCAGATTATGGTGGTGTCAAATATTTTACACATTTTTCAAAAATAATCTATTTGTGATCAAAAATCTAGTTTACTCAAACAACAACAACTTTAAAGCAGCTGTTCTCATAGTAATTTAGTAGTACTATACAAGTACTATATATCAAATTGAAGGGTAATAAATGCAGATTATGGTGGTGTCAAATATTTTACACATTTTTCAAAAATAATCTATTTGTGATCAAAAATCTAGTTTACTCAAACAACAACAAATTTAAAGCAGTTGTTCTTATAGTAAGTTAGTAGTACTATACAAGTACTATATATCAAATTGAAGGGTAATAAATGCAGATTATGGTGGTTTCAAATATTTCTACATTTTTCAAAAATAATCTATTTCTGATCAAAAATCTAGTTTACTCAAACAACAACAACTTTAAATCAGCTATTCTCATAGTAATTTAGTAGTACTATACAAGTACTATATATCAAATTGAAGGGTAATAAATGCAGATTATGGTGGTGTCAAATATTTTACATATTTTTCAAAAATAATCTATTTGTGATCAAAAATCTAGTTTACTCAAACAACAACAATTTTAATGAAGCTGTTCTCATAGTAATTTAGTAGTACTATACAAGTACTATATATCAAATTGAAGGGTAATAAATGCAGATTATGGTGGTATCAAATATTTTACACATTTTTCAAAAATATTCTATTTGTGATCAAAAATCTAGTTTACTCAAACAACAACAACTTTAATGCAGCTGTTCTCATAGTAATTTAGTAGTACTATACAAGTACTATATATCAAATTGAAGGGTAATAAATGCAGATTATGGTGGTATCAGATATTTTACACATTTTTCAAAAATAATCTATTTGTGATCAAAAATCTAGTTTACTCAAACAACAACAAATTTAAAGCAGTTGTTCTTATAGTAAGTTAGTAGTACTATACAAGTACTATATATCAAATTGAAGGGTAATAAATGCAGATTATGGTGGTGTCAAATATTTTACACATTTTTCAAAAATAATCTATTTGTGATCAAAAATCTAGTTTACTCAAACAACAACAACTTTAAAGCAGTTGTTCTTATAGTAAGTTAGTAGCATTATACAAGTACTATATATCAAATTGAAGTGTAATAAATGCAGATTATGGTGGTGTCAAATATTTTACACATTTTTCAAAAATAATCTATTTGTGATCAAAAATCTAGTTTACTCAAACAACAACAACTTTAATGCAGCTGTTCTCATAGTAATTTAGTAGTACTATACAAGTACTATATATCAAATTGAAGGGTAATAAATGCAGATTATAGTGGTGTCAAATATTTTACACATTTTTCAAAAATAATCTATTTGTGATCAAAAATCTAGTTTACTCAAACAACAACAATTTTAATGAAGCTGTTCTCATAGTAATTTAGTAGTACTATACAAGTACTATATATCAAATTGAAGGGTAATAAATGCAGATTATGGTGGTGTCAAATATTTTACACATTTTTCAAAAATAATCTATTTGTGATCAAAAATCTAGTTTACTCAAACAACAACAAATTTAAAGCAGTTGTTCTTATAGTAAGTTAGTAGTACTATACAAGTACTATATATCAAATTGAAGGGTAATAAATGCAGATTATGGTGGTGTCAAATATTTTACACATTTTTCAAAAATAATCTATTTGTGATCAAAAATCTAGTTTACTCAAACAACAACAAATTTAAAGCAGCTGTTCTCATAGTAATTTAGTAGTACTATACAAGTACTATATATCAAATTGAAGGGTAATAAATGCAGATTATGGTGGTGTCAAATATTTTACACATTTTTCAAAAATAATCTATTTGTGATCAAAAATCTAGTTTACTCAAACAACAACAACTTTAAAGCAGCTGTTCTCATAATAATTTAGTAGTACTATACAAGTACTATATATCAAATTGAAGGGTAATAAATGCAGATTATGGTGGTGTAGTAGTAGTAGTGTAGCGCAGCCCCACTCCCCAACCCGCTTGGCCAGTGTGGAGTGGCTAAACACCTTTCTATATTCCGAAGTAGATGTACTCCAGTGGTTCGGAATCCACGTTAAATTATACTATTACCTGTAGTGACAGAAAGCCAGCGCTATAGGCAGAGAAAGAGACTACCCATAAGTCAGCAGTGGCATTTTTCAATAAAAAAAGCCTAAATATTTTTATTTTTAATTATAATATAAATTTATTTATTTTATTTCATTTTATATCGGACGAAAATTTCATTCCATAACTTTATATAAAGTTATAAATTTCATTTAATCCTCAGTTTGTATACGTATACGTATGTATTATAACTTTTTTTATTACGGGCATTTTAAGAAGAAGAAAAAATCAGCAAATAATATTTATAAAACACGAAACTTATTATCTAACAAAATCAGTTGCAAAAGAAAATATAAAATCAATAAGGCGAAGGATTTAACGTTCTTTCGCGTCCCAAGAACAGTCATACGATCCCTCCAACGCGAAAAGGAATTTAATAGTCTTCTCAAATGCTTTCAGTTATTTGTCGTTCCTGGCCCTCATTATTTGAAGGGGCAATTTGAAAACCTTTAGCGATTCAGTAACAACTTTTTTACACGAAGAGGCAAAAGGCAAAAAGCTCAGTTTATTTTCTTAAAATCGTTACTATTCTGTTCATTTGTATTTTTGCTGATTGTTACTTTTTATTTTTATTTTTATGTATTTGTTTGCTTGTTCTTGATGATATGAGCATTGTGTATTGGGGGATTTTTTTGTTTTTTAAGAGGTTATGCCAAATAAAGGTTTTAAAAAAAAATTCGTTACTATTGTTTTAGCAAGCTGCTCATGGTCGAAATGATCTTGTAATCATTATACTCAAATATGTTTGAATTAATTCCAATGTTATATAAAAATAGGCAAAATATAGTTTATTTATGATTGACTCAATTAAAATCTTTATTAGGTTTCATAAAAATCGGAAACAGGTAGATAAATACATAAAATAATTATTATTTTAATAATTACTATGTACTAACGTCAGATAATAATAATATAATAAATTTAAAAAAATTTTAAAATTAATTAAAAATTTTAAAAAAAGTAAAAATATAAAAATAAACCCAGCTCAGTGGCCGAGTGGTTAGAGGTGTCGTCCGTCTCGTACTGAACATTGGGGAGCCTGAGTTCGATCCCCAGCAGGGAACGAATTTTCGCGAATCACCTTTCACAGTTTTTCAGAGGTTTTCTGTGAAGTTAAGGTAAATGTCGGGTGATTAAACTCCTCTGAGCTTCTCCCTTGACCGGCGGAAAAGCCTCACGGCTGATAGCCCTCTAAAGATAGAAGTTTTTTTTTATATAAATAAATTATTTTTTAATTTATTTCTTTTTTGAATATATAGTGAGGCAATTCCATTTGAAATGGAACATCTGAAAAACTCGTTATCTTCTTTTTTGATGGATCTCACATGGCAATGGTTTGAATATTTCTTCCAGGTGTTTTGAGAAGGCTTTAGCTTTTTCTATGTCGTTTCTAGCCCAAGTATTGTCCATTAATTACAGGATTATGTTGTTGTGATCTTTTTAGCCCTTTGGTAGCTTTACAGAGTGAGTACTGCGTGAGTACTTCTATTCGTATAACTATTCCTGAATGCCCTGGTTCTAAGAACAGAACCAAGGTATTCATGTTATTTGCATAGTGTTATACCAATAAGTACTCATGCAGTACTCACTCTGTAAAGCTACCAAAGGGCTAAAAAGATCACAACAACAATCTATTAAATGTTATCTGTATTTATCATTCTTCTAATAACATTATGATTAACCTTGGAAGAGCTGCTTTGGGTAGTGCACATTACTTTATTTTGAATTCTACAATATTTAGTTCATGCTATTATTATTTCAAAACTATAAAATAAACGCAGCATCGTATTTTCATTTTCAGTAGGATATTGCATTGAAATATCGCTGTAGATATCAAATAACTTTCTTTATTCAAATGTATTCCACTTATAATAGGATAAACTGATATTTTAAAGTTAAATGTGGGTTCCCTATTTTAATACAAACTAGAATCAACTCGTCGCCGTGAGCTCTTCCGCGTTGCAGGAATTTTATACATATATGCAACATGGAACATACAACGAATACACTTCTATAATGTAAATTTACATAAACTTTATCTGTTTATGTTCATGTAATTTTTCTAAATTAATGTATATTTGCCCTGCATAATTTTCAATATGGGTTTTAATTTAGTTTCATTTTAAAGCGTGCTGTGTAGGTTATATGAGATTTAAATTTTATGGCCACTATAAAAATAATTACTGCACTACGTCGCATTCTATAGCGAGATTATTTTTTAATGAAAAAAAAATGTATTTATTTATTTTAATATTATTATTTATTTATTTTAATATTATTATTTATATTATATTAAAATAATAATAAAATATGTCTACCAGGCACAAAAAGTAATACAAATGGAATATATTTTTTTTTAATTCTATCTTTACAAGACTATATGTGGCGTATGAGAAAAACTGATAGCCTGTGGGCATTTCAATCCTCGGTTTCATTCCGCTTGCGCCTCTTAATGCTCAAAACTAGCCACACACTATCAGTTTTACCTTAACTCCGACATGAAGAAAAGAGGCGTGAGGCAAAAACTGATAGTGTGTGGGCATTTCAATCGTCAATTTTGCAGCCCGTTCATTCCACTGACTCGTCCAGTCGCAATCCTGAAGGAAAAACTGATAGTGTGTGGCCTGTTTCGAGCATTAAGACGCGCAAGCGGAATGAAACCGATGATTAGGGGTGCTTTATGCAGTGTATTTAATTTTAAACTTTTATAACTCTAAAACACCCAATTAAGGGTGTTTGTTTAGATGTATAGAACTTTAAAATGAATCAAAATCCATAAGAATCGTAATAATGGCTGACAGATGTCTTCCTGTTTGCGTACTCGGATAACAAAGGATATGGATGTAAATATTGAATAGCACCCCGTTCAAATAATGACAAGGTAAAACTCTGTTCATCCACTCAAGGGAATGAATTTGAACTTTCGTCTACTCTGCAGTTCCTGTAAAGGCGCTGCTGGTGTTTTAAATAAATTGTTCAAGCGGACGCAGAGCGGCAAAAAAGTTTTTATCGTTGCAACGAATTTAAGAAACATACATCTAAGGAAAGCGCGCCATGGGATGGAAAATCAATGTTATTTTCACGTGTATTATTTTAATAAACCGGTACTGGAGAAAATTCGGTTTTCTTTATATAAACTTATGAATTTTAATGTATGTTTGTTAGCGTAAATATACTAAATTATATAACAAACATAAATTAAAATTCATAAGTTTATGTAAAGAAAATCTAATTTTCTCCAATGACATTTTATTAAAATAATACACGAGAAAAACATTGCATCAATTTTCCATCCCATGGCGCGCTTTATTTAGATGTATGTTCCTTAAATTCGTTGCAATGATTAAATACACGAGAAAATAACATTAAAGTTATTGCATTGTAATATTATATAAGAATGCAGGAGTAACAATCTCAAATTGTATAATATTATCTACTGCAATGTGCTTTATGTATGCACGAAGTTTTATTAAAAGTGAATAGCTACAACTCGAGATAAAATGATTTTATCTACCAACTTTTATTAAAAGGTAATATAATGTATTTGAGTTACAGTGATTTTAATGTAACTTGTTATGATATAAGTCACGTTGCATTTTGAAACTTCGTAGAAAAGTCATCTAGCAAATTCGAATTATACGATATTATTTACTACAATATTTATTTATTTTTTAACCTATATAGATTTGCATTTATTCAAACAACAAAGTTACATATACTATATAAATACAAAAATACAAAATAAGTTGTTTAAATATGATTGATGTTTTTCCCTCTGTCCTCGCCGCATTCTCACACAATTAAAAGGCTAACGTAATGTAAAAGTCCTGCTCGAAGAATTAGTACCTTGTCGTGGTGAGCAGCCTTAATCGCAACGTTCTTAATGTACATGTGTTTAACCTGCTCACCACGACAAGGTACTAATTTTTCGAGCAGGACTGTGAAATAGACATATTATTTTGTGATTTTTGTGTGTATTTTTAAGTGATAAAGCAATACATTGAGTGAAAGAGTATTTTGAGATGGATAGTTTCACGTTAAAGATGACTAATTGCATTCTGACCCTGGAAGTAAAGATTTTAATGTACTGCCTCACTCTTAGAGACGCTGTATGAGCTTTACCACATTACCTAGGTGAAAATATAAACAAATATGGCAGTTTTATTGTGTACCAAAATTATATTTTCTTTGGGTAGAACCACAAATACTACAAATACAAATACTACTATAGATGTTTATCGACATGATATGAATTTTATAAATAGTTAAGAGTAGTAACTCGAGTTATAGTAATTTTAGTACAATTTAAAGAAAAAATGGCTGCACATACACAGCAATTTTTATAAACTCAATAAAATAAGAGTAGAAAAGTAGAAAGTAATATAACCCAATCTCATATATGAAAGTGATGACACGATTTTACGATCCTTTTATTGCGATTGCCACATGTGCGTTATTTCGGCGATCAATTCTGCAAAAGGCGGAAGAAGATATTTCTATGAAAAAGAGTCGGCGTTGGTAATCGTTTAATAACGGAATGATGCCCGCAGCCGTTTGTATTAGTAGTTCGGAACAAAATGAGTTTTCGTAGCTTGACTGTTCATAATAATGGGGACTGATATTTTTGCGATAGCAAAATATTGTTTCCACTAATATTGCTGTACTATATCAGAGTCAAATATTGGTTTAAACTATGTGCTTATAAGTCAGATAATATAGATAAAACGGTAGATTTTACACGAGAAACTAGTTAGGGAATAAATTTTATAATAAATATATTCGCTACCGAAAGGCGTGAAAATCTACAGGAGGCTGTCGTGGGAGAGGAAAGTGGCAAGGGCAGAGGGGGTTTAGGGCGACTATGTATATTCTTATATTCTCCTAACTTGTATTGTGCGAAGTGTTACTTTTTATTTTTATGTTTATGTATTTTTGTTTGTTTCTTGCTCTAGTATGAGCATTGTGTATTGAGGGATGTGTGTATTTTTTGAGCGGTATGCCAAATAAAGGTCCTGCAGGCGGTACGTGGCGCAGTGGTCTAAGGCGACGATTCGAAGCCATTGCGTACGGAACGTTGATAGTTCGAATCCACCGCTAGTTGGGAAACTTCTATAAAGAGTTGACCCGGCTAGCATATCATGGATGTTGTATGAGGCACAATAGGTCCTAGAAATTCCCTAACCAGTTTTTCGTGTAAAATTTTTACCGTCTTATTTATATTATCTGAATTATAAGCTGAGAGGCGAGCATAAATAAAGTACTTTAGTAATTACCGTATTTGTAATAATTTGTAACTGGCAATGAGTGGAAAATAGGCGTTTTCAAAACATGACATCGAAATTCATATAAAAAAAACGGGTCAGGGCATACTTGGTGGATGTAATTTTCCACCAATCATGCAAATTCTAGCGTTTTTTTTACTCAAGTTTTGTTGCTGCTAGAAAACACCGAGCTGAAGTGGAGATATATATATATATATATATATATATATATATATATATATAAATATACATATATATATATATATATATATATATATATATAAATATACATATACATATATATATATATATATATATATATATATATATATATATATATATATATGGATATATTAACATAAGCACATACAGTTTATATACATTTACATTATAAACGTAAATGTTGCATGTTTTCATCTGTATGAAAGTTTCAACAACGCGGATGAGCTCACGGCGACGAGCGGATCTCGTTTGTATTAAAATACCATTCCAACATTTAACATTAAAATGTCAGTTACGTTCCTCCTATTAGAAGTGGAATAAATTTGAATAAAGAGCGTTATTTGATATCTACAGCGTCATTTCAATACAATATCCTGCTGAATATTACAACCAATCGTGATATTATTGAAAGACATGCGAAGACGGAAAAACTAGATGGTGAAAGTGCTGCATGGAAGGTGCTGCGTGAAACAGTCAAAATTGTCGATATTTCATAATAATATGGATACTGAAATATATTGGAGAATTCTTGATAAAATATAAAATATTTCAATAAACAAAAAAAAAATAAAAAAAGACCTTTATTGGCATTTTTCTCACAAAAAAAAACTCTTCAATATCACCAGCCACAACCAAAATACATAAAAATAAAAATACAAATAACATTACTAATTCGGTACTGCAATAAATAATAATGACTTTTATTTTCCCTTGAAATATATAATTCTATACATATAAAAACTATATCAACACATGTTTACAGTAACAACGAAAATAATAGAATAATAGAAAATATAAATATGGGAAATACAACTCCGGGATATTTATTCTACAAATTAATATAAGAACACCATACTGAAATTTTTTTTTTTTAATTAAATTTATTTATTAATTTTTTCCCCCTTACCATACATATACAGTATAATATTTAACTATTTATATAATTGTAAAAATTAAAATGAATTGCATATCTATAAATAAAAGAAAAAAAAAATTAAAAAATAAAATTGTAATTTTCTTCCCTCGGTCCTTGCCTCGAGGTTTGTGGTGGTGAATCCTCCTCGGGCTGCGGGTATTGAGGGTTTGTGTTAGGTATTTTTTTGGTGTCCGTGTCCATCTCTGTTTGTTGCGCTATGTTTACTATTATTATATTTTGTTGTTCAGCAGTAGATTTTTAATTGTAATTAAAAACGTTTCTAAGAATATAAAGGCGTATAAAATGTTTGTTATAAATAGGCAGAATAGTGGCGTAACAGTTCAAACCAGCGATAGGCTGCGTAATTAAAATTAAGAGCTACAAAGCCGATGCAGCGCCCTGCAAACTACCATCCAGGTTTGCAACTACAGCCAACTGGTTGTGGCATTAAAAATTACTTAATACACATTTAAGACTTAATACACTCTACGAATCTTATTTTTAGCATTCAGTATTATTTTCTATTTGTTTATCATTAATTGTTAAATTTGTTATTATTATTTTTGTTTTTTTTTCAACATACTTTAGTTTAGATTTACTTTTATTACTAGCTATTTTCAAAAATATTTCTAAACCATATCAATAAATTTAAAATAAATCACTTTCAATATACACCTCCAAATGATAAGAATTTGAATGATCCGTGTATATTATTAATATATATTATTCATATTCAATTTTTCAAAACGCGCCTTCATGTTTGGCTGAAAGACCACGGTCGATGGCCTAGTGTATATCTTGTATGTGTGTATGTTACAATAAATATATCTTCTTCTTCTTCTATGTATCTCAAGGTGCGTCCTTATTAAACCTTTTAGAATGAACACCGACAATATCAAACTTTTTAAATCATTTTTCTAAAAAAAAAACCGTGGGGATTCAAATATTAACTTACCAAACTTGAACCAAACCCGAGCACGAGCACGGGAATTAAATTTTGTGTCGCAAATTCCAATTTAAGGGAGATATTTCACGCTACTGTGCGCGCCGCGCCGCAGAAGTTAAAAAGTCTTCGAATTTAGTGCCGTCCCTTGAATGCATATTGTTTAGCCCCACGCGTCCTCTGCTTGAAAAATGTATCAGAGGACCGCTATAAATTGTAGCGCAAAGTTCAGTCAGCCGCGTGCTCTTAAACTCGCAAGACGAATAAAATGTTGCGCTCAATAGGGCTGCTGGAATCGTTTTAATGCATATGTAATTCAATGGCGGCGGTGTGGTTGAAGCGCAAAAAATGTAAGTGGTCGTAATAATAAAGTGTGGTAATACTGTTAATTTCGTACGTGTTACGGGAATTTACTGCGAATTGCTATAATAAAAAGAATGTAACTTTTAATTTTGTAATTCCATTAGTATTTTATTGGAAGGAATGCAGTTTGGTCTAATATCAAAACAGATTTTTTTTGTAGAATTGTTTGCAAACCAACAACTTTAAAATTGATACATTCCAATTTATCAATCAAAAACTTATTTTGGATTTTATATTATTTTTCAAGTACTATTTAATAATTCAAAAATCGTTAGTCGCTATTTTTTTGGTATAAAATATGTGTGCGTATTTTATACCCAAAAAAATATCGTTTTATTTCCATTACTTATTTTACATTTTGTGGTTGTCGTTTATATCTATAGCAGTAGATCGATCCCAATAGTAAACGAAAATAAATACGAAAACTACCCGCGGACACACTGAAGTGTAAAGTGTAACATTTTATATAAATTGTCACGAATTCAAATTCAATTAGCATTACACAATTAAATTTCCCATTTCAAATAAAGCCCATACATCCCGTAGCGAGGACAGAGGAGTATGTATATGAGATATGTATATATGTATATATGTATATATGTATATATGTATATATGTATATATGTATATATGTATATATGTATATATGTATATATGTATATATGTATATATGTATATATGTATATATGTATATAAGTATATTTGTACAATATTTGAAAATATTTCGATCAATAAATAAATCAGTGAAAACAAATTATATTACAGAATGCCATTCTATATCATTTATGGTGAATGCGCCGGGTACCGTTGAGCATTCACATTAATATAATCGAAATTTAACAAAAATACAAATCGCAATACGTTCGCGGAATAATATTTCAATAGAGAATCGTATAGTTCGTGAAATGAAAGCTTTCTCTTCAATTGCGAACGACGGGGATTCATTATCGCACGCTCAAAGCCTGTAATTTAATCAAATTCATATTGGAAGACACGGTACACGGAAATTCAAATGCATAGTACATGCATTTAAAAAAATATAAGGGGATTAGTATTATATGAGATTCAATACATTCGTTTTATAAAGCGGGCTGATAATTTGCAGAAAACATAAATTTTGCTGGTCGGAATAGGCATGTATGTGTTGTGTGTGTTTGCTATGTGTATGTATGTGCTGTTTTGGTGGCGATGCAAATTATGTTGTTAATTAATGTTATATGTATACGAATTTTAATGAACTAATTATTGTTAATTACGAAAAATAAAAATATTCATACAAATAATGATACCGTTTGGAATACAATTAACAATATTTTAGAAAACTCGGGGACGATATCATGTTGTAACACCCATATATACATACATATATAGATACTTACATAGATACATAGATACATAGATACATAGATACATAGATACATAGATACATAGATACATAGATACATAGATACATAGATACATAGATACATAGATACATACATACATACATCATACAAACATACATATACACATGGAGAAGGACACGAAGGTCGATAACCAATTACAAAATTCGGGGACGATTTTCTGAAGTATCATGTTCTATACATCATACAAACATACATCATACAAACATACATCATACAAACATACATACATACATACATACATACATACATACATACATACATACATACATACATACATACATACATACATACATACATGCATACATACATATACACATGGAGGACACGAAGGTCGATAGCCAATTACAAAATTGTAACAAATACAGTAACTACCTCTATTATTTTTAATAGTATCCTATTCTTTCGTTTTCCTCGTCTCACTCAAAGTAATTAGTCGTTTTATTAGATGGCTCATCTGAGCGGCCGCTCATAATAAGCGTGGTAGTGGTAATGTAGCAGTGAGCGATATTTTACACGTGTATCAAAATTAAGGCGTTTACAGCAGCGCGATAAAACGGTGAATGTTTCTGCTATATCCGGATAACTATCTATGTTTTTTTATGTCATTGGAAAAAGTATGTTGAGTTGCCTAATATAAATATCTAAAATGAAAGGAATTGAATAAAGTTTACGATGTTAGTAATTGATACTAATACATGACATAAATAATTTTTTTTTAAATTAATCCAGCTTCATTCTAAAGCTGAATAAGTGGACAATGCGATACTATACTATTTTTTGAATTTTGAGAACTATAAAGGTTCTCAAAATTCAAAAATTAAATTTTTAACAATTGTAATTGTATCGCGACAAATGACTTTATATGAACTTTTATTCACTGCGGTGTCAATAATTGAGGTAAATAAATAAATAATACTTCATTTTAAAGCTGAATAAATGGGCTATGTAGTAATGTATTTATAGTTGTAAAAAATTCAAAAATTCAATTGTTTATATCGCGATAAATGAGTTCATATGAATTTTTGTCCACTGCGACGTTAATAATTGAGGCACATAAATAAATAATACTTCATTTTAGAGCTCAATAATGGGTAATGCAGTCATATATTTATAGTTCTGAAAATTAAAACATTTTTTTACAATTGTTTGTATCGCGACAAATAACTATATGCAATTTTATCCACTGCGGTGTTAATAATTGAGGTAAATAAATAAATAATACTTCATTTTAAAGCTGAATAAATAGGCAATGTGGTAATATATTTATAGTTTTGAAAATTGGAAAATTCAATTTTTTGCAATGGCGACAAATGACTTTATATGAAATTTTATTCACTGCGATGTTAATAATTGAGGTAAATAAACAAATAATACTTCATTTTAAAGCTGTATAAATAGGTAATATTTAAATATATTTATTATTTTTAAAATTGTAAAATTCAATTTTTTACAATTATTTGTAACGCGATAAATGACTTCATATGAACTTTTATCCACTACGGTGTTAATAATTAAGGTAAATAAGTATAAATGCTTCATTATAAAGCTGGATATATGAACAATGAAATAATATCTTTATATTTTTTGCAACCCAAAAATTCAATTTTTTACAATTTTTTATATCGTGACATATGACTTTATATGAAATTTTATTCACTGCGGTGTTAATAATTGAAGTAAATAAATAAATAATACTTCATTTTAAAGCTGGATAAATGGGTAATATTGTAACATATTTATTATTTTGAAAATTGGAAAATTCAAATTTTTACAATTATTTGTTACACGATAAATGACTTCATATGAACTTTTATCCACTACGGTGTTAATAATTAAGGTAAATAAGTATAAATGCTTCATTATAAATCTGGATTTATGAACAAGGAAATAATATCCTTATATTTTTTGCAACTCAAAAATTCAATTTTTTACAATTTTTTATATCGTGACAAATAACTTTATATGAAATTTTATTCACTACGGTGTTAATAATTGAGGTAAATAAATAAATAATACTTCGTTTTAAAGCTGAATAAATGGGTAATATTGTAACATATTTATTATTTTGAAAATTGGAAAATTCAATTTTTTACAATTATTTGTTACGCGATAAATGACTTCATATGAACTTTTATCCACTACGGTGTTAATAATTAAGGCAAATAAATATAAAAGCTTCATTATAAAGATGAATATATGTACAATGGAATAATCTCTTTATACTTTTTAAAACTCAAAAATTAAATTTTTTACCATTTTTTTATCGTGACAAATAACTTTATATGAAATTTTATCCACTACGGTGTTAATAATTGAAAAAAAAATAAATAATAAATAAATAAATAATAAATAAATAAATAATGCTTCATTCTAAATGTGAATAAGTCTGAAATACGATAATATCTTTATATTTTTTAAATATTAAAAATTCGATTTTTTATAATATTTTGAATTGCAAAAAGTTACTTCATTTAAACTTTTATCCACTGTGGCATTAATAATTGAGGTAAATGAATAAAAATGCTTCACTCTATAACTGAATATATAGATAATGGGATAATATTTTTGTTCTTTTCAAAATTCAAAAATTCTATTTTTTACAATTGTTTGTATCACGAAAAATAACTTTATATGTAATTTAATCCACTGCGGTGTTAATAATTGAGGTTTATAATTTAATGAAGCTTCTTTCTAAAACTAAATAAATGGGTATACGATTATATTGATATGGACATTGGAAGTATATCTTAATAATTTTCAAAATTCAAAAATTCTATATTTTACAATTATTTGTATCGCGAAAAATAACTTTATATGAAATTTTATCTACTACGCTGTTAATAATTGAGGTAAATAAATAAATACTACTTCATTTTAAAGCTGGATAAATGGGTAATATTATAATATATTTATTATTTAGAAAATTGGAAAATTCAATTTTTTACAATTATTTGTATGGCGACAAATGACTATATGAAATTTTATTCACTGCGGCGTTCATAATTAAGGTAAATAAATATATTATATATTCTAAATGTACAATAGAAAAATATATATATACTTTTCAAAACTCAAAAATTCAATTTTTTACATTTTTTTATATCGTGACAAATAACTTTATATGATTTTTTTTCGTGACAAATAACTTTATATGAAATTTTATCCACTACGGTGTTAATTGATGTAAATAAATAAATAATGCTTCGTTATAAATCTGAATAAGTCTACAAGGCGATAATATCTTTATAGTTTTTAAATATGAAACATTTTTCAGAATATTTAGAATTGCCAAAAGTAACTTCATTTAAACTTTTATCCACTGTGTCATTAATAATTGAGGTAGATAAATACAAATGCTTTACTCTATAGCTAAATATATGGACAATGGAATAATATGTTTATAATTCTGAAAATTCAAAAATTCTATTTTTTTTTTGGTTGTATCGCCACAAATAATTACTTTATATGTAATTTTATCTACTACTGTGTTGATAATTGAGGTAAATAATTTAATGAAGCTTCTTTCTAAAACTAAATAAATGGGTATGCGATTATATTGATATGGACATATCTGTATACTTTTCAAAATTCAAAAATTCTATATTTTATATAGAATATATAATTGTTTGTATCGCGAGAAATAACTTTATATGCAATTTTATCTATTGTGGTGTTAATAATTGAAGTAAATAAATAAAGAATACTTCATTTTAAAGCTGGATAAATAGGTAATATTGTAATATATTTATTATTTTGAAAATTAAAAAATTCAATTTTTTTTCAATTATTTGTAACGCGATAAATGACTTCATATGGACTTGTATCCACTGCGGTGGATAAATAAATATAAACGCTTCACGATAAAGCTGAATATATGTACAATGAAATAATATCTTTATACTTTTCAAAACTCAAAAATTAAATTTTTTAGAATTTTTTATATCGCGACAAATAATTTTATATGAAATTTTATCCACTACGGTCATAATAAATGAGGTAAATAAATAAATAATACTTCATTTTAAAGCCAAATAAATGGGCAATATTGTAATATATTTATTAATTTGAAAATTAGAAAATTGAATTTTTTACAATTATTTGTAACGCGACAAATGATTTCAAATAAACTTATATCCACTGCGGTGCTAATAACGAAGTTAAATAAATATAAATTCTTCATTATAAAGCTGAATATATGGACAATGAAATAATATCATTATACTTTTCAAAACTCAAAAATTCATTTTTTTTAGAATTTTTTATATCGCGACAAATAATTTTATATGACATTTTATCCACTACGGTCATAATAATTGAGGTAAATAAATGAATAATACTTCATTTTAAAGCCAAATAAATGGGCAATATTGTAATATATTTATTAATTTGAAAATTTGAAAATTCAATTTTTTACAATTATTTGTAACGCGACAAATGACTTCAAATAAACTTATATCTACTGCGTTGTTAATAACGAAGGTAAATAAATATAAATTCTTCATTATAAAGCTGAATATATGGACAATGAAATAATATCATTATACTTTTCAAAAATCAAAAATTCAATTTTTTACAAATTTTTTATATCGCGACAAATAACTTTATATGAAATTGTATCCACTACGGTCATAATAATTGAGGAAAATAAATAAATTATACTTCATTTTAAAGCTGGATAAATGGGTAATATTGCAATATATTTACTATTTTGAAAATTGAAAAATTCATTTTTTTTAAATTATTTGTTATGCGATAAATGGCTTCATATGAACTTGTATCTTCTGCGGTGTTAATAATTAAGATAAATAAATATAAATACTTCATTATAAAGCTGAATATATGTACAATGAAATAATATCTTTATACTTTTCAAAACTCAAAAATTCAATTGTTTACATTTTTTTATATCGCGACAAATAACTTTATATAAAATTTTATCAACTGCGGTGTTAATAATTGAGTTAGATAATTATATAATACTTCATTTTAAAGCTAAATAAATGGGCAATGTTGTAATATATTTATTATTTTGAAAATTGGAAAGTTCAATGTTTTACAATTATTTGTAGCGCGATAAATTAAATTTATATGTATAAATTAAAAATATTCTACTTATGTTATTAATTTATTTTAAATATTCTTCTATTCTATTCTATTATTGCGGAAAAGGTATAATAATAGAAGAATATAACATTAAGAATGTACTTTATTTTTACTGTGAAATTTAATTTAATTTATTTGAATTTGTTACAAATATCATGTATAGTACATATACATGATATTTGTAAGGCGGAAAGGCCACTGGCCAATAGCCCAATAAAGATTGTTTTCTCTCTCTAGAAGAATATTTATTTATTTTAATAATTAATAATATCTTTATTTCCAGTTTTAAGCAAGATAGTATTGCTATGTATTTTACCTTTTGTGGTAAGGCATAATAATAATTTCATGGAACTATAATGTGGCGCTTTTTCATACATGCTAAGATTATTATTGGGAAGTATGCATTAAGTTCCTCTCGTATTTTAATTGTGTGTTATTTCAGACGATTTGAATTTGTCGGAATTCCTTGCAATGAACAGTAGACATTCATAAATATATAGCCCATATACATTCTGAGAATGAAGATGGAAGCAAACTTATTTCAACAGCTAGTCCTGTATTTAAAAACCCAGGATAATGCGAAGTGCCCTTTCTTGAATGACAGAGATTGAATATTTTGGAGTTTCGCGTGCTAAGAGGTTTATTATTATTATTCAATCTAGGATAATAACATACAAAAAGATAAATGAAACATGTTTTATTTATTTATGTGTTTAACCTCTTCATGGTGCCTGTAAGTAGTACAAAACTGGTGCCCAGAACCTACACTTTACCCAAAAATAATAATCTAATGATAAAGATAAATAAAGTACAATTAAATTAATATAAAATAACAGAGAAAACGTTAATGAAAAAATGTATTTTACATTCTAACTGTTAGTTTTTCAGTATAAATGTGCTTGTTTAAAGAAACATGTGTTTGGAATACATGATATACTACCACCAGACTATTAATTTTATTATGAATTTGATTTTATATGATTTGTAAATATATTATGCATATACATTGATGAAATAATATACTGGATAAACAGTACATTGCTTGAGGCATAAAAATAATACAAACCTAATAAAATGTGTATTCGTCAGTTGACTGTTAATTAATCACTAATACATATTATTAACAATATTATTATTAATAATTTGTTCTTACAATTTAACTTAAAGTGTGTATTTGTCAGTTCTTAATTAATCCCTAATACATATTATGAACAATATTATTAATAATAATTTTGTTCTTACAATTTAACTGCAACAAATGGTCAGAATGAAGACGACTAACTAATTGCTTAACATATAATGGAAATCATTCAGTCTATATTTATCCATTGAATTGTAATCTAATGATCCGCCCCACGTTCTTACAGTGACAATAAATTGTTATCCGATCGAGCGGAAACCCGTTCATCAGACGCCACGAGCGAAATTTAAACCGCTTTTGCAGGGACATGCGCATGTAGGTTGAGGGCCAATCAGTCGTCTCTTTGTGCAAGTTGACAACATAAAGAAAATGGTACAAATTTAAATGGAATACTTATTACGTTTTTATACTTGTGAGTGATAGACATGTGTATCTGATATGTTATACTATACACATATATATATATATATATGTCGTCTTATTGTAGATAACATCATGATTATTGTTATCTTATATATATATATATATATATATATATATATATATATATATATATATATAAGATAACAATAATCATGATGTTATCTACAAGAAGACGACATATATATGTGTATAGTATAATATATATTATATTATTTTATTTTATCTTATCTGGCGTGCTATTCTTGACAGCAGGCTAGCCCAACAGATTTAGACTAGACGTTTTTCTGTACCTATTACCGTTTTCGCGCTGTAGAGAAAATGTGATTATGACGAAATTTCATGTTTTTCCCAATTTCAACTCTGTAGCGTCTCTATTTCAAATGATAGGGAGATGGTTGATACATCAAAATGTAGTGTATTTGTAGCCCCACAGATTGAGGCTAGTTAACCCAAATTCCATAATTTTTACATCGTAAATTGTCGGTATTTTGCGGAGCAATTTTAATATTCAGTGCAATCTAAGAACTATCGTGCTGTGCACTTCTATATATAATTTTACATACAAGTGACGATAGTTTTTACATTGTACTGTTTTTTTCACGAATCACCGATTGGAAATTAACTAAGAGTTATCTGCTTTACATAACTAAGCCTTAAGGCGAATCTCGAAAGACGGAAATACGGTTCAATATTGACTAATCGCGCGGACTTTTCTAGTCAATAGTTTATAATTTTCTGAAAATATTTTTGGATATTTCACAAGTCTAAGGATGATTTGATACTTTGTTAGGACGGAAATGTTAATTTTTTGTCTCGAAATAGTTGTAAAAAATATGCAAAAGTAGTCAATATTTGTTTCAGAAAAGTATATATTTACTCCGATTTGTAATCAAAATTCAAAAGAAATTCCTCCAAGAGATTGTAGTTTCATATTTCAAGTTTTGATAAATACAATTTGATAATGCTCAAGTACAGTAGTATAATGTATAGTCATCCGCGCAATTTATCATAAAATGCCCCATTATTTCGAAATAAATTTATTTCTCGGTGTACACCCCTCCGGTTTTTCCTGGGGCGACGGGTTGTAAACCCCGCAAAAAAGTAGAAGTAGTTTCGTTAATCTCACTATGCGTTATTGGGATAGATTTTCAACTGGAATCCTCGAACGACATTTTCGAAGATTCGCCTTAATGTATAAAGTTTCTCATAAAAATTCTATAGCCTTAAATTCGTTTACTTGTTTATAAATTTACATAATGAGTCTACTCACACTTTTTTTTAGTAAAAACTTATAAACAGTTATTATAAAAAGCCTCTATGATATTGTTATAAACCGAAGCATCACACTCTTGTAATATGAAACACTAATTTATTTTACGAACAAATATTATAAGAAAGAAAAATAACAGCCTATTCAATCAATAATTATATATCTTACAGGTGAGAATAACATGTTTATTAAGTTTCACAAACCACACAAACAGTTATCTTGTTTGTGTGGTTTGTGGCAACTGCTTTATGGAGTATATCCGGTAGCTCCATTAATTCTGCTGAATTATCGGACCATCCTACCTCACTTCCCAATCTAATCCGAAACTTATCTATTTTCCGTACCCGAATCTCGTGTTGAATATCTCTCTTTTTAGTTGCACGACGTTTTATAATCGCTAGTGATTTATCAGCGATTTAACTTCGAGCGAGAGCCGGCGGCAGGCATGAATAATTGACCCACACGTGCACTTTTGATGTGCACACCGCAGGAATTTAATTTGCTTCCTGGGAGGGATACAATTTGTGTGTGAAACACGAAATAGCGTGTGGATATTTCAATATAAAAAGTTGGATTTATTTTTAATGATTTATAGTTTAAGAAAGTATAATTCAAATTGAAAAAAAATTGTGCATGACTTTTGAATATATTAGTATAACTTGAGTTATAATTTTTGAATCAACTTGAAAATTATACTATACATAGATGAAATTTTCTTTTAATACTCATATGATTATATAAATTTTCAAGTGACAGTTGCAATAATAATTGCCATAGTTGGTAGCTATTTATTATAATAATATATTACACATATACTCTTCGCCACAAACAGTGGCCATCCCTTAAATTAATAAAAAATAATAATAACTCAAGACTTTATTTTTTATTAATTTAAGGGATGGCCACTGTTTGCAGCAGACAGTATATGTGTAATATATTATAATATTTATATTTTGCGATGATGATAGATGATAAAAATATAAATATATTGGTTCGCGGTTAATCAAAAACGGTTTAAGTTGAGTTAAAGTTTGAAAATTATGATAAACTATTAAAAAAAATATGTAGTAATATACATATGAATTTAGAAATCTATAATTTAATATTTTTTTTGAAAATTTTAAAGAATATAGATGATAGCAATGCTGATTTTATTTCATCGAAGGCCATTAATATTAAGAAATGGCCTTCGATGAAATAAACTCAGCATAACTCACAACTCGAGTTATGCTGATTTTATTTCATCGAAGGCCATTTCTTAATATTAATGGCCTTCGATGAAATAAAATCAGCATTGCTATCATCTATATTATTTAAAATTTTCAAAAAATTTAATTATTAAATTATAGATTTCTAAATTCATATGTATATTACTACTCTACAACTACAAGTTGTCAAAATAATTTGAAACTGAAACGATTAATGCATGTCTCATTAATAGTTTCAGTTTCAAATTATTTTGACAACTACAACTCGAGTTATGCTGATTTTATTTCATCGAAGGCCATTTCTTAATGTGTTCATTACTTTCCAAAATTTAATCTTACATTTTTTTTCTATTTTTATTATAATATTCTGGCCTCTTTAAGTGCAATATTGTACATCATCCCCACTAAACACATTACATTTGCATCAATCGGTGTTTATATTATTAATTAAATTAATATTTCCTTCTGATTGGTTTGCAATCAAATTGATATCATATTATTATTGTCAATAGCATATCAATGTATAACAAAGCAAATGAATTAGTGGCTTAGTTATGTGTAATTGATGCGTTAAACGGAGTGGTGTATTGATTTATAGTATGCAATTAGTTCATACGTACCTACACATGCCCGAACTAATGAGCACCTGAGTAATCTGCTTACGATTTATTTGCATGCAAACTTCCTCTTGTCGGCCAAATTTATACGTTATGTGTGTATGTTATAAAACAGTTACAAAATTGTATATAAAACATAATTCTGTATCGCCACTAGAAGTTATTGAACTATATTCTATTTGATAAAATCATATAGAAATGAAGGAAGTAAATGTACAACTAAAAATACTGTGCGTTCTCGTACTGAGCATTGGGGAGCATGAATTCAAACCCCACCGACATAAATTTTCATGAATTAGCTGTCAGAGTTTTCAGAGGTTTTCTGTGAAGTTAAACCAAATATTATATATTATCTATTTGCCTTTTACCTTTCAGTGTAGGCTAATAAACTAAATAACGAATGATTACTCTGAGCTTCTCTTTTTTGAATTACCTCATGGTTGATAGTCCTATCAATATAGACAATTTTTTATGTTTAAGTGCTTTGATTATTTCATTATAAATGCAACAGTGGACAACAATTTATATCGATTTCCGTAAATGGACACTTATTACAACCAGTATTAAGTATTTATTAATTCTACCGCAATGGAAAATGATGTACTTTACTCAAAATTACTTTCAATGATTTATTATGCGCATTAAATAATATTAAAAGCTAGCTGCAAGTTCCATTATGTTTTTTTATAATGATAAAAATTCAATTAAACGACCGCCAGCATTAAATATTCATTTGCTGTGTATTCTTGGCGCTTGTCATGTTTTTATTAAGTTTCGAATAGCAGTTAAGTGAAGTTGAATGTTTTTGACGTCGCGTCTGCAACACAATGGTATCGCCAGGGATGGATCGCCGCTAATGCCTGCAGGGTACTGCAAAATGATGAGTGCACGTAAAGTTTTACCGCACTTAGTTGTAATTTTATCTTATTGGGCGAATACTGGGAATGTAATGGATATTGGGGATTCTTTATGTTCTGAACGTGTAATGTAATATCTTTTTTCATTTAAAATTGTTGTTAAAATTGCAATCAATCTGAAAAATATAACCTGTAATATAATATCTCTCCCTAATTATTATTAAAATTGCAATGAATCTGAAAAATATAATTTGATACATAAGGAATGAATTATTTGTTTTATATTTTATTTTATTATATTTAATTGAAACGTTTTAGACCCTAAAGAGGTCGATCAAACAAACTAAAATATAAATTAATAATAGCCAAAAGATAAATAATATCAAATCAGTATTTAAAGCAAATTTGATATTATTTACTTAAAGCATTAATTTATATTTTAGTTTGTTTGATCGAGCTATTTAGCGTCTAAAACGTTTCAATTAAATATAATAAAATAAAATATAAAACAAATAATTCATTCCTTCTGTCTCAAATTATATTTTTCAGATTGATTGCAATTTTAACAACAATTTTAAAGGAAGAAAGATATTACATTACAGGTTCAGAACATAAACAAGCTCCAATATCAACTATATTCCCAGTACTCGACCCCAATAAGATAAAATTACAAGTATGTGCGATAATAGTTTAAGTGAACTTGTCACTTTGCAGATAAATAATTACAAAATCAGTTTTATATATTGATTTGACATTACTCATCTTATAAGTGTATTCTTAATTTATATTTTAGTTTGTTTAATGGAGCTCTTTAGCTTCTAAAACATTTAAATTAAATATAAGACAAATAATTGTCTTCTTAACTACACAGTCCCGATCAGACTCGAGACATATAAGTTTCGAAGGCCATCCCCTAAAATGAAATTGTATTTTACTTTCAGTACAGACTAGACTTTAGAATTAATAATTCCGAAACAGGTCATTCCTCTCAACTTTAATTATCAGCATAATTAGAATCTATTAGCACTTTTGTGAGCACTTGCTCGACGATAAAAACTAATTACACCCATTTAAATTAAATTATTCATAATTACTGTCATCGTTTGTATATTCAAAAGGACGCTTTTTCCCCTCGTCGATTCCATAATTGCACCCGAAACGTCGCGTGCAAACCCCTTAACTGTAGCCCAACTTAATAGCGACTAATTAAGATTTTACCGTTTACTTCCTTGATGAATGCGTGTGGAAGTTTCCCGCCGCCCATTACAAATGTTTGTTGAATTTAATAAACGGGAATGGAAAGTAGTTTAGTTGTGAAATCATTAAATTAAATATTTGTTTACAAATTATATACACTTATGAAATAATGAGAGACATTTTCATTTTATAAACATAGTTGCGAGAGGCGTAAAAAATCACACGTGAAAATCATGCTATTTTATTAATAATAATAATAATAAACCCGCAGGGGTATCTACGTTTATAATTACGGAGATATCGGGCCTAACGAACCCGCGGACCCTAGTTACTAATCTGATACATAACGTATATCCCACGTTATGTATCAGATTTTTTTTAAATAAAATTTCTTGTCTAGTTATATCAGTTATATACCTATTGTAAGTTAGCAATAATACTATTTATAATGGTTTTCTCTTTATTAAACTACAATTTCAAATTTAATTCATGGTGTTATGTAATTCGAGGACTGTTTGTACTTATTTTATGCCAAAGGTAAACGCTGTGTTCCCTAGGCTTCTCTGTTAATAGCTGCAGTGGATATGGAAGAGTAAAACTAATCAAGTAATATATTTGAGCGTCTACACAGACCGACGTGTGTAGCAAGACTGTCCCTCTAAGGGACGTTTTAGGGGGTTTACAAAAATGGGGAATATGGTTGCATATAGTTAACAAGTGTTTAGGGTAGTAAATAAAATATACAAAATATGATGAAATATCCCTTAACTGGTGATAATCTAGACTTCGAATTTTGTATTTTTATATTCTTATCATTTATCATTTATAATCTAGTAAGAAAACGATATTTTTATTTGTAAATTCGTCTTTGTTTAATATCTGGAGGACTTTTAAAGCCACTTTCATTTATCGTTCGAGAGCTGTTCCGGGTTGGTATAAGCCCAGAAAAGCTCCTAAACGTTAAACAAAAACAGCTTTAAGCCGCTTTCGTTTATCGTTTCAGGCTATTCTGAACCAGCTAAGACCATCCTAAAACAGCTCTCTTCTCATAAACGAAAGCGACTTAAGTTGACCAATTAGAACGTGCTTCAAAATGTGTACGAAAAACATAAATAATAATATAAATCTCAATCAAACTTCTTATTACTTAACTTAGTCCTTCGTTTACAAAACGAAGATGAATTTACAAATAAGAATATCGATTTCTCGCTAGATTCACTCTACCACTACTTAAGGGAATAATCTTGAATTACATAACATCCTGTATATTTTGTCTGCATTATTTATTCAGATTGTCATATACATATATGCATATAAACAAAATATTATAAAGTCTATACCACTATGAATTAACCCCGGCCGGAATCAATAAACTGCCTCGAGATATAAATTTACTGATGAATACCTTTTCATGAAACGCATCCCCTGGCAATGCAATAAATAATGCTCTGGGTCACATCAAATTCAATACACGTCTCGCTTTTACCGAATCAATCTACACCCGAAAATGGTCCATACACCACAAAAAAAAATTGTTGGTGCAAAAAAGCACTCGTGAGTATTAGAAACAAAAAAAACTTATGCGGAAAAAATATGGAGCGCTATATCAGAGCCGTTTGTCCCCATGGGGCATGCAAACGTGCTCCGTTTTGAATAGACAAACTTTGGTAGGAACGCTAGCGCGCATTATTATTCATCATTTTTATATTCTGCACAAGTAGTGTGGATTTTAAAGTTTAAGAAATACGAAATGTTTTAAGGAAACACTTGTGTTTTAGTTCATGCTATTATTATTCATTTAGGGGCAGTCTATTGGGAATCTTTCCCCAACTAGTTTTATTTGTGACATTACATTTGTGAAAAATTACTCTCTAAATATTATACAACTAACCCCCTAGGAGGAAAGTTAAATGCCATCTGGCAGCACCACATCAATTAGCAATGAGATCTAATAAGATCGAAATCTAAATATGTAGATTACTAAGAGGTGGGTTCACACTTATATATGTTTTACTCTCTAAATTATTGTTAGTGATATTCGGTATTTAAAGAGTGACAATTCGTGATGTACTCGACACAACTCGATCAAATTCACATATGCAGTCAATCATTTCATTACAATACAATATGAGAGACTAAACTGATATATTAAATTGATTCAAACTGTATCCTAAAGCCATATAAATGGGCAACATTATGAAGTTTGTATAATTTAGAAGATTCAAAAATTTCATTTTTTACAATTGTTTGTATCACGAATAGTGACTTTATAGAAACTTTTATGCATTACGTCGTTAATAACTGAGGCAAATAAATAAATCAAACTGTTTTCTAAAGCCAAATAAATGGACAACATTATGAAGTTTGTATAATATACAAGATTCAAAAATTTCATTTTTTACAATTGTAATTTTCAGATCCTCTGTTCATACTTTATTTAAATAAGTTGTGTTTAAGATGTGATATCTTGAGATACAGTCGAGATAATATGATGAGATTCATATATAATATCAATTATATATTTAGAATATTATACACAGAGTTTTAAACTAGTATTAAACTGAATTCTTAACGAGGTATTTATAATTTTTTCAATGAAATCTGCTGTTTAAAATGTGATAAATCGAATTTTTCACTCATAGATATTTGTATGTAAATATAAATTTTCTAATCCTCTGTTCATACTTTATTTCAATAAGTTGTGTTTCAGATGTGATATCCCTACCAACCAAACTATACCCGTCCACTATTTCAAACAACTTGAACTATGCACTACACTATTATCCGTTATTTTCTATGATTAAATGCCATTTATTAATTAAAGACTAATTAAAAAATATATTTGAAAAATAATGTAATGCATAGTTCAAGTCGTTTGAAATAGTGGACGGGTATAGTCAGGTTGGTAAGGGCCGCCCACCCACCCCACCTATGTTCGCATAGTTTCTCCATAGGATAACACTCTTCTTGGCATAGTTTAAACAATATAAAACATCTGTATCCATTGAAAAAACTATGCGAGCAAAGGTGGGGTGGGCGGGTTGCCCCCCACCAACCAAACAATCACCGTCCACTATTTCAAGTGACTTGAGCTATGCATTACATTATTTTCACATATATTTTTTAATTAGTCTTTAATTAATAGAGATAATATCACAGTCGAGATAATATGAGATTTTTATATAATTCAATTATATAATTAAAATATTATATACAAAGTTTTAAACTAATATTAAACTGAATTCTTAACGAGCTATTTATAGTTTTTTTCAACGTAATCTGCTGTTTAAAATGATAAATCGAATTTTTCACTTGTCGATATTTTTATATGAAAAAACTAACATTATTATTTTCATATTTATTATTATCAGGAAACCGAGTGGATTTCAGGATTACGGCAGTGGGCTACAAGGAAACTCTTTTTTAAAATTATTCTATATTTCGCCAAATAGTACGTTGGATTCATTTATATATGGAAAAATTAACTAACATTATTATTTTTATATTTATTATTACTAGGAAGCCGAGTAGATTTCAGGTTTACGCCAGTGGGCTACAACAAAATTCCTTTATAAAATTATTCTATATTTCACCATAAGTACTTTGGCTTCATTTATATAGAGTTTAGAAGTGCAACAAACTTTATATTGAACATAACTTGTGAGTGCCAGGCACCTTTATCGCTGGTTTCATTAAAAAATATTATTATTCAGTAACTAAAGGAAACGAAAGGGGATAAGAATAAAAGTACTAAATTATCCTGTATAATATAGAAAAATATAAATATGTAGGATTCATTTCAACAGCAAAAATAGTCAGCAGATATTCAGTTCGCACATGAATCCTTGAGGAACGCCCTGCTGTGATATATCATTTTATACAGCTGGTCCTTTGGGGGAAAGCCCAATATGATAGCTGAAGAATCCGCCCCTCAATACTAAACTAAACTAATAAAATATGATTATAACACATAAGAAACTGCATTCTAACTACTTCTCATAACATTTAACAGAGAGAACATGTTCGTTCATATGGTAGCAGTTCTAATCTCTAAATGAAAATCGTTATTTTTTGCATACGAAAAAAACACATTTCACGTGCACGTCAATTCTGAAAACGAGAGGACATTTATCACGGTTTCCATCTATCTGCGTATACATTCGGTTAGGTAATTTGTGCGAGAAGATGATGAGAACGCTGTAACGATATCCGATTACTGCGTATTACTTACATCGCATCAGCGGACACAAGTATTTTCCTGAAGACGAAATTCCAGGTTGGAAATTTTTTATCAAGAAAGTATTATCTTAAGACAATTGCAAGGTCTTTACGTGTAAGACTAATTACTAAAATTGTATAAGTGTTTTGGAGGACGGGGGACGGTTTTACAATAGTAGTAGTTACTATTGGCTATGGACTGAGGAACCTTCTGCCATATGTGTATGTGATTGTTAGGACTTTCTACTTCCTTCGCGAGTTTTCTATTTATTATTCAATCCTATGCCTTCTACCGTAAGGTGTAGGCGTTTAAAAATTCGTTGAGTGTGTTAACGCGATCACCGATACATATTACGCTGTTTTGGGTGATAATAATGGACTGTATGGAAATACTTTTAGCTATTTTCTTCGTTTATTTGAATGTGTATTTTATTGTAATATATATTTTACCTTTCGGTGTAGGCTATTACATTTATAATACTTAACAATTATTGTTGTTGTTTATACATTTGTAAATTCTTTCCACTCTTTTATGTTCTTCGCCAGTTATCTTGCTTGTATAACTGTCTTTCCTTTCTTGATTATTATTTCCTCTATTCTGTTGTCCCACTCTTTTCTTGGACTACCTGTTCCTCTTTTATTTCCAGTTCTTGCTTTCCATGCCTGTTTTGTTTAATTCTTTTTGTCCATCCTAATTAAATGTCCCCACCAGTTTAGTTGTTTCGTTTCTATATACTTTTCTATAACTTAAATTCCCAATTCTTCTCTGATGTCATCATTTCTTATTCTCTTCTCGTAAGTTGTTTTACTCCTCTGAGATATTTCATTTCCATTGCCTGTATTCTACTTTTGTCCCTCTTCGTTAGTTTCCTCGTCTCGCTCCCATATATCAGTATAGGTCTATATATGCTTTTGTTTATATTTATTTTTGTCCTTCTGCTGATCTCTTTTTTGTTAATCAGTATATTTCACAGTTTATTCTGTTACTAAGTTCACCTTCCATTTTTCCGTCTTCTGTCAGTGCTACTCAGGTATTTAAATTGTTCTACTTGCTCTATTTTGTGTTGTTCAATTTTTATTGATTGTTATATAAATTTGAAATATGTGTTTTAAGTTGTGATGTTGAATTCGTATTGCTTGGGTACGCGGCGGTCGAGTACCCACTTGAGATGATAAGGGTGGAGATAAGAAATATGTGGGGTGAAAATCACTTCCAACTATATACAACCTTAATTGCCCTACGTTGGCGGCAACATACACAGATAGTTTATTTATACTCAAATCTATTAAATATCATCCCAGTACAAAAAGAATCTCAAGAAAAAATGTCTGATATAACATATGTATTTACTAGACCAGTTTAATTGCCTGGCTCTATCTTAAACGATAATTCATCCAATATTAATTACTGAATAATGTACTTGTTACATACATAAATATTACAAGTTTTAATTTAATAATAAGATCAGTAAGTGTGTGTGGTTATTATAATAATTTTCGTTTATCGGTCGGGAGCTGTACTGGGCTGGATTAGCTGTCTTAAAACAGCCCAGAACAGCTCCTGAACGATAAACGAATGCGACTTATATAAACCACTTATAATGTAAGGCGATATGTACTCAAAGAGCGCACTTATGAGAACACCGTTACATGATCCAATAATAGTGTATTGCGGGCGCATCCCTCCTCAATCCTAGTTGATGTATTGAACACGTCTTATCGCGACGGGTAACGCAATATAAATTCAGGACGAGCAATGTACGAACCGTAAATGGTGTTAAAGAAGTATAATAGCATTATTCATTAATAGTGTTACCAAGAGATTCGTATGCTTAACCTTTATCCCGAGTACGTGGGAAACACATAAACTCGTTCTAATTCTAGTTTAATTGTATTTAGTTGTGCACCTAGGAATTTAACAGTGCTAGTAATATGAGAACAAGAAACTAAATGGAGTTTGTATTTTTTATTGCAATATATATATATATATATATATATATATATATATATATATATATATACATATACATATTGCAATAAAAAATACAAACCCCATTTAGTTTCTTGTTCTCACAACATTACTAGCACTGTTAAATTATATATATATATATATATATATATATATATATATATATATAGCAGTACAAATATAATGTTTGAAAGTAGTTCAATTCTCGAGGGATGCTGGGGCAAGGTTTTAGATTATAATAGACAAACTGCACTGTCCTTAAATATACGTCTATATTTATTATATCAAGAAACACACTGGCAATATTTGACAAGAGAAAATATCATTTGCACCCATCAAAAATATTATCAGATATTTTATTATTATTAACTATGCTAATGAATAACGACCTAACCAAAAACGAAAATAGGGGCTTCCATAGTTTCTCTGCTATTTGAAGGCAAGGTAAATTACACACTTTTAAAAGAGCATTTATATAATATCAAATTGATCATAAATCGTTTTTTGTTTTGAAACTTTACTTATGAATTAGTTATATAATGAACTATTCAAAATGTAATAATAAGAAATAGGAATATCCATAGTTTTTCCGCTATTTGCAAATTTGTACAAAAAGGGCTACTATATGCCACTTTCGTCATTACGAAGTCCTTAAAAGAAACTATAAGTCACACATATCATCAAAAGCAGGCCTAACTTGTTATCAAACTTTCCGTCTCACAACTTAGCTCTGAAGTGAAATATTGTGTTTCCAATAAGCTTCACCCTCATGTTACTTTCAGATTGTCAACATGAACTTCTCAACGCCGGCGACAACGGCACTCGCATTCGCCACAGAAAATGCGGGCACGGATCGCGACGAACAACTCGCGCGCGTGGAAATCGCCATGCTCGTCCTGATTTTCCTCGTTACCATAATCGGCAACGCGACCGTCCTGCTGGCGCTATACGCGCGTCGCCACTACGCCGGCAGGAAAAAACTATCGCGAATGTACTTTTTCATCCTGAACCTCAATCTGGCCGACGTAATCACCGCCTTGTTGAGCGTGCTGCCGCAATTATGCTGGGACATAACTTACCGCTTTGTGGGCGGCAATTATCTCTGCAAGGCGGTGAAATTCGGGCAGACCCTGGGGCCGTATCTGAGCTCGTATATTCTGGTGGCGACTGCGATTGATCGGCATCAGGCGATTTGTTACCCGCTGACGTACTGCTCGTGGACGTCAAGGAAGTCCAAGACGATGGTTTGGATCGCCTGGGTTGCGAGTCTTGTGTTCTCTATACCGCAGGTAACAGCGTTATGCGAAATTGTTCTAGCGACTGTGATTTAGCATGCAATTACCGCTTACAAATGTACGTTTTCACGTTGCGGTTTAGGGAAATCAGTCACGCGTTATGTGCAGCATGACAAATCAAGGTGTAAGACGAATTTCAATTGCTTAGGGCCGACTTTGATGTAAAAGCATGGGTTATGCTTAATTATGTAGATTTAAATTAGTTTGCTTTTATTAGCAGTGTGAGAATTATATGTGTGTACAGTAAAAGGATATAAAGTAAATGTGCAGATGATCATCTATCATCTATCATCTATCATCTATCATCTATCATCTATCATCTATCATCTATCATCTATCATCTATCATCTATCATCTATCATCTATCATCTATCATCTATCATCTATCATCTATCATCTATCATCTATCATCTATCATCTATCATCTATCATCTATCATCTATCATCTATCATCTATCATCTATCATCTATCATCTATCATCTATCATCTATCATCTATCATCTATCATCTATCATCTATCATCTATCATCTATCATCTATCATCTATCATCTATCATCTATCATCTATCATCTATCATCTATCATCTATCATCTATCATCTATCATCTATCATCTATCATCTATCATCTATCATCTATCATCTATCATCTATCATCTATCATCTATCATCTATCATCTATCATCTATCATCTATCATCTATCATCTATCATCTATCATCTATCATCTATCATCTATCATCTATCATCTATCATCTATCATCTATCATCTATCATCTATCATCTATCATCTATCATCTATCATCTATCATCTATCATCTATCATCTATCATCTATCATCTATCGTCTATCATCCTATCATCCTATCATCCTATCATCCTATCATCCTATCATCCTATCATTCTATCATTCTATCATTCTATCATTCTATCATTCTATCATTCTATCATTCTATCATTCTATCATTCTATCATTCTATCATTCTATCATTCTATCATTCTATCATTCTATCATTCTATCATTCTATCATTCTATCATTCTATCATTCTATCATTCTATCATTCTATCATTCTATCATTCTATCATTCTATCATTCTATCATTCTATCATTCTATCATTCTATCATTCTATCATTCTATCATTCTATCATTCTATCATTCTATCATTCTATCATTCTATCATTCTATCATTCTATCATTCTATCATTCTATCATTCTATCATTCTATCATTCTATCATTCTATCATCCTATCATCCTATCATCTATCGTCTATCATCCTATCATCCTATCATCCTATCATCCTATCATCCTATCATCCTATCATCCTATCATCCTATCATCTATCGTCTATCATCCTATCATCCTATCATCCTATCATCCTATCATCCTATCATCCTATCATCCTATCATCCTATCATCCTATCATTCTATCATTCTATCATTCTATCATTCTATCATTCTATCATTCTATCATTCTATCATTCTATCATTCTATCATTCTATCATTCTATCATTCTATCATTCTATCATTCTATCATTCTATCATTCTATCATTCTATCATTCTATCATTCTATCATTCTATCATTCTATCATTCTATCATTCTATCATTCTATCATTCTATCATTCTATCATTCTATCATTCTATCATTCTATCATTCTATCATTCTATCATTCTATCATTCTATCATTCTATCATTCTATCATTCTATCATTCTATCATTCTATCATTCTATCATTCTATCATTCTATCATTCTATCATTCTATCATTCTATCATTCTATCATTCTATCATTCTATCATTCTATCATTCTATCATTCTATCATTCTATCATTCTATCATTCTATCATTCTATCATTCTATCATTCTATCATTCTATCATTCTATCATTCTATCATTCTATCATTCTATCATTCTATCATTCTATCATTCTATCATCCTATCATCTATCGAGACTATCGTCTACAGCTGTTACTTTGGTTTTGGTTATTCAAAAACTGCATTGAGTAAAAATGTTTCAATAACAAAACGAATAATACATTTTGGATTTTATGTTATTGTCACAATCTTTTGGTTTAAACCTTAAACCTTAAACCTTACGACCATCAACCTAGCAAAATCTAGTGGGTTTTTCGAAACAGGGCATAGCCGGTGTACATAATTTCTATGTTTCTTTAGAATTTGTGTACAAATGGAGCGATACAAAGTTATAGGCATAACACAATTTCAGATGCAAATAACATTTAGATTAGATTTCAGATTTTGCTCAAATTGTCACAGCGTCGTCCCAACTCGAGTTCTCAATTGTTTCCCAAAGTCGGTCGCGATCTGTTGGGATGTTTTCCAGAAATTTTGTTCACAGACCTACACACATTCATACATACATACACGCATACACACAGACATTTTTCAAAAATAGTCTATTTCGACTATATTAGTTATAAAACAAGAAAGTCAAAATTAGCAATTCGAAATTTTTCGCGATAACAATAGCTACCTGTTACCCCAGTACTCTATTCGGAAACTAAAAGTCGACTAAAAATACGAATATTATTCTGATATCATTGTCCTATATGTGGCTATCGATTTCTATCCGCCAAAAATTTACATTGCACATAAATTTTCAATCCGAATTGATTCCAATAAAAATGTACCATCCCATCTGCATACTAAGCGCTCCATTACCCAACCATATCACGCTATTTCAGTTTGTCACACGCAATCACAGCTGTGTGTAAGCAAATTATGAATTTATGTCGAACAAGATGACATCGTAAATAATCATTTCGACGTGCCGGCAGCAACACGGTGACACATGAAAAATAATTACACGCAATGATTATAGTGTCGCATACAGTACAGGGATAGATTTAATTGAAATGTAATATATGGCAGCGTTAGTTGTTTAATTAACGCGACGTGTAGGCTTTTTTAAACTAGTAAATACATTTCGATAAATCAGTTATTAATAATCATGACTGGAATATATTTGCTGTACATAATAATTGGAGATGCTTGTGCAATATATTTCTCTTCTCATTTTTATGCGTCGTGCGTATGCTAGTAATTTAATTATATTTGTCTGCGGGGCGATTAAGGTCACGTCTAGATAATGAAAAATATGACAATATGTCGTTTTGGATTAACTAATTTCATTATTGAAAAGGATTATGATACTATACGTATTATTACTATTAATTAATATTAATATTTAATGATTAATTGTATTGATTTTTATGTTATTCTTATCTAGAAATGTATGAAAAACTCAATTATAAAGACCCCAATGAGATATTTTTATTATCTTCAAAGATAATATTATCTAGTTGCCTTTTACCTTTCAGTGTAGGCTAAAAATCATCAAAGATATGTTGTTTAATTTGAAATTTGTATTATCACTATTTTCTGCTTATGAAAACTATTCCTCATTATGTAATTCATAGTTTTTATTTATTACACTAGTCAAACAAACTATTCCCATCCACTATTTCAAACGACTTGAACTATGCACTACATTATTTCTTAATGTTTTTATACGTATTAGGCGTACACTAACAAATGAAATTAATTGAATAATAGAAAGTCACGGATAACAGTATAGTGCAGAGTTCAAGTCGTTTGAAATAGTGGACGGGCATAGTTTGGTTGGCAGGGGCCTCCCGCCCACCCCACCTTCGCTCGCATAGTTTTTTCATTGGATACATATGTTCTATATTGTTTAAACTATTCCAAGAAGAGTGTTATCCTATGGAAACACTATGCGATCAAAGGTGGGGTGGGCGGGCGGCCCCTACCAACCAAACTATGCCCGTCCACTATTTCAAACGACTTGAACTATGCACTATACTGTTATCCGTGACTTTCTCTTATTCAATTAATTTCATTTTCTGTGAACTTAAATAAGTAAATACTGGATGATTAAACTCCTCTGAGCTTCTCTTTTAACCAGTGGAAAACCTCACGACTGATAGCCCTATAAACATAAGTTTTTTAAAAATCGCTGCCTTTATACTTCTATTTTCTATTTATTCCTATATATTTTAACGAATATAAACATTAATGTAGAAACATGAATTATTATAAAAACTTTCGATGATAATAAACGTTGTAGACACCATAATTATTCAATTTCAATTATAATTTTATACAAATTAATTAATTTGCAATATTTTACAATTAATAACTAATTTTAGAATCATGTTGTTGATATATTTGTCTACATAATTTACGCAATTAATTTATGAGTGTCTCCCCCAGTGTCGACTTTCACGCCTATTGAATTTAGATTCAATTAAACTGTCTGGACTATAAACGGAGAGGCTGTTCCTGTAAAGTCGATTTGTGCAGGGAACGTGCTGTGAAATTAATATTACTCGATAATACACACAATGAATTCTAATCTATGGGTTTATTGCTTTGAATTGCTCTTGCTAATGGAATCTATATGCGAATTGTGGAGGTATTTAAGAAACCTAATCGGACATTCCGGAATTATTGTAACTACCTAAATTAATTGTATCCTGTTTCTAGCATTCCATATGATTGCATTCCATATGATTACATTCCATATTTACCATTATTTCAAGTAGTACGTCCAATTAATAAATATAAATAATAAAAATACGAATTGATATAATTGTAGCACTCTTTAACCTCTCACATAAAGCGCTTTCATTTAGTATGATTTAGCATTAGTAGTCGCCCCCGTGGCGTGCATTATCGCTCAGGTCTTGCTGTCGTGCGCCGCCGGTTGTAAAGGCCGAGATAGAATTATGCGCATCGGAAGCGGCAAATAGAACAAGAAACAATAAGCCCGTACCAGCCCAGAAAGATTAACGAAAACAGCTATAGAAATAGTAGCAGTTTCTGTAATTGTTACAATTCTGTAATCTGTACCGTCCTTCGGGACCTTTTGCCGTGTAAATGTGTATGTCGGTGACTTGTTAAATATGTTTTAACAGCTGTATAGTTTTTTTCAGTAATATGTAAAAACGTTTTATTGCCTGTTTCAGATGATAATATTTTCATACCAAGAAATCGCACCAGAAATCTACGATTGTTGGGCGACTTTTCCACAGGAATGGGGAGCAAAAGCGTATGTTACTTGGTGAGTTCATTGTTTAATAATAATTAACATCTTTATTTAAAGAAAATAAAATTTATTTGTCTAGAATTCCACATTTTCATATTGTATTAGTTTCCTTTAAATGGGATTTCGGCCCATTGTTTATTATCAATAAAAAAATCTTATTATAAATGAAATTGAATCGCTACTATATGATAATTCATCTTCAATATAGGAGAAAAAATACATTATAATGAAGGTATTATTGTCGCGAACCAATTAGGGAAAAAGATTTGAAAAATGTTTGGGAAAATGTGGAAAATATAATGTTTGGGAAAATGTGGAAAATATAAGGAACTGTGGCAAAATGTGTGAATATGTGAGGAAAAGTCGGTTCCTTATTTCTCTTTGAACTTTGAACAGCCATGCCTGTTAAGCGCCACTTTTTCACTAGATCTTAAATTGTTGATTTCGCTGGAAGATCACTTTCAGGAAACATTTCATGAAAACTGTAACGAACAACTTTAATGGATCCAGACCGCACATATTCTTCAGCAATTAACACATGTTGATCAAAAATAATAGTAAGACACGACTATGAGCTACACACTTAATAATCGTCTGAATACAATTTAACTGGTTGCGGCTGGTTTTATGCGCGCCACTCTGTAGTTTGTAAATAAAAAAGTGATTGTCTTAAGTAGATTGAAATATACAGTCGTACTTCTCACAAAAGCCAAAATAAACTGTCACAAATGAAATGTTTCTAATAAAAAAAAACTGACAAGTTTGATGTATATACTCATAAGACGTATTACTCACGCCACTAAATTTCATTGTTACAAAAACGTGCTGCCGCCACCTCCTCCCTCCTATCTGACAAATCACCAACATCTGTGCCCGACTTTTTTCACCACAAAAAAAAAGTATATATATTAATCCCCGTTTTGGTATCAACTCGCACACAAAAGCCGATTACTCTTTGTTATGCATAAAAGTCGTCCGGTATTGAAATCTCAATTATTTAGCGGCATTCACGCGAACAATTTGAAACTTTTATCGGCGGGATAAACAGGTGATAAATGAATGCCCGTCCTGTACTGCCAGTTCTTCTTATATATTGCGACCGGGAAATTTACCGCGACGGTTACTCGTTTGTTTCGGATTGTTAAGAAGACGGTTTTTCTTTGGAAATAAACGTCCACTGCGGTGGGAAGGGAATTGCAGAAATATTGATGTTTTAAAGTAGAATAAGGGTGCGGTTTTCAAATTTTAACAACATTTTTACGAAATTTTCTGGATCATTATAAAATTATTATGATGAAGGAAGATTATAAACAGGAAAAAAACTTCACTGTATATCTATCATCCCGAGCCTTTCCACTGGTGCTCTCAGGATGATAGGTATAAAGAGATATTTTTTCCTCCTTATAGGGTCCCGTGATTTTATAATGATCAGGAATTTGATTATCCGTCATAAAAATGTTCGTTAATTTTTTTTTGTATTTCTTATGATCAAAAGTGATATTATTTTACATTCTATATTTAATTGGGCTCAAAATAAATCATTTTTTGATCATTTTCACCCAAAAATAAAGTCTGCAGGAAGGTTTTTATTACACGAGCTATTTTAAATTAACCGACTGAGTTATAAAAAATGATAAAAATTAAAAAATTTAAAAAATTAAATTTATGATATTATTTTACATTCTATATTTAATTGGGCTCAAAATAAATAATTTTTTGATCGTTTTCACCCAAAAATAAAGTCTGCAGGAAGGTTTTTATTACACGAGGTATTTTAAATTAAACGACTGAGTTATAAAAAATGATAAAAATTAAAACATTTAAGAAATTTAAATTTATAATATTATTTTAGATTCTATATTTTATTGGGCTCAAAATAAATCATTTTTTTATCATTTTCACCCAAAAATAAAGTCTGCAGGAAGGTTTTTATTACACAAGGTATTTTAAATTAACCGACTGAGTTATAAAAAATGATAAAAATTAAAACATTTAAGAAATTTTAATTTATGATATTATTTTACATACTATATTTAATTGGGCTCAAAATAAATCATTTTTTGATCGATTTGAGTGGAAAACTTCCAATGGCCCGTTTGTCGCGCTTGAAATTCTCTACAACTTTGCAATTTGAATCATCTTTGTAGCATCAAATATAAAAAAGTTATGCCCGAAAAACCGGTATTTGGCACCAAAATCACGTCTTTTGATCAGTTTTTCGTTATTTCCGGGAAAACGATAAGAGCTAGTGGAAAACTTCCAATGGGCCGTTTGTCGGGCTTGAAATTCTCTACAACTTTGCAATTTGAATCATCTTTGTAGCATCAAATATAAAAAAGTTATGCCCGAAAAACCGGTATTTGGCACCAAAATCACGTCTTTTGATCAGTTTTTCGTTATTTCCGGGAAAACGATAAGAGCTAGTGGAAAACTTCCAATGGGCCGTTTGTCGGGCTTGAAATTCTCTACAACTTTGCATTTTGAATCATCTTTGTAGCGTCTAATATAAAAAAGTTATGCCCGAAAAACCGGTATTTGGCACCAAAATCACGTCTTTTGATCAGTTTTTTGTATTTTCCGGGAAAACGATAAGAGCTAGTGGAAAACTTCCAATGGCCCGTTTGTCGGGCTTGAAATTCTCTACAACTTTGCAATTTGAATCATCTTTGTAGCGTCTAATATAAAAAAGTTATGCCCGAAAAACCGGTATTTGGCACCAAAATCACGTCTTTTGATCAGTTTTTTGTATTTTCCGAGAAAACGATAAGAGCTAGTGGAAAACTTCCAATGGGCCGTTTGTCGGGCTTGAAATTCTCTACAACTTTGCAATTTGAATCATCTTTGTAGCGTCTAATATAAAAAAGTTATGCCCGAAAAACCGGTATTTGGCACCAAAATCACGTCTTTTGATCAGTTTTTTGTATTTTCCAGGAAAACGATAAGAGCTAGTGGAAAACTTCCAATGGGCCGTTTGTCGGGCTTGAAATTCTCTACAACTTTGCAATTTGAATCATCTTTGTAGCGTCTAATATAAAAAAGTTATGCCCGAAAAACCGGTATTTGGCACCAAAATCACGTCTTTTGATCAGTTTTTTGTATTTTCCGGGAAAACGATAAGAGTTTGTGGAAAACATCCAATGGGCCGTTTGTCGGGCTTGAAATTCTCTACAACTTTGCAATTTGAATCATCTTTGTAGCGTCTAATATAAAAAAGTTATGCCCGAAAAACCGGTATTTGACACCAAAATCACGTCTTTTGATCAGTTTTTTGTATTTTCCAGGAAAACGATAAGAGCTAGTGGAAAACTTCCAATGGGCCGTTTGTCGGGCTTGAAATTCTGTACAACTTTGCAATTTGAATCATCTTTGTAGCGTCTAATATAAAAAAGTTATGCCCGAAAAACCGGTATTTGGCACCAAAATCACGTCTTTTGATCAGTTTTTTGTATTTTCCGGGAAAACGATAAGAGCTAGTGGAAAACTTCCAATGGGCCGTTTGTCGGGCTTGAAATTCTCTACAACTTTGCAATTTGAATCATCTTTGTAGCGTCTAATATAAAAAAGTTATGCCCGAAAAACCGGTATTTGGCACCAAAATCACGTCTTTTGATCAGTTTTTTGTATTTTCCAGGAAAACGATAAGAGCTAGTGGAAAACTTCCAATGGGCCGTTTGTCGGGCTTGAAATTCTCTACAACTTTGCAATTTGAATCATCTTTGTAGCGTGTAATATAAAAAAGTTATGCCCGAAAAACCGGTATTTGGCACCAAAATCACGTCTTTTGATCAGTTTTTTGTATTTTCCGGGAAAACCATAAGAGCTAGTGGAAAACTTCCAATGGGCCGTTTGTTGGGCTTGAAATTCTCTACAACTCTGCAATTTGAATCATCTTTGTAGCGTCTAATATAAAAAAGTTATGCCCGAAAAACCGGTATTTGGCACCAAAATCACGTCTTTTGATCAGTTTTTTGTATTTTCCAGGAAAACGATAAGAGCTAGTGGAAAACTTCCAATGGGCCGTTTGTCGGGCTTGAAATTCTCTACAACTTTGCAATTTGAATCATCTTTGTAGCGTCTAATATAAAAAAGTTATGCCCGAAAAACCGGTATTTGGCACCAAAATCACGTCTTTTGATCAGTTTTTTGTATTTTCCGGGAAAACGATAAGAGCTAGTGGAAAACTTCCAATGGCCCGTTTGTCGGGCTTGAAATTCTCTACAACTTTGCAATTTGAATCATCTTTGTAGCGTCTAATATAAAAAAGTTATGCCCGAAAAACCGGTATTTGGCACCAAAATCACGTCTTTTGATCAGTTTTTTGTATTTTCCGGGAAAACGATAAGAGCTAGTGGAAAACTTCCAATGGCCCGTTTGTCGGGCTTGAAATTCTCTACAACTTTGCAATTTGAATCATCTTTGTAGCATCAAATATAAAAAAGTTATGCCCGAAAAACCGGTATTTGGCACCAAAATCACGTCTTTTGATCAGTTTTTTGTATTTGCCGGGAAAACGATAAGAGCTAGTGGAAAACTTCCAATGGGCCGTTTGTCGGGCTTGAAATTCTCTACAACTTTGCAATTTGAATCATCTTTGTAGCGTCTAATATAAAAAAGTTATGCCCGAAAAACCGGTATTTGGCACCAAAATCACGTCTTTTGATCAGTTTTTTGTATTTTCCGAGAAAACGATAAGAGCTAGTGGAAAACTTCCAATGGGCCGTTTGTCGGGCTTGAAATTCTCTACAACTTTGCAATTTGAATCATCTTTGTAGCGTCTAATATAAAAAAGTTATGCCCGAAAAACCGGTATTTGGCACCAAAATCACGTCTTTTGATCAGTTTTTTGTATTTTCCGGGAAAACGATAAGAGCTAGTGGAAAACTTCCAATGGCCCGTTTGTCGGGCTTGAAATTCTCTACAACTTTGCAATTTGAATCATCTTTGTAGCGTCTAATATAAAAAAGTTATGCCCGAAAAACCGGTATTTGGCACCAAAATCACGTCTTTTGATCAGTTTTTTGTATTTTCCGGGAAAACGATAAGAGCTAGTGGAAAACTTCCAATGGCCCGTTTGTCGGGCTTGAAATTCTCTACAACTTTGCAATTTGAATCATCTTTGTAGCATCAAATATAAAAAAGCTATGCCCGAAAAACCGGTATTTGGCACCAAAATCATGTCTTTTGATCAGTTTTTTGTATTTTCCGAGAAAACGATAAGAGCTAGTGGAAAACTTCCAATGGGCCGTTTGTCGGGCTTGAAATTCTCTACAACTTTGCAATTTGAATCATCTTTGTAGCGTCTAATATAAAAAAGTTATGCCCGAAAACCCGGTATTTGGCACCAAAATCACGTCTTTTGATCAGTTTTTTGTATTTTCCGGGAAAACGATAAGAGCTAGTGGAAAACTACCAATGGCCCGTTTGTCGGGCTTGAAATTCTCTACAACTTTGCAATTTGAATCATCTTTGTAGCATCAAATATAAAAAAGTTATGCCCGAAAAACCGGTATTTGGCACCAAAATCACGTCTTTTGATCAGTTTTTTGTATTTGCCGGGAAAACGATAAGAGCTAGTGGAAAACTTCCAATGGGCCGTTTGTCGGGCTTGAAATTCTCTACAACTTTGCAATTTGAATCATCTTTGTAGCATCAAATATAAAAAAGTTATGCCCGAAAAACCGGTATTTGGCACCAAAATCACGTCTTTTGATCAGTTTTTTGTATTTTCCGGGATAACGATAAGAGCTAGTGGAAAACTTCCAATGGGCCGTTTGTCGGGCTTGAAATTCTCTACAACTTTGCAATTTGAATCATCTTTGTAGCATCAAATATAAAAAAGTTATGCCCGAAAAACCGGTATTTGGCACCAAAATCACGTCTTTTGATCAGTTTTTTGTATTTGCCGGGAAAACGATAAGAGCTAGTGGAAAACTTCCAATGGGCCGTTTGTCGGGCTTGAAATTCTCTACAACTTTGCAATTTGAATCATCTTTGTAGCATCAAATATAAAAAAGTTATGCCCGAAAAACCGGTATTTGGCACCAAAATCACGTCTTTTGATCAGTTTTTTGTATTTTCCGGGATAACGATAAGAGCTAGTGGAAAACTTCCAATGGGCCGTTTGTCGGGCTTGAAATTCTCTACAACTTTGCAATTTGAATCATCTTTGTAGCATCAAATATAAAAAAGTTATGCCCGAAAAACCGGTATTTGGCACCAAAATCACGTCTTTTGATCAGTTTTTTGTATTTGCCGGGAAAACGATAAGAGCTAGTGGAAAACTTCCAATGGGCCGTTTGTCGGGCTTGAAATTCTCTACAACTTTGCAATTTGAATCATCTTTGTAGCATCAAATATAAAAAAGTTATGCCCGAAAAACCGGTATTTGGCACCAAAATCACGTCTTTTGATCAGTTTTTTGTATTTTCCGGGATAACGATAAGAGCTAGTGGAAAACTTCCAATGGGCCGTTTGTCGGGCTTGAAATTCTCTACAACTTTGCAATTTGAATCATCTTTGTAGCATCAAATATAAAAAAGTTATGCCCGAAAAACCGGTATTTGGCACCAAAATCACGTCTTTTGATCAGTTTTTTGTATTTTCCGGGATAACGATAAGAGCTAGTGGAAAACTTCCAATGGGCCGTTTGTCGGGCTTGAAATTCTCTACAACTTTGCAATTTGAATCATCTTTGTAGCGTCTAATATAAAAAAGTTATGCCCGAAAAACCGGTATTTGGCACCAAAATCACGCCTTTTGATCAGTTTTTTGTATTTTCCGGGAAAACGATAAGAGCTAGTGGAAAACTTCCAATGGGCCGTTTGTCGGGCTTGAAATTCTCTACAACTTTGCAATTTGAATCATCTTTGTAGCGTCTAATATAAAAAAGTTATGCCCGAAAAACCGGTATTTGGCACCAAAATCACGTCTTTTGATCAGTTTTTTGTATTTTCCGGGAAAACGATAAGAGCTAGTGGAAAACTTCCAATGGCCCGTTTGTCGGGTTTGAAATTCTCTACAACTTTGCAATTTGAATCATCTTTGTAGCATCAAATATAAAAAAGTTATGCCCGAAAAACCGGTATTTGGCACCAAAATCACGTCTTTTGATCAGTTTTTTGTATTTTCCGGGATAACGATAAGAGCTAGTGGAAAACTTCCAATGGGCCGTTTGTCGGGCTTGAAATTCTCTACAACTTTGCAATTTGAATCATCTTTGTAGCATCAAATATAAAAAAGTTATGCCCGAAAAACCGGTATTTGGCACCAAAATCACGTCTTTTGATCAGTTTTTTGTATTTTCCGGGATAACGATAAGAGCTAGTGGAAAACTTCCAATGGGCCGTTTGTCGGGCTTGAAATTCTCTACAACTTTGCAATTTGAATCATCTTTGTAGCATCAAATATAAAAAAGTTATGCCCGAAAAACCGGTATTTGGCACCAAAATCACGTCTTTTGATCAGTTTTTTGTATTTTCCGGGATAACGATAAGAGCTAGTGGAAAACTTCCAATGGGCCGTTTGTCGGGCTTGAAATTCTCTACAACTTTGCAATTTGAATCATCTTTGTAGCGTCTAATATAAAAAAGTTATCCCCGAAAAACCGGTATTTGGCACCAAAATCACGTCTTTTGATCAGTTTTTTGTATTTTCCGGGAAAACGATAAGAGCTAGTGGAAAACTTCCAATGGCCCGTTTGTCGGGCTTGAAATTCTCTACAACTTTGCAATTTGAATCATCTTTGTAGCGTCTAATATAAAAAAGTTATGCCCGAAAAACCGGTATTTGGCACCAAAATCACGTCTTTTGATCAGTTTTTTGTATTTTCCGGGAAAACGATAAGAGCTAGTGGAAAACTTCCAATGGGCCGTTTGTTGGGCTTGAAATTCTCTACAACTCTGCGATTTGAATCATCTTTGTAGCGTCTAATATAAAAAAGTTATGCCCGAAAAACCGGTATTTGGCACCAAAATCACGTCTTTTGATCAGTTTTTTGTATTTTCCGGGATAACGATAAGAGCTAGTGGAAAACTTCCAATGGGCCGTTTGTCGGGCTTGAAATTCTCTACAATTTTGCAATTTGAATCATCTTTGTAGCATCAAATATAAAAAAGTTATGCCCGAAAAACCGGTATTTGGAACCAAAATCACGTCTTTTGATCAGTTTTTTGTATTTTCCGGGATAACGATAAGAGCTAGTGGAAAACTTCCAATGGCCCGTTTGTCGGGCTTGAAATTCTCTACAACTTTGCAATTTGAATCATCTTTGTAGCGTCAAATATAAAAAAGTTATGCCCGAAAAACCGGTATTTGGCACCAAAATCACGTCTTTTGATCAGTTTTTTGTATTTGCCGGGAAAACGATAAGAGCTAGTGGAAAACTTCCAATGGCCCGTTTGTCGGGCTTGAAATTCTCTACAACTTTGCAATTTGAATCATCTTTGTAGCATCAAATATAAAAAAGTTATGCCCGAAAAACCGGTATTTGGCACCAAAATCACGTCTTTTGATCAGTTTTTTGTATTTGCCGGGAAAACGATAAGAGCTAGTGGAAAACTTCCAATGGGCCGTTTGTCGGGCTTGAAATTCTCTACAACTTTGCAATTTGAATCATCTTTGTAAAAAAAACCGGTATTTGGCACCAAAATCACGTCTTTTGATCAGTTTTTTGTATTTTCCGGGAAAACGATAAGAGCTAGTGGAAAACTTCCAATGGCCCGTTTGTCGGGCTTGAAATTCTCTACAACTTTGCAATTTGAATCATCTTTGTAGCGTCAAATATAAAAAAGTTATGCCCGAAAAACCGGTATTTGGCACCAAAATCACGTCTTTTGATCAGTTTTTTGTATTTGCCGGGAAAACGATAAGAGCTAGTGGAAAACTTCCAATGGGCCGTTTGTCGGGCTTGAAATTCTCTACAACTTTGCAATTTGAATCATCTTTGTAGCGTCTAATATAAAAAAGTTATCCCCGAAAAACCGGTATTTGGCACCAAAATCACGTCTTTTGATCAGTTTTTTGTATTTTCCGGGAAAACGATAAGAGCTAGTGGAAAACTTCCAATGGCCCGTTTGTCGGGCTTGAAATTCTCTACAACTTTGCAATTTGAATCATCTTTGTAGCGTCTAATATAAAAAAGTTATGCCCGAAAAACCGGTATTTGGCACCAAAATCACGTCTTTTGATCAGTTTTTTGTATTTTCCGGGAAAACGATAAGAGCTAGTGGAAAACTTCCAATGGGCCGTTTGTTGGGCTTGAAATTCTCTACAACTCTGCGATTTGAATCATCTTTGTAGCGTCTAATATAAAAAAGTTATGCCCGAAAAACCGGTATTTGGCACCAAAATCACGTCTTTTGATCAGTTTTTTGTATTTTCCGGGATAACGATAAGAGCTAGTGGAAAACTTCCAATGGGCCGTTTGTCGGGCTTGAAATTCTCTACAATTTTGCAATTTGAATCATCTTTGTAGCATCAAATATAAAAAAGTTATGCCCGAAAAACCGGTATTTGGAACCAAAATCACGTCTTTTGATCAGTTTTTTGTATTTTCCGGGATAACGATAAGAGCTAGTGGAAAACTTCCAATGGCCCGTTTGTCGGGCTTGAAATTCTCTACAACTTTGCAATTTGAATCATCTTTGTAGCGTCAAATATAAAAAAGTTATGCCCGAAAAACCGGTATTTGGCACCAAAATCACGTCTTTTGATCAGTTTTTTGTATTTGCCGGGAAAACGATAAGAGCTAGTGGAAAACTTCCAATGGCCCGTTTGTCGGGCTTGAAATTCTCTACAACTTTGCAATTTGAATCATCTTTGTAGCATCAAATATAAAAAAGTTATGCCCGAAAAACCGGTATTTGGCACCAAAATCACGTCTTTTGATCAGTTTTTTGTATTTGCCGGGAAAACGATAAGAGCTAGTGGAAAACTTCCAATGGGCCGTTTGTCGGGCTTGAAATTCTCTACAACTTTGCAATTTGAATCATCTTTGTAAAAAAAACCGGTATTTGGCACCAAAATCACGTCTTTTGATCAGTTTTTTGTATTTTCCGGGAAAACGATAAGAGCTAGTGGAAAACTTCCAATGGGCCGTTTGTCGGGCTTGAAATTCTCTACAACTTTGCAATTTGAATCATCTTTGTAGCGTCTAATAATATAAAAAAGTTATGCCCGAAAAACCGGTATTTGGCACCAAAATCACGTCTTTTGATCAGTTTTTTGTATTTTCCGAGAAAACGATAAGAGCTAGTGGAAAACTTCCAATGGGCCGTTTGTCGGGCTTGAAATTCTCTACAACTTTGCAATTTGAATCATCTTTGTAGCGTCTAATATAAAAAAGTTATGCCCGAAAAACCGGTATTTGGCACCAAAATCACGTCTTTTGATCAGTTTTTTGTATTTTCCGGGAAAACGATAAGAGCTAGTGGAAAACTTCCAATGGGCCGTTTGTTGGGCTTGAAATTCTCTACAACTCTGCAATTTGAATCATCTTTGTAGCGTCTAATATAAAAAAGTTATGCCCGAAAAACCGGTATTTGGCACCAAAATCACGTCTTTTGATCAGTTTTTTGTATTTTCCGAGAAAACGATAAGAGCTAGTGGAAAACTTCCAATGGGCCGTTTGTCGGGCTTGAAATTCTCTACAACTTTGCAATTTGAATCATCTTTGTAGCATCAAATATAAAAAAGTTATGCCCGAAAAACCGGTATTTGGCACCAAAATTACGTGTTTTGATCAGTTTTTTGTATTTTCCGGGAAAACGATAAGAGCTAGTGGAAAACTTCCAATGGCTCGTTTGTCGGGCTTGAAATTCTCTACAACTTTGCAATTTGAATCATCTTTGTAGCATCAAATATAAAAAAGTTATGCCCGAAAAACCGGTATTTGGCACCAAAATTACGTGTTTTGATCAGTTTTTTGTATTTTCCGGGAAAACGATAAGAGTTCTCTACAACTTTGCAATTTGAATCATCTTTGTAGCATCAAATATAAAAAAGTTATGCCCGAAAAAACGGTATTTGGCACCAAAATCATGTCTTTTGATCAGTTTTTTGTATTTTCCGGGAAAACGATAAGAGACTAACAGCGAAGGAATCACAATCAACACGACACTCGGAGCATAATTAGGCGCTGTGCCGCACCATTTAACGCTCACGGTGGGAAAACGGCACGACAGATCGCGACCAAATTTGGAAATCGGGTGAGAGTCCGCGCTTCGGCGACCCTGTGAAAATTTAAGCAAGATAGGTTCACTAAAACAGAAGATTTATCAATAATAGCGATTTCCTATTGCTCATATCACAAATAATTAATAATATACGTGACGTCAGCGGGCGTGGCGTAACTCTAGCGCGGAATTAGCGAAAATTGTCGCATCTTAAATGTAGTATGGTATCGAAAATATACATTAATAATACATTACATTTTCATGTGAAGCTGTGAACATTTGAAAATGTGAAAATGCCTAAATGTAAATATGTCAAAATTTCAAAATGTAAAAATGTCAGAATGCCAAAATGTTAAAATATCAGACTGTCAATATGTTAAAATGTGAGAATATCAATATGTTAAAATGTCAGAATATCAATATGTTAAAATGTCAGAATGTCAAAAACATAAAAAGTCAAAATGACAAAACGTGAAAATGCCAAAAAAGACAAATGTTAAAAAAAGTCAAAAAAATAAAAAATGTCAAAAATGTCAAAAATGTCAAAAATGTCAAAAATGTCAAAAATGTCAAAAATGTCAAAAAATGTCATCAAAGTCAAAATGTCAAAAAAGTAAATAAAAGTCAAAAATACCTAAAAATCCAAAAAAAATTAAAAATGTCAAAAATATCAAAAAATGTCATCAAAGTCAAAATGTCAAAAACAATTAAAAAGCTCAAAATTTGAATATGTCGAAAATGTTATACAAAATTAAATAGGTCATGTAATTCGGAAAGTCGTGTGGTGCCCACACCAGATATTTATTTTTATGTATTTTTATTTTTATGTATTTTTGTTGTGGTTGTTGATGTTGAAGAGCCTTTTTTGTGAAGGAAATGCCAAATAAAAGTTTTTTTTTTACTACTAAAATTCAGCTCAGGTATAGAGAGGGGTTTTGTGTATTTGTACATGTATTTGTCATATTGAGTTTAGTTAAGATTTAAAAAATTTGCATTGAGATTTTATGGTTGTACTTACATGTATAACCAACCTATAACCAACATTCCTCTATATTGTTACAGGTACAGCGTGTCAGTCTTCATAATTCCACTCATTGTCTTGATCGTCACGTACAGTTGTATTTGCCACGTGATTTGGAACAGTTCGGTGGGAGAGCTGTGCAATAGACCCAGCATCTACGGCAGAAGAAAATCCACGAAACGACTCATTTCTCGAGCCAAAATAAATACTGTTAAACAAACCGTGGCCGTCATAGTCATGTATATTGTGTGCTCGGCCCCGTTTATTTGCGCTCAATTATGGGCCACTTGGGATCCGGAAGCTTCTACTAGTGCATTTCTAACAGGTAAGAGAAAAACAACCTTTATATACATAATATGAGGCTGCTCTAAATTAAATTAAGTTTTATGGAGGGTTATTTAAATATAATTTCCACATTTTCAACGTTAAAAGTACATCGCAGCCAATGCTATGATATTCACTCCTATACCTTGATTGAAACCGATTTTGTGAGATACAAATCAATATAAAATGAGTAATATTTTTTTTATACTTTAGACTAGCAGCTATTCAAAAAAAAACAATTTTTTAACTGATTTTCAATATACGAATAGATTTTAATTTATTAATTCTCTCAAGGATTTTCCATATTTCTGCTGTTGGGATCCTATCTAAGTCTTTTTCCAAATCTCCAAAACAAAGATGCACTTCCTTGTTATAATAATAATAAGCCATATATGTTTTTTTTTAAATATAAATTAAGATTTCTCGGCTATTTGTTCCACCACCTTGGCGCTCGGAAAAAGAGGTATACATTTAAAAAATATAATTGACGCAGCTATTCAATATATTTTGTTTTTCTATATTTTTTAGTACTCTGAAGAACAGTTTTTCATTTCCTCCGCTGTCTTTATGCAACATCTAATAAAATAATCGCGGGCTATAGTTAACTCACTTTTATACAACTGGGCCGTATATATATATATATATTTAAGTTTTAGCTATTTTGATAATAATATATACCGAATGTACCCGGCGCATTCACCATAATTCCGGCACCGCACTAAATTAAATCTACCAAAAATTATCGCATCCAGTAATTTTCGGTATATTTCATTTAGTGCGGTGTTATAATTATTAATATATATATATATATATATATATATATATATATATATATATATATATATGAAGCTAAATTGTGCCTTACATTTTAAAATATGTAATATTCAGTTTTTTTTTCTTTATTACTAAATAAAACTGAAAACTGAATCCTGATAAATGATATTAGCCGGCGCATTTATTATACATTCTTTGAAACCTATTAATCAAGCCGTTCATTGTTTTTGTTACAAATCTCAATCCACCAGTATTGCGTCGCACGAAACCTTGCTCTTTTTAAATCCATTTAATTCCAACACACAGGGGATCAGTTACAGTTGCACCCACACCACCCCTTCGTGCTGAACAACAAGAAAAGTACATCTTGCCCTAAATTGCGCAAACAGAAAGCTATCGCATTTCCGCCTCCAGACAAAAAACAAGCTTTATTAAACCCAGCATCATCACCATTAAAAAATTCCAGCAGATATAATTATAATTTTCCGCCTAGTTCAAAAGAAATTTTATGGTCAGCAATTACCATGACTGATACGAACGGGGCGAAACGCGTTACTGCCCTCAGGGGCCAATGATAACAGTCGTTTGTTTAGCGGGGTATCGCGGGCATGTAATCGAGCGCACAAATTGAAATCGGACCAAACTGTTCGCGTGGTGGGGTGTAGATTAAGGGCTTGCAGAAAAATTAACTGCCACCAGGAAAACTATCGGTGAATCAATCAGGCCACGAGTGCTGAAAGGGTGGTGGGGACATAATAATAGGGCACGTTGTGATTTATAGATTGTACCAGGTTGATTGCTTCGAATGAAAATTGTGTTGGATCAATAATGGGGCAAACGTTTATAATTATGTTGTTCTACAGTATTAATCGTATTAAATATTTATAATTATATGCGTCACGTAATAAGTAATTCTATTTAGCCCTTGCGATAACCCATTACATACTCAAAGTTATATTAAGGGTGATATCACGTCCTTATGGTGTAAATATAAAATTCTATTGTGTGTTGAAAAAAAAAATATGAACTGAAAACGAAAATAAAATGAAATTACGAAATTAGCTAAAATACGAAATAAACAAAAGGATACAAATTGTAACAAATACAATAACTATTACTACTACCAAAGTATAAAAGGGGCACAGTAATTATATTTTTCATTTAAAGTTACAAATTGTAACAAATACAGTAACTACTACTACTACTGTCGAAATATAAAAGGAACACAGTAATTATATTTAATTTTAAGATTGAAAACGAGTTTCTAAAACAACTCTTAATTTATGTCAGAAACTGAAAATAAAAAAGTCTTCCGAATTTCTCTGAACGCGCAGCACTTATCCGGTTTCTGGAAAATCCCCGTATTTTGACGATATTAATTGGACAAAATAAAATGTCAAACTTGAATTTTCGAGTTTGACACATCAACGAGCCTACAAAAAAAATTAGATACATATTTCAAACTTAAAAAATAATAAATATCACTATTTATTAAAACATTGAAGTCAGTTGTATAAAATTTCACGTATTATAGAAGGATTTATTTCACTTAGAAGATACGTTCAGACGGATCACAAAAAGTAAAATAAATTATTCTATTACATGCAAAATTTGATCGAAATAACTTCAATGTATTGATAAATAGTCATATCTATTATTTACCAAGTTTAAAATACAAATCTAACTTTTGTATAGCCTTTCTGATGTATTAAACTCGTAAATTCTAAGTGTTTGTTGAAAAGGCATGTATCTTGAATTCATTGTGAGGCAATTGATATACTAATATAACTAAATAATGCTTGCATTTTGATGATAAATCATTGATAACAAAATTATATCATCATTTAGTTTAATTTCAAGAATTTCATTTATTATTCAAGACACATGAATTTTTTAACATTTTTTTTTATCAAAAATTTATTTGTGTTGTATTTTCCCACATTGAGACGTTATTGATGGAGAAAAATAATCTAGTAATACTTCATTTAGCTACTAAATAAGTACAAAACATAATTGTATCCTCATTTACCTTGAATTTCGAGAATTGAATGTATTACGATTTTTTTAAACAAAAAGTGTTTTCAATAATTTATGTCTTGAATGTTCATGCATTTGGACGTTATTAATATAACAAAAATAACATATATGGCTTATTTTGAAACTAAATCAGTGCGAATCATAATTATATCATCACTTACTTTTATTTTGAAGAATTAAATTTAATAGCCATGTACTAATTGCACTACAGGTCCTGCATTTGCAATCCTCACACTTCTCTACAGCTTAAACAGTTGCGTCAACCCATGGATCTATTTATTCTTTAATAAAGAACTCACGAGCATCTTCATAAATCGCTACCTCCGCAAGAACAACTACCAAGGAGCGACAGGTAGGTTTCAAAACGCATTAGTATTAAACGATTTTGTAGCTAAAATCTGTTTCTGTGTACGTGTTTACATCCAGCAAACAGATTTTTTTTGTAATCTAAGCCTTAACTTGATCTGTGACACAGGTAACAGTACAAGTAACTCCTCAGGTGGCATAGAGAACACGTCGTTGCGACCCGTGACCCGCTGGTCGTTTTGCAACAGCTCGCGTTCGAACAACCGACGGTACGTGGCGCAATACAACCCGCGGCGGTGGATTGCCGCTGAGGCCATGTGATATTCACCCCCGACAGGGGCTTGTATTCGCGAAGAGGCCACCGAGTTCTCGGAAATTGAGATTCGTATTATCGACACACGCGAGGTATGACCTCGAGAGGATCTGTGATTTTTACTTAAGTAAGGGTAGGTATTAAATTGAGATTGTAGATTGAGTGATAAAGTGGACATCGCTCACAAGTCTGTTTTATTGAATAAAAAGATGTGGCAAATATTTTTAATAATAAATGTTCTCAAAGTGATTATTAAAATAATGATGCAGAATGTTTTCAACAACTATTCGTGGTAAGTTAATTAACACGTGGCAATTTAAAATGATTGAACGTGCACGTTACTACACGCAACGCTGTTGTACTTTCAATCATTTTTAATTGCTGTGTTTAATAAAAATGTAATTGTATTTTCTTAAATTTCTTGTAGCAGTGTTTCCCAACTATAAGAACATACATATAAAATTTATAATAATTTTATTGTCCATTAATCGGGTTTTTATTTGTATGTTATAACGTCAGGTTGGGAAATTCTCTTTTGAATGGAGTGTTAATCAACTGGTCGTGCGTCATATATATTGGTTTAGTGTTAATTTAACGTCGGCTTATCCATTTAGTATTCAGTTACTAGCCATGCTTACATATGGCACTAGTATTTCTAATGTGACACAACTCAAAATCATGTGTTTTTGAGTTGAGTTCATGTAAGAATAGCGAAAATATCCCTCTATTAATAATCAAAAGTGTATTATTCTAACTTCAGAACTTGCTCGCCAGAGCACACTTATGTCACTCTTTCTACCCCCAAAGCTACTTCCTCCAACTACGGTTTTTTCAGAAAAACAGATTTTTTGGGTTATCACTTAAAAAAATATTAGTGCGATATGATAGATTCGGCCATATACAGATTCAGTGAGCAAGGCACAAGCTTGATCGTATTTTGTAAGTGAAATAAATCCTTCTATAATATGCGAAATTTTATAAAACTGACTAGAATGTATTAATAAATAAATAGTCATATTTATTATTTATTAAGTTTGAAATTCGTATCTAATTTTTTTGTAGGCTTTTTGATGTGTCAAACATGAAAATTCGAACATTGGGTTTTCGAATTTTTGAGTTTGGCACATCAAAAGCCTACGAAAAATTAGATACGAATTTCAAACTTAAAAAAATAATAAATATGACTATTTATTAAAACATTGAAGTCAGTTGTATAAAATTTCACGTATTATAGACGGATTTATTTCACTTAGAAGATACGTTCAGACGGATCACAAAAAGTAAAATAAATTCTTCTATTATATGCAAAAATTTATTGAAAAGACTTCAATGTATTAATAAATAGTCATATGTATTATTTACCAAGTTTAAAATTCGTATCTAATTTTTTTATAGTCTCGAAGATCGAAACTATATATCACTGGTGACAAAAAGTGTAAAAACCCTTCAATAATATGCAAAATTGTATGAAACTAACTACATTGTCTGATAAAAAAAAATTGCGCTTGCAATATATTCATATCATTTTTTTTTCTTTGTTATGAAAGTAAATTTCTGCTAGTTGATTGATTACAAACGTTAACAAACCAGTTGATTAACACTGCCGTTGACTATAGTCAGAATCTCATAATCATAATTAATGTACAATACTTTTTTACTGTATATAAATCTGAATGTAGGCAAGGTATACAAATTGTTGACTGTTTGGATGATATTTTTCTAAAAGGAAATATATAATGTTAAATCTGGATATAGTTTTTAAGGGATGTTGTTCTACTTAGTAGTGTATTAATATAGTATTTCAAAATCATAAACTGTGTATTAAATGTAATTTCTGAAATTAATTTTATTTAAATATAATATTTATTTTATATTTATTACATGTATGTATGATATAGAGGTGTGGTAGAAAAGGCCAGCGGATATATATATATATATATATATATATATATATATATAATATGGAACATCAAAGTTGTATATACAATTAATTTTTAATTTAAATCATAGTTATGTGTTCCTTATTTCCATTAGGTATACTCAAATGCTGGAGAGATGGTTTTTATATAAGTAAATGTAGGGTATTTCTGGGATTACAAATGCAGACCTAGGCGCTTTTTTTCTAGCTCTTTCCATTTTCTCCATATATAAGTGACAAAATGTGAAAATTATGAAATTTCTCTGTTTTATTTCATATAAACTCTCTAACGGAGAAAACTACGACTTATGGCCATCAATTCTCACGAAATAAATATCAGAGAAAATAACGAAAAAAAAAAAACTTGTATAAATTGCATCGTTTGTGCTCAAAACGAATTAACAATGCGCTTCATTTGAAAAATATAGACGTGATCCTAAACTGCACAATGCGGTAAAAATAAAAACAGTTTTTTAACGAGAGCTGTAATTGTAATATTTTCTACATCACTAATTTCTACACCCAACCAGTAACTTGTTTAATTATAAAACACGTAATTAAACAGTATTATGACATTAATTTCGATATAACGTAGAATATATGTCACCCATGTAAATTGCTTCCAGCCACAGTTTATTTGATCCTTGTCACGTTATTACAAAGGACGAAACCGTTATCGAAACAGGCACTTACGCCACAGAACACTAATGATTTCAATTTAGATATACTATCTGGTGGTTTGAATGAAGGCTGCGGTTTTACTCGTGTTTCATATTCAAGAATTAATTAGATTGTTATGTATTGTTGTTTTTTCAGAAGGACACCAGTGAATTTTTTTCAGTTTTGTACATATTAAAATGTTTACGGGTCCGCTTTTCTTCGTATAACATCTTATTATGTACAAAAAGAAAACGTTGGAATTTTTAAAACGAGCTCATATCTTCATATAATCGGATTTGTATAGGTTTCGGTATGCGGCATCATCCCACAGCATATGGAAATACCCGTAATGATTACTGTTTGAAATATTTCAGGATGAAAGAAATATTTGAAATACATACATACATACAGACATACATGGGGGGAGGTGATTAAACGGGATAATTGCCTCCCTAATCATAAAATCAATATTGATATGTACCTGTGAGAATGACAATTAATATATTAGCAGTATGAATCTGTATGTGTTCTCCACAATTACCCATTTAAACCAATGGAGCTAGAACCACTTTTCTATAGACTTGAGAAATGATAACAATTTAATATTTTCTCCTGATGTAGATGTGATCATCCACTTTACACTCCCATGTGTATTTGATCCAAATAACCGCCCCTTCCTTTTGATACGAAAGCGGCTCAATAAGTCACTTCAGGCGCGCTAAAATGGGTATGAAATTTCCATTTTAACGGACAGCCATGAATTAACACTGACAAGGACTGTGTTTATCAACTTATTCCTTATAGGCCGCCAAGCGCATAATTAACATTCGTGATAAATTGAAACGCACGCCTAACATTTTATGAGCGAAGTTTACACCCCGGCGATAAAGATTTTAATAAACTGACGTTTATTTTGAGTGCTAGCAGCTGGAATCATTAATTTTGCTTACTCGTAGGTGCAGTAAGAAATTGTTTGCATAGACACCTGCGTCCAACTACTGAAACGCAGCTAATTAATATTAAGTAAGTAGGTGGAATTTCCGTCGTACGATGGCGTATGATGAATCAACTATCTCGCCAACTCCTCTGAGGCCGTATAAAGTGAATATTTGTATACTTTTCCTCTCAAAATATTATTTAACGTAATATAATAATTCTTCTTTTTCTAACTATCTAGTTGCAACTTTTAAGATAGCAAATAGGACTGACTGAAAATTATCTCCGATGTTCAAAATAACATATGTATATAATACATATGCAAAATTTTAGATAATTTTTTTTTTTTTAATTAAAACTGGTCTAAAAGACCAACCATCAATTTTACTCTAATCTTTAATGCTAACATGAAGGTGCTTGGGTTCATCCAGTGATGCCCCAAGCGTATGCCTAATTAAAATTTTAGATCAATGACGAACAAAATAAAAATTGACTCAAAAATGTTTTTAATTAAAATTTGGCATTTTGTCGATTCGCGTACAATATTCCAAATTTATTACAACCGATTAAATAAACGTAGTTTGAAGGGTTTCAGTAGATACAGGCTTTTTTGATTATAACTGAAAAGCTTCGGAATTTACGGCCCTGGTTTTCATCCGATATTTCGAAAAATACATTAAACATATGGATATTTTTGTTCTTTTTAATATAAATATTAATATATATATATATATATATATATATATATATATATATATATATATATATATATATATATATATATATATATGAATGTAAATATTTAAAACTGTTTAAATTTTAGATTTATTTCATATGAAATCAGAGTTAGATCTCTCTGTAATATTTAGAAATTTTGAAAATATTTCAATCGATTTATTTTAATATATAGATATATATATATATATATATATATATATATATATATATATGTATGTATTTTGATAGTTTCAGAAGAAAAAAAATAGCAAGTACTGAAACATTTAAAAAATCATGCCTTAAGATTTCATCCAGTATCTTGAAAAAGATTATTTTTTTGTATTAATTAATTAAAAATTATATGCTAAAATAGATTAATCAGGCTTTTATTATATAATTAATCAAAAATGTCTAAAAAATAATTTTATTTCATGCGGAACTAACTTTATAACTTACTGAAAATGAGTGAACATTTGGTTAACTGAAATATATTAAAAATCATGGTTTTAATTTTCATCCAATATCTCAAAAATTAATACATGTTATTTTTATTACAATCGGAAAATGGATTACATAGGCTATCTAAAACTGTATAATACATAGCTTTATATCATTAGGATAAAGTTTTATGACCTACTGAAGAAAGAGTGAAATTTCATTTTACTAAAATACCATATCCTCAATTTTATCACAATATATCAAAAATATATACTATTGACATAATTATTTATGAATATTATATCAAACTAGATGAATGACGCTATCCAACAATGTAATGCACACAATTATATCTCACGAGAAACAAATTTTACAGCTAATTGAAAAATAGTGATATATTGGTTTCACGTTAATAATTTCAGCAATATTATAGTCAAATCATATTATTATTACGATTGGATGGTCTCTCTTGAGCTAGGGTTGATTTTTAATTAATTTTAACTTGCTGAAACTCCCCTCCCACGATGCAGTCGTAATGGGAAGAGTTAGTCAGAAATATCCAACTAGAAGAATAGTTTTGTATTTCCTCCGCTGTCTTTATGCAACATCTAATTATATAATCACGGGCTATAGTTAACACGCCTTTACACAACTGAGTCGTATGTATATTTGAGTTTTAACTGTTTTGATAATCATGTCACATCCGGTAATTTTCGGAAGATTTCATTTAGTGCGATGCCGTAATTATGGTGGCTGCGCCGGGTACATTCGATATTTATTCCTGTTTTGCTTATTGTAGACGCTGATTATCTATAAGTTATTAAATAAAAAACCTTATAATGTCTTGAAACTAAAATTATATTAATATATATATATATATATATATATATATATATATATATATATATATAAAGGGAAAAGTAGGAAACTAGAACGTTTCACCAGCATTTGGGGTATTGCTGCAATACCCCAAAAGCTGGTGAAACGTTCTTATATACAGCAAAGAAAAGAATAAGTATATATATATATATATATATATATATATATATATATATATATATAAATTAAAACGTCTACAGTTTTTTTATATAATGCGTTATTTGTGTGGCCCTTCTTGGGCCCTAGACACGTGCCCCTATTACCCCCTGCTTAGTTACGGCCCTGAAAGTTACTGCATTTGTTAGAATTGAAATAACTGACCAATGACCTTCGTGGATCCAGTTTTAGTATATGTAAGTGTTAGGCCTTGCTATCAGATTTTATATCACTGGTGTTTGGGCAAAAGGGCATAATTTTTACAAAAATAAGATTTTTATTTATTTTTAACCAAAAATTCAGCTCTTCATTGGAACAAACGGCTTGTAAACTTTACATTTCCTAACTTAAGCCCTTTTGCCCAAACACCAGTGATATATATTTTCAAATTGCAGTATTTAACTCCTATAACGCGAAATCATGGTAGGCAATACTATATACAACAAATAGTCAAATACGATTTAATTAAATAAATAAATATTAATTAATTCAAGCACTTATAACTAAATCAAATACAGTCTATAAGTATTTAATTAATAAAACTTGATATTTAATACTATCAATTTTAAATATTATCTGAACGCAGCTTGTTCACCTGTAGCTATCTTCAACTTTCACCACATGTACAGCTGTGTATATTTTCACGCGACGTCACTAGTAGCCCCGCCCCTCAACCCTAACCTACTAATTATTTGTCATCGTCACTTTTGATAAGTTACTATTTTCTTTGTGTGCCCCCCAATTTTAATCCAACTACACCGATACAGAATGACGCCGGACGTAGTGGACAGAAACCAGCATATACTGCCGTTGGATCAGCCCGTTGTGTATCTGGAAGCCACATCAGCATTTGAGGGTTTAACTGAAACTGAACGTTTGTATGCTTATCATTTATCACAAGCTGCGTGGACTGGGGGGCTTATTACCCTTATACAGACGAGTGTTGAGTCCGGCCCGATTTTTGTGCTACTACACAAGCTGTTTGCAGCTCAGAGCACAAGTGTTTTGAGAACAAAGGCCCTTGAAGCAGGTTTAAGCAATGATGAGGTGACTGCTTTGTTTGTGTACTCTGCTGGGGTGTTTAGCAATTCAGGAAATTACAAGGTAATACTTATGGCCTTAATAATAATCTTATTTATTTAACAATAAATAATAGTCTAAAGCTGGTATGACATTATCTAGCTTCCTATATCGTTTTATATATAAGAATTGATATATTAAACTGTATAACTATTTCTAAATGGAAAACTAACATTGTGTATTACAGTGCTGTTATTGTAAAGTGAATTTATTATTATTCTGCAGCTATATCATTTTGTGTGTATGTGTGTATGACACTATGTAGTTTGTATCAGCATTGAAAACAATATAAGAAACTAGATAATAGCATAAGGACTTTAGATTGGTTTGTTATTTATTATATTATAACACAACAGAATCCCACCTTATATATTTTGAGTCTATATCAAGTATAACATAATTGAAAAGCCATTTGCCCTCTCTAAATGTAAAACCACCTGCATTACCAATATAAATCAAGAAATACATATTATTAGTTTACATAATAAGTAACATTATTAGGATTTTACTAGGGAACATGTTTGAAGAACAAGGGGCTTCAGCCCTTAGTTTTGTTTGAAAGCCATTTGCCCTCTCTAAATGTAAAGCTACCTGCATTACTAATATAAATCAAGAAATACATATTAGTAGTTTACATAATAAGTAACATTATTAGGGTTTTTACATTATGAGAACATGTTTAATGACCAAGCCATTAGTTGTTTTTTTTAAAATTATTATTATTATTAAAATTGATTATATCTAATTTTATTTAGGGTTTTGGTGACACAAAATTCATTCCAGGCATTGAAAAGCCTCGTTTAGAAACCCTCCTAAAACTCAGCTCAAACTGGCCTGAGTTAGAGCCCCTTTGGAATAAAGTGGGTGATGCTATTTATGACCTAAGCCCTGGCAAAACATGTCTGGGTTTTGCCCCTCATGGCAGCACTACATATTTCTCTAAAAATTGCACTGAGGAAGATAGCAATCGTGTGCAGAAGTGGATGAAAAAGAAGGGGTTGGAGTGTTACAACACAAGGTGTTTTAAAGATGAGACAGAGGGAAAGGTTGTATATGAGATTAGATTGGCTGGTGGTGAGGTGGAGGAGGTTGAATGCGAGGAGCTACAGGATGTTGTTTATAAATTGACAAAGGGGGACTATGGAGATTTGTTGGGGCTTGTGGCAGGACACTTGGCACAGGCTGAAAAGTATACTGCTAATAAGACACAAACAGATATGCTGCAATATTATGTGAAGTCATTCACAACTGGGTCATTACAAGATCACAAGGATGGATCTAGAAAGTGGATTCAGGATAAAGCACCAGCTATTGAAACTTATATTGGTGAGTATATTTAGGTTTCAATACTAAATATATTTGTTCCAATTTATTTTAATAACCAAAAACGAATTTGTTCTATGATTGCAGGTTTTATAGAAACCTACAGAGATCCTGCTGGTATGAGGGGTGAGTTTGAGGGCTTTGTTGCTGCTGTGAATAGAGCAATGTCCACGAAATTCTCAAGATTAGTAGATTCTGCTGAACAGTTACTGCCTTTGTTGCCTTGGTGCAAAGATTTTGAAAAGGACCATTTCTTACGACCCGATTTCACATCATTAGACGTCCTCACATTTGCAGGAAGTGGTATACCAGCTGGAATTAACATTCCCAATTGTAAGTGGTTTATATTGTATATATTTTGGAAATGGAATAGTTATTTCAATTTATATCTTACACTAGAGAGAGAAAAATTCTGATAACATGCATATGTATTGACAAAACTTTCTAAAAATGGAGCTTCCATATTGTAGATTTCAACTGAATAGTGAATGGGAGGCATATGTTTGTGCCTCCCATTCACTATTAATATATGATTAATATATAATCTTTTCTAATGATTATCAATTAATTAACATAGTTATTTTCTATTCTTGAGATGATGAGATTCGTCAGAGTGAGGGCTTTAAGAACGTTTCATTGGGTAACGTAATCCCCGCCAGCTACCAGCAATCCAACACGCCATTCCTTTGTGACTCCGACAAGACGTTAATTGATCAATTCCGTGTTAAATCATTCGAAGTGCAAGTCGGTTTGCACGAACTGCTCGGACATGGTTCCGGAAAGCTTCTACAGCTTGAAAAAGATGGCACATTAAATTACCCAGCCACCTTATTGGATCCACTAACTGGATCAGTAGTTTCGTCTCATTATGAACCGGGCGATACATACGATAGTGTATTTGGTGCATTGGGTTCCGCATATGAGGAGTGCCGGGCTGAAGCAGTTGGATTGTACCTCAGTTTGTATCCTTCAATTTTAGAAATTTTTGGACATCATGGGCAAGAGGGTGATGATATTATGTATGTAAATTGGTTGTCGTTGGTGTGGGCTGGACTTTGTTC